>CM060119.1:25140658-25740658 GCA_030522415.1 Channallabes apus | reverse complement strand
TACAGTCCTGACTTCATTCGGAGTGATTTCCACATGTTTGGGCCATTATAGGGAGTTCCTGGGAGGCGTTTCAGACGTAAAGCAGACAGCCAAATCATGTCTCCGGTGTACTGAGATGGTATCTAAGCAGTAGTGAAACACTGGGATAAGTGCATTAGTGTAGCAGGAGATTATGAAGAAAAATAAAGGGAGTTTTTAATTTGGCAGAAGTCCCGGCTTGACTTGAACATCGTTTTATTTGTTAACTGAAGGTACAACACTAATATGGCTAACATGTAACGAGAGCTAATTGCTTTTACTGATGTTAATGAATTATTATTATTTCACCAAAGCATGAATAGTGAATAATATCATAAAGAATATAAACCTTAAATAGTTATAAACATCTAAGACGTTTCTGGCTTTACAGGCCAGGTGGCGACTCTCCAGCTTTACTGGGATGCTAGAAATGAGAAACTAGAAAAAGTCAAATTTTCAGAAAAATATTTTTATACCATTGCAATAAAAGATTACCAATGCGCAAAAATGTTTTTGCCTTAAAACATAATGCTTGCAAAATGGTTACACACATACTGTACACACACAGTCAATAGACTCTAAAGTCACTAGGGCTGTTATTTATTTTATTTGAACCTTTCTATTAAGTTTAATATTGTCAAATATGGTGATGTTACCATATTAATTTGTTTCCCTGAATGCAGCAAAAAAAAAAAAAAACAAACATTAATTTAAGTGCTGAGTAAAAAGTCTTTAACATCGACTGAAATCCAGCGAAAGTGAATCCTGAGTAGTAATCTTCAGTGATCGAGCAGTCCGGGTTTAACCTCCTCATTTCATGACTCATAACATTTATTCCCTTGGAGTATGAATACAGTGCATTCTCATTATGAGTCAGTAATTATATCATGCCTGTCTGCACAATATCAGCTTGATTGTATAAGCATGCCTGGAAACAGTGTAGGATCAAAGTGTATTATGTGGAGTTGCCTTCTGCATATGAACTTTAGATTAAGTGTCTACTGCGGCTAAAAATCAGGCTTGACTATCCTGCATAATATTATAATTTTTTTCATCACCAGCTGGTTAAAAACTTACAGGCTACATTAAGCCTGCAGGTTTGTCTTATTGTGCCTATTATTAATATAATTTAAATAAAATTTAATTAAATCAGTTTGCAATCCTTCTGCAAAATACAGTTCCTTGTTTTTCTCATTAATTGTTTTCATTTCGTTCTTACATTTTTATCTTCTTTTATCTCTCATTTTCTGTAGCTTTACATTTTCCATTGTATTGGAACATTTAGCCTTTCTAAATCTGAAACTTTAATCAGATTACACCTTAAGCATTATCCCTGATGCTCAGGCCTCTAATCCTAAGCCTATACCCCAAAGTAACCCTGATTCCTCAGCATCACCCAGGTCATTTGAGATCACCAGGGGAAAAAAAACATCTGAAAAAAATTATGATGACGTACCCGTGACAGATCAAGAGGCGGGCCACTTCCTCCTTGTTAACTCTGCTCTGTGTGCTGTAGTCCACCATCGCTGTGTCCAACGACTCTCGTAAAAATGTCACTCTCCTCTTCAGTATCTGCTCCCTGCACAAGAAAACAGAGACTTTAGCTCGGCAGTCTTAATGATTCAATTCGATATTATTAAATCGCTGCTGTAGTATTGCACTTCATGAAGGGCGTTCAAGTCAAACTGGTACTTTTCTTGAAATTTCTCGCCAATGAAGGTGTAAAAGAGAATGACATTTACCGAAGACTTTAAGCTCAGTACGGTGATGAGACTCTTATTCACAGTGAAACGGATGAATGATGCAAACATTTTAAAGAAGAGAATGTGCACGTGTCTGTCTGTGCGACGTGTACACACAATCATTCACCAACACCACTTGTACATTACAGAAGCTTGGCTGGGAGTTATTGCCACATCCCTCATACAGTTCTAACCTTGCTCCAAGCCATTTTCACATGTTTGTGCCATTTAAGGAGTTCCTGGGAGGCCAGCGTTTCAAACATGAAGCATACTGAGAAATTCGTATCCAAGCACTAGTGAAACCCTGGGATAAGTGCATCAGTGTATTAGGGGATTAAATAGAGAAATAAAGGTAGGTTTTACTCTCATAACAATGTTTTATTATTCTGCACAATCAAAAAGTCCAGCATGAATTGAAATCCCTTCATAAAAAAAAGAGGTGAATCTCTGAATGTTCGTCGAGTATGACATTTTAAAAACTTGGCACCTTTCTGCTACTGCTTGAAGGTCTCTCATGATGGCATGATTTCTCGGCCCAGGAAGTCCTGCACCACTCTCCAGCTTGGCACGACACTCATCCATCCTCTGAAAGAAATACAAGCAACATCTTTATTTATTTTTTTTATATCAGCTGATGCAGCACATTGAAATCACTGAATCATTTTAACTTTCCTTCTGTTCACATATCAATTTTAAATCATTTCCTAAAATGTTGCCCAAGGACCAGTGGAAAGATAAAATTCAGGCTTATAAACAGACCCACGATCACCTTTCTTCTTCTGGATTGAGTGTTTCTTGCATCAGACTAATTAAATTTCAAAACCTTATTTATTGGCATTGAAAATAGGAATTCATAACAATAGTATTTTATAACAATTTCCACAAACATTTTAGTCTTTTGAATTTTGAAAATGCAAGTTGCCCATGCCTACAGTACAATATGCATTGATCAGCCATAACAGTAAAACAATAACATTAAAACTGCCTACGATTCAGGGTTCCCTTGTGTCTTTATTTCATGATTTTTGTAGCATTGGCTTTTCTGTGAGATTGGACCGGACTGGCTGGCCGTTGGTCCCTGCAGGTACATGGGTGAGCCTTGGGTGCCCATTATCCTGTAAGTGGTCATAATATTGTGGCTGATCGGTGTACACTCACCGGCTACCTGTGCCTTTCATCATTTACTCAGTTATCTAATCAGCCAAGTCCAGAATGTTTAAAAAAATATATGTAGTCAGCAGTAGATTTGTATGCGAAATGACTCGCTCAGACTGATTTAAGCTGACAATAAATCTACAGTAAAGTGGATGGACTACAACACCAAAAGTCCATATCAAGTCCCATTCCTGTAAGCCAAGAACAGGAACAACTATGCATAAAATGCATAAAGCCAGAAATTATGTTATCCAGTTGCATGCAAGACTTTTAGCCTGCTCAGATCTTCAAACACAGTCCTCATTGTGCAAACATCGTAATCATCAGAAGAGAGTTCCGTCAAGGTTTGCAGCTTTCCAAAAGCATTTAGCAACACTTAAGAGCTACAGCACTCTTTTATTCGGCTTTGAATGATATCAGGGTTTGCGTTGAATGCTATCAGCCGCAAATATTGTAACCTCCATACAAGGGACTTCTTTAGTTATACTGTATGGTGGGAATGACATTTAGATGCTGCTTCTGACTCACACCTATGATGTCATCATTCTGGTTAAGTTAGTGTGACATTTCCACCGAGGTTTGTGAAGTGATACTGCGTATACCGCAGAAACGCAGACTTTGTGTACAGTATACAGTTAAAAGTGTGTAGGTGGCATGGTGTGAACAGGTCATACACAGTATCAGGTCATTTCCAAATGCTAATTAGCCTACACGGAAGAAAACAAAGCACCTGTTGTTCTGCTCTCCGGTCCTCCAGCTCAGCTCGGAGGCTCCTCGCTATGGCAGCCCCTGCTGAATCCTGACACCTCTGGGCCACCAGAGAACACTCCAGAGAGCGACGCTCCTTCTCCTTGAGCCTGATGAGTCCCCGAAGTTCAGACATTTCCTCCTAGCGAATTGCACAGGAAACCAGCGTTATGACTTTAACGTAAAACAAAAAGAAATACAATATATTAGCTGTTCAGGCATCTAATTCTGCTTTGTTTTAGTTGAAAAAGGTTTCTCTACACATCATACATCACAGATATTATAGACGTTCACAAAACAACATAAAAACCATAGAAACCTCACAGAGGATTGAGTGTCTGCTCAGTCAACATTAACTAGCGATAAGGCGAGGAGAACACAAATCAGCACAGAGGACACACATCAGCTAATGGAAATACACACAATGGAAGTGACCAGGCATGCGTGTTTTTTGTTTGTCTTCCATACTATGTTGTACTTAGAAAGTTAACTAATCTCACTCTAGCTATAGCTAATCCTAGCTACACAAAACCCAGCAGAAAGCAAACTCAACTTGAGCTCAAAGAAAACTTCTCTCCATCAACAAGAGCTTGTGTTTTATCTGGATAACTAGCTAAAATTAACCAACTATTGTAGATTGATCTTTCTACATGTGTGCATAGTTGCACATTGGTAATGAGCTCAAAAAAGAGTTTTCCATGAAATAGCATGAGAAACCTGATAAAAATACACTACCATGGTTTACATACATACATACAAGATTAACTCAAGGTTTTGATCTTTAGATGAATGATTTTATGAACTGAATTCCCGCCACCTGATTGGTTAATTGTTTCAGCAGCTGTACAGATGTTCCCATACAATCGGTGGCAAATTACCTGCTAAACAAACACATGTGACTTGCCTAAATCACATGCAATAATTTGAATCCATCCAGTATTTTTCAATCATCTGAAATTCCAGTTATCATCAAGATCTTTCTTGTGATTTGATAATTTTTTATATATATTACACTTTTTATTATAATAGCTCACCCTGACGTTGACTAACTCATACATCAGTGCTGTTTTCTCTTCTTTGGGGTTGTTCGAGGACAAAAAGCTTAGCCTCCTCACTCCTGCCAGCGTGCCCGTATCAGGGCTGAGCTTCCCTTCTCCTGTCCTGGTCTCCTGTGGAATACACACCGCCGCCCTGTCCTGCTTTAGACAGGCGATCCTCTGCTGAATGACTTCAGCCTTTTCTTTAAACTCCTCTGCAGACAAACTAAGAACAAAAAAAATTGTTCATTTGTTTATTTATTTATTAATATTTTGCAAATTAGTTATCAAGAATGAGGATTGAGATGCTCGTTGTAACCTGTTCTGGGTGTTCGCTGTAGTACAGGCCGACTCCTCATTAGCAGTACTCAAGTTGCTAATTTGTTGTGGAGTCGACCGCTCTGTAATGGGAAATTGGGGCGAGGTTAGAAAGAGGAATTAAAAAGAATGTGAAAGCAAGCCAGAGAGGATTACCAGAAATACTGTGTGTGCGCGCGCAAGTGTGCATGGAAGAGAGCGAGAAAGAAGGTGTTTCTTAAATCACTGCATGGGTAAAATGTATTTTTTTGCTTTTTTTTTTGCAAATAAATACAAATTCATATTAATAATAATAACAATAATTTTGACCATAACATTGTGCAGATAGATAGATAGATAGATAGATAGATAGATAGATAGATAGATAGAAAATTAGAATTAGTATGGATCATGAAAAGAATATTTCATAAGTAAATTATAAATAATATGAATTATAATAAACTATTATTATTAAAAAGCATTTGTCCTTGGCATTTTTCTGTCTACGTGACATCATGTAAAATAGTACAAAGATCTATGCCAAAAAAAAATCCCTTATAACATCATAGACATTCTGATTGTGAACACTTCTAAAAGCCTGACGGTTGATGATTTCCAAAAGATTTCACATCCTGTACACTGAGCTAGTGAGATGCTAGCACACAAACTGCAATGATCTTGTACCTCTTCCCGGTACACAATATAAAACATTTATATCAAGATGACATTCAAAGGGTTATTCACACACATCTCAGGTCACACTAACAAAAAACTGTTCCTCTAGTATTAAATAATTCCTTAGTAAATAAAATGACTGTATTTTTATATGCGTATGCTATTGAAATATTTTGTCAATATTAATATTATTTACACATTTTAACCTTCCTTGTTTCAGAGACGCAGAGACAAAAGGAGAGACAGAGAGAGATGACACATATGGCTACGTTTAGGCTACGTTTACACTGCCAGGTCTCGATGCTTAATTCCGATTTGCTGCCTATATCTGATTTTTTTGACCGTCTGTTTACACGTTATTTCCATATAGTGAACATTGTGTGTTTAAGGTACCTGCTTCTGCAGCATTCTGTTGCTTCCTGGCTTCATAAAGGGACAAAAGGTCACTGTATGCGTCTTCACATTCCTCACTGTCAGTCAAAAAATCTATTAGTTATTTTCTCATACCGAAACCTTTGTTGGTGCTAAAGTTATACAAACATTTTTTTATGAGATTTTTATCTCACATCAGCGCACCATATCTAAAATTAATGCTTGGTACTACATACACAGTGTTAAAGTACGCAGGAAAAGCTCACCAGTATGTGAGGGCCATTTTCAGAGCCGAGCAGTCAGCCTCGCGGCGGCTCAGGGCCATGCTGACCTGCTCTGACTCGCTCTTCCGTCTCTCTAGAGCTGCCGTCAGACGCTCGTTTCTTGCTTTTAGGCTCTCCAATGTCCTACACACCAAACCATAAGGAAGATGTCGACTCAAATTCGACATATTTCTGCTACTCATTAAAACAACTGGAATGGTTTACATAGAAAATGCCAAACCCATTCCTCACCTCTGGAGACGCTCTGTCTCAGTTTCCAGAACTGAACTGCCAGAACTGTGTCTTGAAGGCCTGGATGGAGAGCCAGGGGGTGAGGTGAGCATTCTACGCAAGAAACGAGGAGACGCAGGAATCATAGGAGATGCCCAACAGGGGCTTGGGGTCCTGATATAGGACATGGATGGACTTCTGGGAGGAGAACAACTGGCTGTAATCAGCCATTTGTTTTTCAGCTCGTCCAACTATTGCCAAAAGGTGCATTTTAGAGCCTATTAGACATTTGTCAAATTGATCAACAAGACATCTTTTGAGTGTGAAGTCTCTACACCTACATCTACAAGTCACTACATCTGATCTACGATGGGGAAAATTGTCTAAACTCAAGTATAACTGGTGATAGCATGGTGGTGAACCTTTTCTTGAAGTCTTTTCTTCTCCGCCTCCATCTCCAAAATGGCTCCGTCCATTTTCTTCTGTTCTTCTTGACGTTTCTGTATGCTGGTGCTCAGTTCCTGGTTGAGATTACCCAGGTACAGAACCTCTTTTTGGTATTTCTGACGCTCTTCGGTGGGTAATGCGGATAGGTAGGAGATTCCAAGATCCCTCTCCATTTCCTCTAATACCTGAGAAAGAGGTTAAATGTTTTACTTGAAAAATGATATCTAGCAAACAAAAAAAGCATGAAAGGCAATGAAAGACCAAGTGGTTTGTAATTTGTCATTAGTGACAGGTTAACAATGGTGGCATTGCTGTGAATTTGGGGTGTGGAGTATCTCCTGAGATTGTGGAATCATAGAAGCTTACTTGTGTGGCCTGAACCCAGGTGTCACGTGCTGCGGTAATGTGCTCTTCCTGGGTTTTTTCATCATCCTGAATGTGGGGGGAGACCAGCTTTCTCCCTCTGCTGGCAGATGACTCCAGAGTGGACAAAACCTGCTGAAGCTTTGACCATAGCTCTCCACTGCACTCTGTTGCCAAACCTGAAAAGTGCAACATGATTGTGAAGATTATGGAATGCAAATATTGAGTCAACATGATTTTCACTACGGGACCTCATATGTTAATATGTTTATATTTCAGTGCAAAATGAAAGAGATGCATTTCACTCATACACCATTTAGTGTGTTGGGTTTCGTTACAAAAATGACCAATTGATTCTGCGGAATAACTTAACACAGTTATTTAGCATAGTGATTAGCTCTGTCGTCTCACACCTCCCCGGGGCCTGTGTGCATGGAGATGCATTTTCTTCCTCTGCTTAGTGGGTTTCCCCCTGGTACTCTAGTTTCCTCCCACAGTCCGAAGACATACAGATTTGGATAATTGGTCTTCCCAAATTGACCATAGTGTGACCATTGGAGGTCGTAAAAATTGGAGTAAATCAAAAGGTCACCACTGGTCTCCACAGTCCCTAGTTGGACTACAAAGGTTCCTAGATTATGTTGAAGTTATGAGAGTAAAAACTCCCTTCATTCTCTATATATTCCTCTTGCTACACTTATGCCTGTGTTGCACTAGTGCTTGGATACCATCAAGGTGCATAAGTGCATTAATCTAGCGAAGAATTAGAGAAATAACGGTATTTTTTTCTTTTTTTACTCTGATAATTGTGTTCTGTTATTCTGCACAGTTAACAGTCCTGGTTTGACTTGAACATCGCTCATAGATGTCAAATGTATATCTTTTATATATATAACCGTGGGGCTTAACGGTATATGGAGAGCATAAGAATAATCCAAAATGCAGATGTGAATAAACAACACCTATTCTGGGGTCTCTGTGTGTGTGTGTGACATGGAGGTCAAAAGTAATGTACAGACCTACAGGTTTGATTGTGGCTTTTGCATGCTTCTTATCTTTAAGACATCATACATGCATATTGCTGTTCTAGGAAGAAAAAAAACCCAACCTCAGCAATAAGGCAGTGTTGCTCAACTCAATGCACACCACAGCACGCTGCAGAGTGTCTGACACCTTTTTGTCAAAAGGTAAAAATATTTTTTAACAAATTTGCTTGTACTTTTTAACTATTTATAGTGTTTAACCTTTACAATACGCTAACCTGTCTCTTAGCTTTTTTCCGTTTGAAGTTAATGAGGGGAAAAAGTCAACTTGTTATTTTAACAATGAACTGCAAACTCCATCTTAATAAAGAAACAGCGTCATGTCTGTTATACAAAGGGATAACACTGTAGACTCCTTCTTATCTGACTGAAAATTGGACGTTGCTGTGATGTAGAAGTCTGTATCCACTCTCTTCCTTGCATGTAGAAATATCTGCACTAAAACCAAAAACACAGCAGTTGCAGCATTGGAAATACACAGAAGGACTAAAGTATACACCAGGTTAGCGGGACTGATGCTAAGACGTTGTGTAAATAAACCATGCCTTCATGTTCCCCTGAGGATGGCTTAGTGACTGACTCCCCCGATGCAGTGCCAGCGTGAGTTCCCGGGCCTCTCTGTGGTCCTGCGGGACTGGAGTTCTGGCCTGAAACTGGCTTGCGGGCTTTGCTTACATACTCCTTTCGATGCCTAATAATAATAATAATAATAGCAATGATAAAGTTTTAGATGTTTACAGAACATAATGGTATTTTCTCATGAAGTGCATGTGTGTTTACCGTGGGATTTTCAGAGCACGCATCTTCACATTAAGATCAGATATGATTTGAAGTAAAGTGCCCACCTCGGCCTCGCACTGTGCCAGCTCAGAGTCAGCACACGTCAAGCTGTCTGTCGTCTGCAAGACACGGGTCATAAGCGAGAAGCGGGTGTTCAAGTCAAACTGGGACTTTTGATTGTACTGTACAGAATAACAGAATACAATTTTATTTATTTATAGCTTTATTTCTCGATATAATCCCCTGATACACTAATGCACTCATTCCAGTGTTTCACTAGCACTTGAATACCATCTAGTTAGAAAGATTTCTCAGAACACTAGAGCCATGAACGGACTGCCTGCTTCACATCTGAAACGCTGGCCTCTCAGGAACTCCTGGAAATGGTTCAAACGGCTTGATCAAGTCGTTCTGTTATAGCAGAACAATGTGTGACTGCACCACTTGCACATTACAGAAACTTGTCTGGGAGTAATTGCCAAATCCCCTGTACTGTCCTGACCTCACTACAAGCCATTTCTAAGTTTGGACAAATAAAGAAGTAGGCCGATGTTTTAGACGTGATACAGGAATCCCAATCATAACTGTGTTCTGCTGTTCTGTACAATCAAAAGTCACACTCAACACCCATCCTACCTCTAAGTTAAATAACTATAATTTCCTTTAAATCAATATGAACTACTCGTACATAGTATGTTGGACTTTGTATACGGATCTTCAGTGCTGGAACGGATCTTCAGTGCTTCAGACAAGAGTTCTGTGCTCATATGCCGTATTCATAGTTGAGTGCAAAAGTTTGCACCCCCTGTGTGCAAGGTATGTTTGTTTTATAATTTTTCCACTAGATTTAAAATGGCAAGACAAAAAACTGCAACACAAAATGTAAAATCAAAAAAATGTAATTTAAATAATCAGGAATGTCGTGAAAAAAAAAGAAAAAAAAAAAAAGAATGCCTGTGACCTTCTATACATGTCCAAACCTGAGTTGAAGATGTATGGAGGATTATGGTCACAACTGAGGTTTTCTGACGACAAGAAGAATTTGGAAGAATATGTAAGATGGAAAATATTTGTAAAGGAGATGCAAAGATTTCACATTAAGGTATGTTATGGGGCGTTTTCGGTTACTGGTCATAATAAAGGAATGTCTGTAAGACACACTTAATGTCTTGTGTGTTGTGTTTGTGGGGGGTGCAAACTTTTGCACATTTATATTGCTATGGAGGGAAAACTTCCATGGATGAAAATGTTCCTTTTAGTGTACAGCCTTTTGTTTTGAGCAAAGGGAACAGAGGAAACATACTTCCTGTAGCTAAGTATACTTCCTGTTTCTTTTGTCTTGGCCCTAAATTCATAGGAAAAATACTTTCTTACTTTTTGTTGTCTTTATACATGTGTTAGACATATATGGTTTAAAACATTCTTTTGGAGGGGGAAAAAGTAGATTCCTCATTGTTTGTAAAGTTAAACATAAATGCACTAGTCATAAAGTTTCTTAACATAATAGAAAGCATTCTGATATTAATAATCCTTATATGAACATTTATAAAATGGTTTCCCTACACACAGGCCTTATTTTACTGAAGATCTGCAACCAGGCAACACAAAGAGTCACATGACTCCTCCACACGACAACGTGCTAAAGAAAGAGACTCACCTCTGTCATTCTGGTTCTCTTGCGAAACTTTTCCCTCCGTCCCCCTTCCTAAAGAACACAAAATGTACCCAGCAGAGCTGAAGGCTTCTGGACAGGATCTGGCGTCCTGTTGCTCGGGGTGTGATTATAGGCTTGAGTAAATCCACGCAGTGCCGGTCTCGTGGCATGCAACGCTGTCAGATCAGGAAGAGTCTTATTTCCCCATCCCACCTCTTTTCTATTTGCCTTCGGTCTATTGAAAGAGGTTCATGTTCTTGTCTACACTGTGATAAAGACATCTGGAAAGTAATGGAAGCCATGATTACAGCCCCCACCCCGGCTCTCGTGTGATCTTTTCCTGTTTTCGTTTAGACTTGTTTGGCTCTGTTGAAAGGTAGTGTTGAAAACCAGGCAAATGAGTGTGTTGGAGAAAAAAAGCCCCCGATTAAAAGGTTTACAGAAAAGTACTGTGTGAGGTTATTAAACATATCATTAAGTATTGTAGCACTGTCTCCGGGCTACTGAGGAAAAGGTATACGAAAGGTATGGGAAAACAAAGTAAGCTTTCTTGCCCTCAAATTCCATGAACATTTTCAGATTTACTTCCGCAGTACATCTGTGGTATGTTTAACATGTAAAAAGGGATGGAAGTGGTTTTTGTAAAAACTTCATCTATCTATTTGTGAAAAGAGAAACAGCCTCACTGCATTAGAAAATCCATGGTGAATAAAAATGAATAAAGGCTTTCTTGTGGTCACTAAATATCTTTAATCTTGATATCACTAAAACATTTTTGATGGTGAGAGTTCTGTTTCCAAAAAAAAACAAAAATTTTAATTGCAAATTTTGGAATCTATTTGTTTACAGTGATACATAGGGGGAAAATATATGTATATATGAATGTATATTTAATATATGTATGTATATTTAATAGTATTTAAAAAATCTAAATAGTATTTGCCAATTTCTCGGCTGGCTTGACAAACACTTGACAAATATGCAAAATATAAATTGATTGATTGAGATTAAGATCAAAAACAAATTTTAACATTACATAAAGATAACCCCAGTAAATACAAAATGCAGTTTTAAAAGAGGATTTCATTAATTCGGGGAAAAAGCTGTCCAAACCTCCTACCAAAAGTAATTGCCCCTAAAACTAATAACCTTTTGTTCCAACCTGTGTGGCAACACCTCTAATCAAGCATTTTTGAATCTACGTAGCAGTGAGTATGACAAAGGAAGAGGCAAATACTATATGATTCATTGATTCAACAAGGTGCTGAAAGCATTCTTTAGAAACGTTGGCCCATATTGATAGGATAGCATCTTGCAGTTGATGGAGATTTGTGGGATGCACATCCAGGGCACGAAGCTCCCGTTCCACCACATCCCAAAGATGCTCTATTGAGTTGAGATCTGGTGACTGTGGGGGTCATTTTAGTCCAGTGAACTCATTGTCATGTTCAAGAAACCAATTTGAAATGATTCAAGCTTTGTGACATGGTGCATTATCCTGCTGGAAGTAGCCATCAGAGGATGGGTACATGGTGGTCATAAAGGGATGGACATGGTCAGAAACGATGCTCAGGTAGCCCGTGGCATTTAAACGATGTCCAATTGGCACTAAGGGGCCTAAAGTGTGCCAAGAAAACATCCCCCACACCATTACACCACCACCACCAGCCTGCGCAGTGGTAACAAGGCATGATGGATCCATGTTCTCATTCTGTTTACGCCAAAATTCTGACTCTACCATTTGAATGTCTCAACAGAAATCGAGATTCATCAGACCGGGCAACATTTTTCCAGACTTCAACTGTACAATTTTGGTGAGCTCGTGCAAATTGTAGCCTCTTTTTCCTATTTGTAGTGGAGATGAGTGGTACCCGGTGGGGTCTTCTGCTGTTGTAGCCCATCCACCTCAAGGTTGTGTGTGTTGTGGCTTCACAAATGCTTTGCTGCATACCTCGGTTGTAACGAGTGGTTATTTCAGTCAAAGTTGCTCTTCTATCAGCTTGAATCAGACAAATCCCTTAATAATAACATTACTTTATAACATATAATAATAGTGTAATAATAATAACATACTTTGTTTCTTTTAAAAGGTATATAGGACAAAATAAAAAGTCACCATTTTAGAAAGGTCAAATTATTGGACTGCATCAAGCAAAGACAACTACTGTACTTAAGAAATTTGAAATCACTGGATTTCACATTTTTGGGTTAAAATCCTGCAACACATTATTAAAAAGATAAAAGTGCTTTGTAAAAGATCATCATGAATTATGAATGAATGGAGATCACTTAAACATGGTAAAAAATTTACAGTAAAAAACAGCTATGATTAATGGTGAAAGAAAGAGAGCATTTGCACACAAGCACACAAACAATGTAATAAGAACTTATTGGGACTAAACAGCTGCGTGGTCTTTATCAGTGAGACTAACCCGGAAAAAAAGGCTTCAGGATCATAAAGGTTGGACTTTGGAGCAATAGAAAAAAGTCATGAGTCCAGATTGAGCCTATTCCAGAACGATGGATTCAGCATGGTGCACATGAAGCGATACACCCATTATGAATAGTGCCGACTGTACAAGCATCTGGAGGGAGTGTTATGCGCTGGGGTTGCTTCAGTTGGTCAGACAAGGCAATAAAATTAAGTCAGCTAATGAGCTGAATGTACTGAATGACCAGGTTATCACATCTATGATTTTTTTTCTTCACTGGTGGTACAGGCATATATATTATACACAGGACTCAGATTGTGAAAGAGTGGTTCTGGCAGCATGAGGAATCATTTTCACACATGGTCACATTTTTTTACACTGGCCATCACACCATGTGCTTTAATCAAACATTTACATTTAGGCATTTGGCAGATGCTCTTATCCAGAGCGACTTACATTTTTATCTCATTACACATCTGAGCAGTTAAGGGCCTTGCTCAAGGGCCCAACAGTGGCAACTTGGTGGTTGTGGGGTTTGAACCTGGGATCTTCCGAACCGTAGTCCATTGCCTTAACCACTGAACTACCCCTGGCCCTAATCAAACCTAAAGGTTATTGAATGAAATCTTAAGAATGTGTGCCCTTTTTTGTGCAAGCAAAGTAATTTAATACTATGGGGGGGGGGGGGGGGGTGTATAAAATTTACATACTTTATATATTCCACATACACATACTGAAGAAAAGGAAAGAAAAGAAAAATGTTGCTTTGATGTAACGCAAGTTTGACCGTTAGGGGGCAATAGCGCCCTTCACACTTGTATCTCCCCCGAAACGGTCAACGAAGTAGCGTTGCATAAGGAAGTGTTTGGGGAATTTATTTCGCGTATCTTTTGCTACGTTTTGACAGATTTTGGTAAGCTATAAAAAAAATTTCTTCAGCTTACGTATGTGTAAGTAAACTGTTCGTATTGTACGTTAGCTAACATTTCCTTACCCTGTTGCTGCCGGCTAAAAAAGACGCACGTCTGCTGAGTGCTATATAGCTAGCTATTAGACGCAGGCTGTATGTCAAACGGCTGTGCCGTGTCCGTGCAGAGCGCTATCTGTGACGTAGAACACACCATTCTGCCCCTATGGAGTGAGCTTGTGAAGGGAATGCGGTGGAATTTGGGGTGCGACCCGTATCGCTAGTGTTGTATGGAATCTTTGATTAGCTGGGTGGTGGTGGTTGTTGATGTAGAGCTTTCTGACTTTACTCTTTAATTTAACAGATAACTTCTGTACTGAAATGTCACTGTCATGGTAGTGAAAGTGATGTGTTAGGTTTAATGTTAGAAGATTATTAGTTATGTTTAAAAAAAAAAAACTGAACAATACATTTCAGACACAACAACAAGGATGATGTTTGTGGGCTGTGATAATGTGATGTCAAATCAATCAATGACTTCACAAAAGCATCAACATAAATTGCGCTTGTATTTGCACAAATTGGTGTCAAGGGAGACGTCATGAAATAATTATTTCTGTAATCCCATTTATATACAGTAGTACCTCAGCAAGTTCATGAGGCAAAAATTTCATATTGCACATTTTCCCATAGGAAATATATTTTTTAAATAATTTTTTTATAGGAAATAACGTAAATGCAGATAATCCGTTTCAGTCACCCAAAAATATTACCAATTTCCAACACTATAATCATGTTTTTGCATATAAAAACTATTAAAACATTTAGAAAAGATATGTAAATGAAGTAAAATATGAACTAAATGTACGTTAAACCTCATTTAACCTTAATTTATGATTCATCATGGCACCGGCTGCTCTAAAAACAAAACTCAAAGTCCCTCCCTTTTCTTCTTGCTAACATTCTTTACTAAATCTAAAGTCTAAAGTCTTTACTAAATCTTGCACAAAATGTAAAAAAAAAAATAAAAAAATGTGTAAAGTTATGAACGGCTTCCAGACGTATGTGGAACTCAAGTTTTCGGTTCGTCTCGGTTCATTCACTCATATGCCGAAAATTCTTTATGTACCGAGACAAATTCCTTACAAAATTTCAGTTTTGAAATACAAAATTGTGAGGCAGGTTGTTCGTATGCCGAGGTACTACTGTACAGTACTGTACAGTCTTTTTCACTAACAGATCTGACAAATTCAATGACTGGCGATTCCAACGTACTTAGTTTCTTTCACAGAATATTTGACAATGTCCTTGTATAACTGACAGCTAGTCTAAACTAGCATCACATTGTTTAATTTGTGTGTGTTTGTCTCAGTTCTTCTCCTTTATATAGTTTTATTGGTGCAGTTACCATGTCTCTGGTATCACATGACATCCCGCATAACGAAGAATTGTAAAACCAGATGACAGAGTCTTTTCAAGCTGCTGCTTGTTCTACATCAGACTGCAAAGTAACACGGTCTGATGCACTATCCGTCCTCTTCTACATGCATGACTCACCTCTTCACACACCCACACCTAGGATTTGCTGCTAATGGAGAGAGCATCTGCCGGCCGTGGCCGTACTAAACGTCTATTGTTTCAGTACTTCTTGGAGTAAAATAATGAACTGAAAATATTTCCTGAAAAAAGTCCCAGAAAATTAGGGTAGACATAAATGCGATATAATTAAATTTTTTACCCCTGCTTACGAGAAATCATTTAAATGTCAAAAACTGAAAGGCCAAAAAAAGACAGGAAGGTGCGGATTTATATGATTTCCAGGTTAAGGAAAGTACAGGAGGGTGTAATAATATTACCAGCTGTTCAGTCAGGAACTGTTTACTGGCAGCGATTATTGTGAAATGTTCTGGTGTAACATGCAGTAAGCAATAAAAAAAAAAAAGCTGTAACTGTAGATTTTTAATCCAATCAACGCTTTTTTCCTATGAATTTAAGCTGATTCCTGGTCCAAGCCAAGTGTGTGCGTGATGGAGAGCGCTGATCCAGGCCCTGCAGATGGAGAGGAGCGAATGGCAGAACTGCGGCCAAGGACACGCTCCAATCCGGAGGGAGCGGAGGACAGACGGAGCAGTAATGGTGGTCTGAACAGTCCTCCACCCTCACAGCCTACTGTGGGAAGTCGAGTGGAGGGAGAAGGAGAAGCAGCCAGCACAGACAGTCCTCCAGGATCCACGTCCACCATCACGACTACTATTTCCGCCCCCATCGCTGCTGCGGCCACGTCCACAGCAAGTGCCATGTCCAATACAGTGCCTGCTTCAATGGCTCCTGCCAAAGAAAGACCCAAACCGAGCCAGCCCTCGCTGCCATCGCAGGTTCTTCCAGCTTCAGAGGTCCAGCTGCGAGCACCGAGAGTCAACTGCCCTGAAAAAGTGGTGAGTCAGACAAGTGAAATAATACATAATAATTGTCAAGTCCTTGTCGTAATGGTGTGTCTCGAAAATAGATCATCTGTTTGGATTTGTCGGAGGAGATGTCCATGCAGAAGCTGGAGTCCTTCAACGGGTAACATTCTACTTTAAAATTCAGTCACGTTTACGATCTTTATAGAAATATTTGTTAAAAATCAGTTCTCGGTTTCAGATCCAAGACGAACGCTCTGAATATCTCACAGAAGATGATTGAAATGTTTGTCAGAACAAAACACAAGATAGACAAGAGGCACGAATTCGCCTTGGTGGTGGTTAATGATGATGCCTTGTGGGTGAGTAAACAGGAAACTCGCCATAGTTCATGAATCTTCTAGGGTATGAATTATAATCACAGAACAGCACTTCTCAGAGCATTTTATTCATCACCTTTTATTTAGCATATTTTATACTTTTTTCAGTTGTTTATTCATTTAAGCCATATCACACGACAGGGAGTGTTGCTGTGCTGATTATCATATATGGCTGATAATGCGACTGTAGACACAACGACTGTGCCAATATCCAGCGATAAAGCACAACCTCGAGTGTGATATTGCTTTTATGCAGCAGCTTCACAAACAACAGATTATGATTTTATTAAACACATTACTTACATTTGGGCATTTGGCAGACGCTCTTATCCAGAGTGACTTTTTTATCTCATTACACATCTGAGCAGTTGAGGGTTAAGGGCCTTGCTCAAGGGCCCAACAGTGGCAACTTGGTGGTTGTGGGGTTTGAACCTGGGATCTTCCGAACCTTAGTCCAATGCCTTAACCACTGAACTACCGAGGTTAGCTTAATGTAGCTTATTAATGACTTAGTAGCAGTTATTAAGGAGGGTTTTTTTTAGATGATATAACGTTATCAGATGTGTTTTCTCAGACTAGTTTTGAATGTGGGTTTTGGCAGGCAGCTTCTCTCTCCCCAGTAACACAGACCTAGGGTTAGATATACAGACCTACTTACACCCATACTGGTGACCGACAGTGTAATTAATGATCGTAGAACACCTGAGATGTGGATATATATATAGTGATACAACCCAGTGGCTGTTACCATCCATTATCACCACTCAGAAGTAACTGTTGTATAATTAGGATTAGCACACGTTGTTGTTGTTTTTTTTATCCACTTATATCCACTCACAGTGAGTTGTTCCATAGCATTTTTTCTTTGTGTCATGCTTTTTAAGAAAATTGATCAACAACTTTTGACCAATCAGCACTGAGACTCCTGTATTCCTGTGCTGTAAATGTGGATAAACTCATATCAGAATTGGTGCTAATTATATTATTTAACTATTTATGTTTGGTACAGTACCCCAAACTGGCAGTTGTTGTAAATCCTAACGAGGGAATTAAAGTCCCTTGTTCTTGATTTTTTTTTTCTTCTTTCTTGTATCTAGTTATCAGGCTTCACCTCTGACCCACGGGAGCTGTGTAGCTGTTTGTATGACCTCGAGACGAACGTCTGTGAACCTTTCAGTATCCTTTTCACACCCATAATCATCATTCGCTAAATTAATTGCAGAATCACATGATTCCTGTAAAAAAATAAAATAAAAAAATCATTAATTTTCTTAACTTTTACATCTAGACCTGGAGGATCTCCTCAATGTCATGTAAGTGTTTTGGTGCAGTCAATATTTTCATACACCTAGGCTAAAGATATTTCAGTTGTTTTGTTTTTTTTGTTTTATTTTTACTCTACATGTTACTAGACGTTTCCTTTGGTACATTGATCAGTGCATCTACTTTGTGCAAATCATAGGTAAATTTAAAACAATCGATTAGAGACATATTTATTCCAGTGAGACAATACATACATTAAGTCTTTTTAAACAGTCTGAATGAAGTTAATGTAATAATTTTGTGACTGATTATCCAAGTATTGTGGACCATAACAAGTCTACTTTATTTTTAGGTGCGTGTAGAAGATCAGTAAATTTTGGAGACCAGTTCTCTGGTCAGATTAAATAAAAAAAATCTGTGACTATCAGTATGTGTGTTAAAAGCCTCAGCTTGATTCTGATTAGTGGTGAATAGATCAGAGTTGATCTATGGTCCAGTGGATCCCTCATCATGGATCAGGATGCATTTAAAATGTAGATTAATTGCAGTTTAATCGCGCACTTACTCATTTTCTATACAGTGTAGACCTGGAGCCAATCCCAGGGGACTCAGGGTATGGGACAGGGTACACCCTGGAAGGGGTGACCGTTCATTACAAGGCACGAGCACTCACACATTGTGGGAAATTTTGAAAACAGTTAGCCTAATCTGCATGTCTTTGGACCACCAAGCACGGGGAGAACTTGCAAAGTTCATGCACACAGACCAGAGACAGGAACCTAACCTTCAGCCGTAGAGATGCCACTGCACTTTAATCATCACGGTGCAAAATAAAATTGTACTGCTTCTGTATGGCGTAATATATTTGGACCTATTGCTAAGTGAAAAACATGTTTTTTGCATGTGCACAAACAATATTTTCCCTCTTCCTAACTCTCTTACACACATCCTAATTAACTGTGTTTTTGCTCGCACAAAATTTTCTCGAGCGCTCGTTTGTACTCCTGGGAATCACACAAAAACTACCTTATGCAGTGGTGAAAATTTACTCACTCCAATACAAACCAGGCCAATAATAATAATATCTATACTAGACGTTATCAGGACTTTGGGAACCTAAGACTCATTTATACCCATGGGAAGCAAAAGTTAGCCCGATTCCACAGAAAAGACAATGTAGGACTTGCTAAAAAAAATTAATGCAGGCTTTGATAGAGAAAGAATCAGCATTCTTTTATACTACACTTTAACTTAAGTATTTTAAGATTTACTTTAAACATTGGACATCTTGATTCTTTCATATTTAAGGTGATGGACACCAGGTCCTGGATTAAAGTTCTACAAGTAATAACCAGAAAGCAAAAATTATCCAGTCCGTGACCAAAAACTGTGATATGATCCAAACTGGGATTTTTGTTATCTGTTTCAGTCCCTTTTTTGATCCAGATATTACAATCCCAGCTGTAAAGGACGACTGTGACAGCATCATGTTGTGAGGACATTTTTGCTAGAAATTCAGCTTGATGGCATTGTGACCTCTATAATCTAAATGATGAAGAAAAACCTTAAGCCAGAAAGTTAAACCGTGCTCTGCAGCTGGTGTTGCTGTCTCCAAGCTTGACTGTGATTCTAAAGAATTTCTCAAAAGTTATGACCGAATGGCTAAAATATGACAGAATGGCTAAAATATGACGAAGGATTGTCTTAGGACAGAAACGGTATGGTGACCAAGGTGTATGTAGGTTATCATGAATACATCTCATAAGTACACCTTGACTGTCTTTTTTTGTAGGCTGAACTGAATTGCCATTTATTTTGTTGATTGCATACTTCAAGAATTCTAGTGTATGCTACAGTTACATAATTACATGTTACGTAATGACAGTAGGAATCCATTAGGTCCTGTGTCTGGAAAGTATATCCACTAATATTACATGAACAGTATAATTAACTGCTGTAACACCTCAACTTTTGTATAGTCTCCAGAAGATTGAGCTTCCACTGATGGACAACGTGCAGACGATCCCACCGCCCTTTGTGGTTCGTACTCTCCTCATTTACAGTCGGCACGCAGGCCAATTGCAGTTTAACCCTTCAGATGCTGTCAGTGTAAGTGAACCGTGTCGTGTCATTTGTTTAATTTCCTGCAGTGACATGATGTCATATTTGCTCAGTGACTTCTGCTTCTGAAATTGTTAAAATATTTTCTTACAGAAAATGCTACGCTCTCCATACTTCTTTTTTGATGTCATTTACCTTCACAATGGCACCGATGAGCAAATGGATGACAACACCTGGAGGGTAATTTGTATTTTTTATTGTCCGTCATAAATACAGTTTTGTTTTTTTGCAGATATTTATTTCAGTTTTTTTGTGGAAAAGTGTGCTGGTTCTAGTTTTGGCCATCTGCAATTTCTTGCTGTCAGAGAACATAATTGTGGGTATAAACAAACTTTTTAAAAAATCTTTTTACTTAATGGAAAACTCAATTGTTCAATTATGTTCATTCATTGTTTATTATTATTATTAAATAATAGGGACGGGAATCACCACTGACAACCTGATGCAATATCACCTAGGTGCTGATTTGATTTACATTGTGATTCTGATTTGATCTAAATTGATCTGGTTTTGTTACCATTAAAATTTGAACTTTAAATTTTTGAAAAAGTTGTTATAATTTGAAAGTTTTGTTCTGAATTGAACGAGTAATTAAATGTAGCCCATTCTTTATAACATTAGTTATAGCCGATTCTGGTCACGGGCAGATCAACTGGTGCATCTCTATTATAAATGTAAAAGCATATTATTATAAAAATTTAAATATTTGTAGTAATAATAATAATAATAAAACAAGATTTTGAAGTCACCGTGACAATACATGGGTATGCAGACTACCATGTACCCATGAGTACCCAAGTGCAAGTATGCCACCTCTTTCTCTATTTGCCTCACAGAATTTTAATGGTTTAAATATTACCGATATGAAAGTAAGATAAAACTAAGATTAAAAAAACAACAACAATAATTAATTGTCCATGAAAGGAAAAGGCTAAAATGGTCTGCCTGAATATAACAACAATAATAAGGACTGAACTTTCAGGCCTAAAATGTGTAATGTTGTGGACTGTTGCATGACGCTATATTTAAATAGATAAATTATGATGGCACAAAACATTTTTACTGTAGTTCTTTGTTTAATTATTTAATGTACATTGTTTTAAACATTGAGAACAAGAACTAGTCACGACAGCTACGTATCCAGAGCGACTTACAGTTTCTCTCATCATTTATGTGAGCGTTTCAGGGTTAAGGGCTTTGCTCAAGTGGCAACTTGGTGCTGGGGTTTAAACCTGGGACCATCTGATTAGTAGTCTAACACTTCTATCACTGAGGAATAATTCTCCAGGCTCCTGTAACTTGTATACATCATTAAACAATTTTCACAGTAAAAAGTCAAAAAACATTATATAATTTTTTATGTGTTATAAGAGAAACTGAAATGCAATTGCATCAGGTTTTCAGTTTGCGTCAGGATGCACCAACAACCACACCCCAAACATTGAAACAAACAAAACAAAAAACAAACAAAACAAATTATTACACTAAACAGAAGGCAGAAAATTGAGAGATTTAAAATATGAAATAAAAGATAAAAAAAACTCCTCCCAGAGCATCTAATCTATTCTAGTTTAAGAAAGAACATGGTATCTACAAGCCATTGAGACGCAGTAGGAGGCTTAGCAGATTTCCAGTGGATCAGAATACGGCGCCTAGCCATTAAAGGGGTAAATGCCAAAATATGCAGTTGTTTGGAACTAAACTGAGACCAGACCCGTGGAACCCCAAAAATTGCAAGAGCAGGGCAAATATCAATATCAACCCGGAGAACCTTGGACATCACTGTAAAGTAGTTAATCCAGTAAGTTTGCAGTTTAGAACAAGTGAAAAACATGTGACTTAAATTGCACTGAGATGCTTGACATCTGTCACATCTGTCCTCTACAGTAGAATATATTGCAGATAGGCGGGCCTTAGAGAAATGAATTCTGTGTAGTAATGTAAATTATATAAGGCTCAGACGAGCACATATTGTGCTAGAACGTATTCTGTCCAATGCAGCAGCCCACCATTCCTCCTCAAAATCCTCTCCAAGCTCCCCCTCCCAGGGATATGTATATTTGTATGTTCAAGTGTTGCAGCATTTGTTTTTCAGTGTCTCTTTGTCTCCTTCATTTTGAGTTGAGTGTGTTTGTCGGTTATCTGTACGCGTCATCCTGTGAGAGTAGCTTCCCTTACACTTTTCCGCCCATTTCTGTTCCCGGCAGGACATGTATGAATCCTTCTCGAAGCTGGATTCTAAGGGAATGTGCTACCGGTTTGAAGTGTCACTGTGCGGCCCGGCCATCGAGCTGCATAACTGCATGGCCAAGCTGCTGTGTCACCCGCTGCAGAGACCCTTCCAGAGCCATGCCTCCTACAGCCTGCTAGAGGGCGACGAGCCGCCAGAGATCGAGGCCACGGTGTAGAGCGCCACTCACGAACCCTGGCTCGTGGAAATCGCACTGCCGAGTGTCCTGCTGTAACACCGAATCATCTGGATAACCAGTCTTCATGAGGAGATGTATTTGTGTTCGGACTGGCTGATGAAGCATCTTCCCCCAAGATCGTCTCCTGATAATGGACACTTTAAGTGCTGGGGGAATGAACAAGAGAGCATGTGGACTGCTGTGAATGATTTTTTTGAGTTTGAGACATTGAGGGGAAACTGATTCAATTCAACATTTTTTTTTCAGCATCTGCCCATTTTTATGCCTCTCAACTTCTGTATTTTAATTGTCTGTGCACTTGTAGCGACCATATATTATTTTGAAATATTATTATTTTCTTTTTACACAAACAGAAACACATGAACCCTTAAGATAACACCTGGTTTCATTTTTAAAAGCTGTGATGACTAAAATATGTAAAGACGATTGTTGTTCTGTTGTGTAACAGTTAATAAAAAGAAAAGGCCCATGGCACACAAAATGATTTTGTTTAGCATATCTTTTGTTAAAATGATTAATATGTCACCATGGGTCAATCAAAAATGTACACACTTACTAAGAAAAACAAAAAGGAAAACTTGCTATACGTTATATATTGATATATATGATAATATTATGATAAATATAATATACATCATACTATTTTCCGGAAGTATGTGTATATATGTGTGTGTGTGTGTATATATATATATATATAGAGAGAGAGAGAGAGAGCGAGAGAGAGACACATACATACTGTATATATATTTTTTGCATATTTGTCACACTTAATTTTTTCAGATAATCAAACAAATTTTAATGATAACTCTGAGTAAATACAACAAACTACAGTTTTTTAATTGATTTTATTAAGGGGAAAAAAACTATCCAAACCTGCCCGACCCTTTGTGAAAAAGTAATTCCCCCCTAAACCTAATAACTGGTTGTGCCACCCTAGGCGGCAACAGCTACAATCAAGCATTTGCAATAACTGGCAATGAGTCTTTCACATCACAGTGGAGGAATTTCGGGCCACTCTTCTTTGCAGAAATGTTTTAATCCAGCCACACTGGAGAGTTTTCGAGCATGAACGGCCTGTTAAAGGTCATACCACAGCATCTTAATCAGATTTAAGTCTGGACTGACTAGGCTATTCTAAAACCTTAATTATGTTTTTTTTTCTTCTTTTCTTTAGCCATTCAGAGCTGGACTTGCTGGTGTGTTTCAGATAATTGTCTTACTGCATAAGCAAAGTGCACTTGAGCTTGAAAAGAACAGCAATATGAACTGCTGGCTGGACATTCACTTTCAGGATTTTCTAGTAGATTGCAGAATTCATAGTTCCATCAATTATGTCAAGTCGTTCAGGTCCTGAAGCTGCAAAGCAACCGACCCCTCACACTACCACTAACATGTTTGACAGTTGGTATGATGTTCTTTTTTATAAAACGCTATGTTAATGTTACAAACAGTAAGATGATACACACCTTCCAAAAAGGAAGAACATTTTGTCTCATCAGTCCACAGAATATTTGCCCAGAAGTCTTGGTCAAGATGTTTGGCAAATATGAGACAAGCCTTTTTGGTCAGCTGTGACTTTCGCACAGTGACAGGTCTTTAGTTGTTGGATTCCGGGTTCTTCTAGATAAGTCGTCATTGTGCCCTTGGAGTAAATTATGGTAGGCCTGTGTCATTTAACTCAGCTTTTCAAAAATCTAAGTTCATGATTTAGCAAAGGGGCTGGGGTGGGGAGGGGTTGGCACAGCCAGTTACAGTATTACTGTAGGTTTAACTTTTTCGCATAGGGTCAGGTAGGTTTATGCATATCTTTTCCCTTAATGAATGATATCATGTGAAAACTGCATTTTGTATTTAATCCGGTTATCTTTGTGCAATATTAAGATTTATTTGATGATCATAATCATATCCGACATACGAAAAACAGACATACAACTACTTTTTCACAGCACTGTACATTGAGTGCATTGAAATTCTTCACTTTAGTTTGACAATACGAAGAGATGTCAGTCTGTTTTTTCCTAAAATTCAAAAGAAAAATGTGCGAAGTACAGAAATATATGACTAACCAAAATTTGAAAGATCAAGAATTGTTAACCTTGTCACCAGCATTGCACAAACAAACAAAAAAAATCACATTAGCAGGGAATGGGTGAAGAATGGAAAAGAGTGGTGATGTTCCTCCCTGCATTCTTTTACCATGCTTGCACTGTGCAGTCTTGCAGGGTATATTATTATAAATATTTTATATTTATACTGTATTTAATAGGAACACCGTTTCCATGAAGTGGTTTACTTGGTCAACAACATTTTCATGTCAAAGAAACATCCATATTGAATTGAATTCAGTTGTTTTTTTGTTTTTTATAACAGTGGTCATTATCACAAAGCAGCTTTACAGAATTAAAAAGAAAATTAGGATAATTCATTTGAAATGTGTGAGAAAATATATATACATCAAAATGATCAGGTTGTCCGTGATGAGCAAGCCGAGGGTGACAGTGGAAAGAGATGGCAATAGAATGACCCAAGATTTCCCAGCAGAACATCAGCCAGAGCATTACACTGCCTTTGCAGGCGTACCTTCATCCCATAGTGCATTCTGGTGCCATCTTGTCCTCAGGTGATTTTCATGTCAAGTGTCAGTGGTTTTAATGTTATGGGTGATTATAAGCTGACAACACAAAATAAGTCGATATGACCAACAAATGGATTTTTTATTTATTTATTTTTTCAAATAATTTGGCTTCAACCCGATGGCACTTTATTTCAAGAAGTCATAATGATACTCCTTATTAATTTCTGTCGCGCTCATTTATTCCCATCCAACATTTCCACACCAGTCACATACAGAGAGTCCATTTTTGTCAACAAAGTTTTTTAGCCTCATTATTTACTTGTATGTAAACACCAGCGCAGCTTTGAAGTTGCATCCTGTTGTATCTACTGAAAGCTGACATGTGCACGGTTCGCTAAATAATTGTCGGAAAGGTTTTAATGGTTGCAGTAATCCCGACTCTAATGTCCTTTCTTTAAGCCAATAATTAAGAACCTCAAACATCTGTAACCTCCTCATTTCTCAGAAAAGCAGCACACCAGCCCAAATTGAACTCCCGGCCTTTGCACCGTTCCCAGAAAGGGAACTGGTGCATTTGCCCTACTGTGATTGTGTGCAATTTAACATGACCTCTTCCCATCGACACTTAGTACACAATAGTGTGCCGTCTGTATTGTACGACCGAAACCATGTCAACAAGGCCATTCAAGCCAGCTGTTGTACATATTAACATATTTTGTGCAAATGTTTTTCAGATTTCCAAAATCTTGAATATCCATTTATTTTTATTTTTAATATATAATAATAATAATAATAGATAGTCTAAGAGATAGATAGAATTAATAGCAAAAGAGAATGTACTTCTTACTTTTTAATAATAATAATAATTAGATCCCCTTTGAAGAAAGAGAGACTTTCTAAGCCGAATCAAATAATACCTGAAATAAACAAGTTATAAATATTTCATATCTCAACTTTCCTGTTTATGTTTTAAAATTGATCTCTTATCTGGCAGAACCCTTTATTACTTTCTGCCCCCTTTTTAAAAAGGTTCGTCATAAATTAGGCTTTTCCTCTGAGGACACATTGGAGCGGAGACAATAGACTGCAGGAAAACCCCTGGCTTTGGTGATTTTCCCTTTTCACACCCGTCCCGGACAGGAGATTGGGCTCTGAACGTCATCGCTGCAAACAAGAATGCATGGGATCAAACATGTCTACTAGCAGCTCCTGCACGGCTGGGAATATTTGTTATTTGCCTCCATACCAAAAAAAAAAGCTGACAGGTCACTATTGTTGTTCTTCAGCGTCCCAGCGACAGTTGCGGCAGCAGCACAGGAAGCTGGACTTTCGATGGCTTATTTTGAACGCTTGTGTTTATGTGTGGCTTTTGATTGAGGAAGAGATAGCGTAGAGCTTGGGTCCTGTCATTTACTCGCTACTTGCTTTTCCTGTGCTATATACTGAGGAGACTGGTCAAAGTTAAACACAGTGGACACAAACACACACTCACACCCTCACAACACGTGCGCCTGCATTCATTCACATCCAGTACGTGCAAACACAAAAACACACTTATTATAAATACATAGTGGGATAAATTATGATTACCTAAATGATCAACTGTTTAGTGTTTCTTATTAAGGCTGAATATGAATATTTATGTTGAAGGATGGTTTATTAGAAAAGTGACAAAATAAAATAAAAAGTGATTTTATACACAGTACAAATCGAAAGTTTGGATTTATTTTCAACATTCTAGAACAATACTGAATTATACACCCCCCTCCCCCCTTCCCCATACCTATGGTATTAGGCAATTAAATAACACCAACAACAACAGCAACAGTCAGTTGTTATTTTAAGACATGAAGGGCGGATGTTCTGGTGTTCTAATTCTTACAAGAAACATTACTGTCAAGTGCACATGCAAAAGCCATCAAGCAGAGTTAGTGTTACCGGCCTCAGAAATCACCAATAAACAAACAGCACCTCAGATTAGAGGCGTTATTAAGGCTTTACAGAGCATAAGTAGCAGATACATCACAATATCAACTCTTCAAAGGAGATTGTTGCATATATAATAAGAAAAGAAATAAAAATCAGGAAAGACCATGGAATTAGAAGGTGTGCACAAACTTTTGACTGGTCTTGTATTTATTAAAAAATATTATGAGCACATATCATTAAAACATTAACTTTGATTATCAATTATATACCAGTAAACCGGTGACAGAATCATGTGGGTTCACCCATGCCTGTCCGATCCAATCCTACAGAAAAGCCAATGTAACCCAAATCAGGCACCAGAGCATCCACAGCCTCTCACACACTTATCCTTAACAATAAAGAGCCCAAGGCTGCCGACCTGGTTTCCAAAATCTCCAGATGCCTATCCAATTGAGCACCCATGGGAGTCAGTGAACAAACAAGTCCGATCCACAGGGGCCCACCCCGCATCGCAACCCACAACACCCGAAGCATTCACTGCCGACGCCCTGCTTCCAGACACCACAGCACACCTGCAGGGTCCTGTGAGCTGATCAGGAGGCACAAGGGGAACCTACATGCTACTGTTTAATGTTTAGTGTTGTAAAGTTATGGCTAATCAGTGTAAACAAAAAAATCGCATACGTATGGTTACTTCTGGTTAGTCATACAGCTATTTCAACAGAAAGAAACATTATGTTTTAACTAAATACACCATAATTTGAAAAGATTCAAAGTTGATTTAAATTAGTGGGGCTGCAGAAGCTTTAAATAAGTCTCAGCTGAATGCAATGCATTTTTACATGGAATGATGGGTTGTGGATTTTGGCTCTAATTAATTACACTGTAGTCACATTCCGGGTGACAGAGCAGGTTTAATAAAAAAAATTATAATAAAAAAAATTATAAATATATATATATATATACACAGTGGTGTTCAAAATAATAAAATCACACAAATGCATTGGACATCCTGCACATTCTATTCTGAATCACATCATGAAGAAAAATGTGCCAAATGTATTATTAGTTTAATGTAAGTGAAGAAAAACAAATATTAGCCTGTTCAAAAAAATAGCAGTGTCATCATTCATCTTTACAAAGTGATGAATTTACCGTTTAAACAAAAATGCTTGAAGTTTAATCTTTCTTGTGCATCTCTGAACTAATATTTAGTTGTGTAACCAGGTTTCTGAGAACTGCTTCACATCTGTGACAATTGTACTACACGCCACAATTCCTCTGCATTTATTGGTTTTGCCTCAGAAACAGCATTTTTAATGTCAGCCCACAAGTTTTCTATTGGATTAGGGTCTGGGGATTGGGCTGACACTCCATAACGTTAATCAAGTTGGTCTGGAACTAAGATGCTGCTCACTTACTGGTGTGTTTGGGGTCGTTATCTTGTTGAATCACCCATTTCAAGGGCATTTCCTCTTGAAGTATCCTGATGTATTGAAATTGATCCATGATCCCTGAAGTGTGATAAATAGGCCCAACACCATAGTACGAGAAGCCTCGCCGTATCATGATGCTTGTGCCTCCATGCGTCACTGTCTTCACAGTGTACTGTGGCTTGAATTCAGTGTTTGGGGGCCTGACAAACTGTCTGCGGCCTCTAGACCCAAAAAGAACAATCTTGCTTTCATCAGTCCACAAAATATTGCACCATTTCTCTTTAGGCCAGTCAATGTGTTCTTTGGCGAGCTGTTACCTCTACAGTACATGTCACTTTTTCAACAATGGGACTTTGCGGGGGCTTCTTGCTGATAACTTGACTTCACATAGCCGTCTAATAGTAACATTACTAACAGGTAACTTTAGATGTTCCTTGAGTCAATTTTGTCCATTTTCTTCCGTTTTCACGCCTTACTGGTTTTGGTCTCTATTTGGTCTCCAACACACTGCTATTATTTTGAACACCACTGTGTATATATATATATACAGTATATATATATATATATATATATATATATATATATATATATATATATATATATATATATATATATATATATATATATACAGTATATATATATATATATATATATATATATATATATATATATATATATATGTGTGTGTGTGTGTGTGTGGTGTGAAAAAGTGTTTGGCTCCTTACTAATTTCTTTTTTCTTTTTTGCATGTTTGTCACACTTTAATGTTTCAGATAATTAAACAAATTATTATTCAAACACAAGTAAACACGTGCAGCTTTTAAATTAAAGTTTTTATAATTATTAAGGGAAAACAAAATGCAAAATTACATACTTCCTGTCTGAAAAAGCGTTTGCCCCCTCTGTTAAAACACTGGTTTATCACACCTGAGTTAAATTCCTGTAGCCACGCCCAGGCCTGATTACTGCCACACCTGTTCGCAATCAAGAAATCACTTAAATAGAATCTGCCGATAACTAATCACTATTAGCAATGCGTAAATCATCTCCAGGAGACCCAGGACATGCTCGACAGACTGCTGGAGCCACTGCTGAACACCCAGAAACAACCGCTGAAGGAAAAGCAGATCCTTCAAGCTTCAGGTTTACCAAAGGTAAGACCGTCTCAAACAAAAAGGAAAACTTAAACAGTAGTATCAGTCTGCTGTCCATTTTTTTCTGGGACAGATTCTCAAGTAGATTCTCATTTAGACACAAACTAAAATGTCTAAGACTACACCAAAGATCCAGCTGTGATATCCTTGAGCTGGATGACTAAAAAGGGAAATACGTCTGAGACGGCGTTTACTCATCTCATTGACATGGTATGTCCTGTTGAATAAAAGCTTAGGAAATTGTTGTCACTTGTTCCACAGCCCCCCATGCCGAAACCCAACGGACAGGACTCTTACACATTATACGGACAGCAAGGTCGGCAAGGACAGATGAACATCCCTGGATCACACACTTCAGTCCAAAGCAGATCGTTCAGCAATCCAAATGTACACAGGTCTTCTTCTTCTTGTCTATAATTTAGTCTTATAGTTTCATCTATAACAATGCTACTAAGTATTAAATGGCACACTTTGTCTTCGCAGCAACATGAAACCTGGTAGAAATTGATTATGGCTTATATTAGGCATCTGCTGTAGAAGTGCATTAGAAATTATTACCACATCAGAATCATCAAATTAATATCATTTGACTATTAGCTATTAGACTATTATTATAGAGCTATTATTATTATATCCAGACCTTATACGGTATGTAAAATAATAACACAGAAATTCAGAGCTATTAAGCAGAATATTAGAGTTATTGTTATTATTATTATTATTATTATTATTATTATTATTATTATTATTATTATTATATCCATAACTTATACGTATGTAAAATAATAACACAGAAATTCAGGGCTATAAAGCAGAATATTAGAGCTATTATTATTATTATTTATTTATTTATTTTTTTAATTATATCCAGACCTTATACGGTATGTAAAATAATAACACAGAAATTCATTGGCATAAGGGTGTGTGTAAGTGTACAGAATACTCAAAATGTATGTGTGATTTGTTCTCCATCTCTAAACAATTCCTTTTGACTGTATCTCCTACACAGGCCAGTATACCGTGTCTCCTGTCCAGTCTCAGAGAAACTTCAGGTGATCTGTAAAAGTATTCGAATTGCAGGCTTTAATAATACTGTGACAGTAACCTACTGATAATTTCTATATACTCCACTGTACATGTATTCATCGTCCGATCTTAAATGATTGTATGTCATAGATGACCGAAAACATTTCGTGGATAAAAAAAATAGTGTAGTAATTTACTCGTACTAATCACTATTACTAATCACTTAAATAGTACCTCCCTGACAATTTCTCTAGCCACGCCCAGGCCTGATTAATGCCACACCTGTTTGCAATCAAGAAATCACTTACTGTAAATAGGACATGTCTGGCAAAGAAGTCTTGCATCAAAACAGGAAAATTACCATATGGACATTTCTCTCTTTTATGTGGACTATTCCACCATGAAAGTCCTAGACTATGAGTTGTAACTACTAAAAACAAAAATGCAATTAATAACGGAACAACTGCCTTATTTTATACATGATATTGAAAATTAAATCAACACTTTCTCACCAATCTGATTTGAGAACTTAAACATGCTGTGGTAGAAAAAATATGAGATTCTAATATCTATCAAAATAATTGTATTACTGTATGTCGGTAATAAATCCAGAGCCATGAATATTCATAATCTTTTTATCAAGTTGCGATTGTTTAGCTAAGGAAGTCATACAATGTTAGCAATGAGATATGATTAATAGGTAAGATATGTTACTCTGCGGCACAATATGAAGTACAGATAACCACTAGTAGGAGGGTCAGGAAAGAGCTGCCCTACAGGATGTGGATGCCAGCGTGTATATATAAGCACCGCAGCAACATGAAACCTGGTAGTAGCGTTCACAAGGTGGAGAATCTAATCAGGAAGCATTTGCTGAGGTTTCAACTTCATAGTTTAAAAGACTTCAACAAGACATCGATAGAAAGATGTACAACAGCAGTTACAAAAGGCCCAACGTGGCACTGAAGGCTCAGGACATTCGCAGATCGAAGGGGAAAAGCTGTGGTTATTATCTACGGCTCATCTTCTTCTTCTCTTCACTGATCCAGTCTCTGATCATCGTGAGCCTGGTGCTCTTCTTAGTGTATGGACAGCCGGAGAAGACCGCTGACGAGAAGAGGGTGGAGGAGCTGCAGCAGAGTTTCTACAACCTCACCATGAACATCACCCAGCTGAAGAAGGAGAAAGCCAACCTTACCCTCGCACTTAGGACAAAGACGATGGAAAAGGACACAGCTGATAGAAAAGTGGTGAAACTCACAGCAGATTTGGACTCTGCCAAAGGAAATACAACGAAATATATTCAAGCACTAGTATGTCCTCATTCATTTTGCCTTATAGTATTATCTAGATTCAGGAATTTTCAATTACCACTGCAGAAAAAGTTGAGTGCTCATTAAAATCTGCTTGCTCTTTTTTTTTTTTTTTTTTTAACTCACAGGCCAGCTGCAATGCAAATAAGGTGCCTTCATTTCGGAGTTTATCCCCATGTCCATCGAGCGGTGCTTCAACCGGTAAGTTTTGACCCCAGATTTAAAATTCTCCTGCAGTATGAATACATTATGGGCTAAAAGTATGGGCTAAAAGTAGCACTGTATCTGAAATCCTAACTCTTAACTTAACTTTTCAGAACACATGAAAACCTTACAGACTCTTTTGGACCAGCAGAAGTCTCTGTATGCCATTCTCCAGGCCAATTTCAGTCAAACGGTGCAAAGCCTCAAGTTCAACATGGACAGTGTGATAAAAGATAAAACTAAGAATGATCTAGCCATGATGAAACTGAAGCAAGAGAAGGACGACGTGGCATCTGAGCTTGAAATTTACAAAAAGAAATGCAAGGAAGATTTTGTAACATCGCTGCAGGGCATCCAGGACGTCACGACTGCCTTCCTCACCAAGATCGACAACTTCTTCCCCGACACCTTTACCTTCCACCTTACTTGTTCGAAGCAACAAGAACAAATGCAGAAGATCCAGGCGAACTGCACGAACCTTTCCCGGCAAATAGAAGACAAGTTCCAGAGCTACTTGAACATGGTCGGGGATAGAGTGTCAACCCTTCAGGCACTGAGCAGCCGACTGGAAGTGGAAAACAAGCGCGTAAATTCTGACAAAGACAAGTGCAAGCAGGATCACGCTCAGGAAACCGAGCAATGCGCAAAGCGTCTCCAGGAGGCCCAGGACATGCACGACAGACAGGTGGAGCCACTGCTGAACTCCCAGAAACAACTGCTCAAGGAGAAGCAGATGCTTCAAGCTTCATGTTTACCAAAGGTAAGACCGTCTCAAACACTACAAGTTAGTTTAAACAGTAGTATCAATCTGCTGTCCATTTTTTTCTGGGACAGATTCTCAAGTAGATTTTAGACACAAACTAAAATGTCTAAGACTACACCAAAGATCCAGCTGTGATATCCTTGAGCTGGATGACTAAAAAGGGAAATACGTCTGAGACGGCGTTTACTCATCTCATTGACATGGTATGTCCTGTTGAATAAAAGCTTAGGAAATTGTTGTCACTTGTTCCACAGCCCCCCATGCCGAAACCCAACGGACAGGACTCTTACACATTATACGGACAGCAAGGTCGGCAAGGACAGATGAACATCCCTGGATCACACACTTCAGTCCAAAGCAGATCGTTCAGCAATCCAAATGTACACAGGTCTTCTTCTTCTTGTCTATAATTTAGTCTTATAGTTTCATCTATAACAATGCTACTAAGTATTAAATGGCACACTTTGTCTTCGCAGCAACATGAAACCTGGTAGAAATTGATTATGGCTTATATTAGGCATCTGCTGTAGAAGTGCATTAGAAATTATTACCACATCAGAACCATCAAATTAATATCATTTGACTATTAGCTATTAGACTATTATTATAGAGCTATTATTATTATATCCAGACCTTATACTGTATGTAAAATAATAACACAGAAATTCAGAGCTATTAAGCAGAATATTAGAGCTATTATTATTATTATTATTATTATTATTATTATTATTATTATTATTATATCCAGACCTTATACGGTATGTAAAATAATAACACAGAAATTCATTGGCCTAAGGGTGTGTGTAAGTGTACAGAATACTCAAAATGTATGTGTGATTTGTTCTCCATCTCTAAACAATTCCTTTTGACTGTATCTCCTACACAGGTCAGGTGAGGCGCGAGTGGCTCGCAGTATACCGTGTCTCCTGTCCAGTCTCAGAGAAACTTCAGGTGAAAAGTATTCGAATTGCAGGTTTTAATAATACTGTGACAGTAACCTACTGATCATTTGTATATACTCCACTGTACATGTATTCATCATCAGTTCTTAAATGACTGTATGTCATAGATGACCGGAACCATTTCATGGATTAAAAAAAAAAAAGACTTAAAATATATATATATACACTTCTCAGGGAAGTGTGAAAATGGCCATGACTATTTTCCAAATCAGGGCCGAATAAACTTCACTGTGAACTTTACAAAAGGATGATAAATTAATAGCTAACTTTATCTGTCGATTAAACTCTACTTACTATATGTTAACATTGCAAGCTTCCCATTCCCCCGAGGCTGGGGTAAAAGCAATCCAACAAGAGCCTGTTGTACTGTATATATTTTCTTGATATTAAAATATTTGTAATATTTATAGTTACGCATTTGTTTAAGGCATATGAACTGTATATACTGTATACACATTGTACTGTATATTCATCTTCAATCCTTTCTGTTTATTTTCTTAAAAATGTGATTTTGTAAATACTATTGAATGCAGTTAATAAACAAACATCGCAATAATTTTGTTACAGAGCCAGAAAAAACCTGTCTAATTTTAACATGTCAATGACGTGAAACTAAATAAAATGATATAAATAAAAATATAATAATTTTCTCTGTTTCGTCTTCACGCCATAGCATTACTTCAGTTGATTGCAAAACTAATTGCGTAAGTTTCTGTTGAGGAGAAAAATTATTTACTTGCTGTAGCTTAACAATACTTTTGAAAAGTGAAAATAATCTGCAGCCCACTCGAACCTTTAACCACAACTCCAATCAACATGAGACTACGATAGAATGAAAGAATATCAAGTTGTTTAAATCCTATGGCTTAGTTTTATTAGTTCTATTAGGAATTTTGAACCTCATTGCAAAAGAGAAATTTTTTAACATTTTGTTTGTTATAATGATAATGACATCTCGCAGCCCATCTTTCATGGCCCAGACTTTGGAAACCACTGCTCTAATCTAAAACTACTTTTTACTTCACATCTACAAATTATATTTGGTCGAAATTCTCTCATGTCTCATCAGAAAACATTAACACTAAAGTCCAATATTTGATGCAGCAGTCAGATGCGCGTACATAAAGTATTCGCCCTCCGGTGATTATTTCTCTTTTTGCTGAGTCGCAATTTTAAGAATGTCGGATGTTTCTGCTCCCTTTGATCCTAAAGAAATCAAATGAAAGAAATGATTTAGATGTCTTGAGACATTTTTTAAATGTAAAACACATCTTTTTGCAGCAGTTATGGTTTTGGGTTGTCCTGCATGAGTCTTTGGGAGCTTTGACCATTTCGATTTTTGTCTCACCCAGACAAAATGGAGAGATGTTGGTGGATGGCATTTTCAGGTCATGCCACAGATTCTGTATAGGATGTCCATAAACGGTCTAATATACTTAAATTTTATGTTTAAAAAATATATATGGTTTTGTTTTTTTAAAGAGAGAAATAATTATAATGGGGTGAGGAAAGAAGAATTTTGCATAATAATGAAATTACTAATTTTAACTGTTTGCACAGGGTGATTAAAAATCAATATCTAAAATCTTTATTTAAAATGATTTAAGATGTATAAAAATCTTATTAGACCACTACTTAGCTTGAGATGAACACCACCCAAAATACCCAATACCTCAAGAAATTGTGTACATTATTACTCAAGTCCACCACAGATACCCTCTTGACTTTCCTATACATGCCTGTACCTATATTTATATAACCTTAAAACATCATTCTTAAGGAAGACGGATGTCAGAAGACATCTCATTCTTCATCCTAGCACTCGGGTCTCTGTGCTATTCTCAGAGAAAGAGTAGCATCTGTTTTATGAATCGGAGTACAGTACTGTACATACTTTGCTTGTAGACACTGTGTGATGTGATTTGTGGGACCTTGTAACCTCTGTAAAGTCCTGCAGAGGGCTGATCACAGCATGACGTCATTGGGATGAATAGTAGGAAAAGGTGAGGGTACAGCGTGCTGCCTTAAGCGCCTCTTTAACGTGCACAAGGCAGTGCCATTGGAAGAGGTGAAGAGTTCAACAAAGGAGCATAAATATTTAAATGAAGGTCAGGATTGACAGGAGAACAAAGACCTGTGGGAGTCTGCATTAAGCTGTTTGCTTCCTCTGCAGCCAAAAGATCATCCAGAACGTTCTCACATAGTGTTTTAATTTAACTCCCAACATGCCAAAAGAGAAATTCTAGCCTAAGATGAATCATTACTTATACAGTATAGAAAATAAATATAGCTATAAAACAACCCGAAACCTAAACTATTATTTGTGATCTGCTGTACTTTTATTGTTTAATTGGGCACGATTATTGTACACTTACCTTTTCCAAAATTCTAATTATTTATACAAATATGGTTAAGATTATTTAATCTATTTTGTAATTTTGTTTGACTTTATGTTTAGAAGTTTAGAAAATGGTTAAGCATGAACAGGTTTTCATCATTTCCAATGTCTATTTTTTTTCTGTCAAGAGCAAGTACAGTGATGTTTTGCTCATATGGAGTCTTCCTTTTTATTTTATTTTTTTTATGTTGATATTCATTACAGTTTGGACTAATTAAAATCAAAAGGTTTTACAACTAAGTACAAATAACATTTAACAATATATATAAGAAATAAGTATAAATTAAATATAATTTAATAATATTTTTAATAATTTAATAATAATTTAATAATAATAAATTAAATATAATTATCAAACAAATAAGTACATTACAATAGATAATGGTTGTTATAAATCATCCTGATCTGTACACTGGTCATGAAGTTTGTCACCAGAAATGTGAGTACAGTGTAAGTAATTGAAGAAAAATTCCATAACCTTTATTCTAAGGTCTTTATTCATTTGGTATGTACTTATACATTTAAATTTTATATAAATTTACTAACAACCAAGACCTATTCTAATATCTGTATATATACCTCAGTATTGATTCAGGACAGAATTGGAAAAAAAAATTAATATCCCTTATTATAATTAAATAAAAAATTAACATCCCTTCAACAACAGTATTCTCTCCACTTTCTTAACCATTTACAATTATACAGGTCCTTCTCAAAAAATTAGCATATTGTGATAAAGTTCATTATTTTCTGTAATGTACTGATAAACATTAGACTTTCATATATTTTAGATTCAATACACACAACTGAAGTAGTTCAAGCCTTTTATTGTTTTAATATTGATGATTGTGGCATACAGCTCATGAAAACCCAAAATCCCTATCTCAAAGAATTTGCATATTTCATCCGACCAATACAAAAAAAGTCAACCTTCAAATAATTATGTTCAGTTATGCACTCAATACTTGGTCGGGAATCCTTTTGCAGATTCTTGTGTCTTGTGTCTCTCAACTTTCTCTTCACAATATCCCACAGATTCTCTATGGGGTTCAGGTCAGGAGAGTTGGCAGGCCAATTGAGCACAGTAATACCATGGTCAGTAAACCATTTACCAGTGGTTTTGGCACTGTGAGCAGGTGCCAGGTCGTGCTGAAAAATGAAATCTTCATCTCCATAAAGCTTTTCAGCAGATGGAAGCATGAAGTGCTCCAAAATCTCCTGATAGCTAGCTGCATTGACCCTGCCCTTGATAAAACACAGTGGACCAACACCAGCAGCTGACATGGCACCCCAGACCATCACTGACTGTGGGTACTTGACACTGGACTTCAGGCATTTTGGCATTTCCCTCTCCCCAGTCTTCCTCCAGACTCTGGCACCTTGAATTTGCAACCTGAAACCTGATGTTTCTACTCCAGACTCAGTCCACTGCTTCCGCAGGTCCCCCAAGGTCTGGAATCGGTCCTTCTCCACAATCTTCCTCAGGGCCCGGTCACCTCTTCTCGTTGTGCAGCGTTTTCTGCCACACTTTTTCCTTCCCACAGACTTCCCACTGAGGTGCCTTGATACAGCACTCTGGGAACAGCCTATTCGTTCAGAAATGTCTTTCTGTGTCTTACCCTCTTGCTTGAGGGTGTCAATGATGGCCTTCTGGACAGCAGTCAGGTCGGCAGTCTTACCCATGATTGCGGTTTTGAGTAATAAACCAGGCTGGGAGTTTTTAAAAGCCTCAGGAATCTTTTGCAGGTGTTTAGAGTTAATTAGTTGATTCAGATGATTAGGTTAATAGCTCGTTTAGAGAACCTTTTCATGATATGCTAATTTTTTGAGATAGGGATTTTGGGTTTTCATGAGCTGTATGCCACAATCATCAATATTAAAACAATAAAAGGCTTGAACTACTTCAGTTGCGTGTAATGAATCTAAAATATATGAAAGTCTAATGTTTATCAGTACATTACAGAAAATAATGAACTTCATCACAATATGCTAATTTTTTGAGAAGGACCTGTACTTGAAATCATTCAATCCCCTATTGAATTTTTTTTTTTTTTTGGCCAAAATGACAAAATTCAGCTGTTTGTAATACATTTCTCAAAATTTAACACAAACGTCCCCTTATTATTCAACAGCCTGAATAAAATCCCTCATTAGAGCACACATCCCTAAATCAGGCGTTGTTGTCTCAAGCATGAGATTAGATGCCTCTGGTGTACTTGACTTAGAACACCTCAAATACCTGGGCTTTCTAGATATTTGTTGATTGAGATGTTGGATTGCATGTCAGAAATGGCTACGTTAAGTGAGTTGTCCATAAAGTGAAGAAATCATTGCCTGGCACAAACAAGGACAAGCATTGCGATGGTCCTAAAAGTTCCTAGAAATACAGTAGGAAGCCGATTTCTCAAGGTCAATGTAAAAGAAACAGTGGCTACACTACCTGGGCGTGGCAGAAACAGGAAGCCATCACCTTCAGCTACCAGATTCCTGTGGAGACAAGTGTTGAAAAACACTCCATTGACTGCAAAGGACCTACATAAAGATTTGATGGCAGCAGTCAATGAAGGCTCACTCGGCAATATAAGACATATTGAACACTGAAGGTCTCTGAGGAGAGTACACCCTGCCTACAGTGAAGCATGGCAGTGGCTCTCTGATGATCTGGGTTGCTTTTCCTCCTCTGGCACTGGAAACCTGGATTCAAATCAAGTATCCGGAAATCCCTGAAGAAAGCATCATGCATCTGTAAGTAAGCAGGAACTTCTGTGTCATTCTACCTCCCAAAAGGAGAAAGACCCCAAGCATACTTCAAAGGCAACCAAGGCTTGGTTTCAGATAAAGTCCCTGGAGGGTTCTAGAGTGGCCATCTCATTTACATTTAGGCATCGTCGTTTAAAGATTGCCAGAGATTCAGCTATACGGACATTTAGAGGAAGTTCATTCCACAATCTAGGTGTCAGAACAGAAGAGAAACTAGATGCATGTCTTGATCCATGAGAGATGATGGGACCGGTGAGGATCGGAGGGAACGTGGTGCAGTGCGTGGTGTGATTAGAGCAGAGAGGTAAGCAACAGGGTTTTGAATTTGAGGCAGCTACAGGAAGCCTGTGCAGAGAGCGGAGAAGTGTGGTGTGGGGAACTTGGGAAGGTTGAAAACAAGACATGCAGCTGCACAAACCCAGGAATATTACTGAACTAGAGGCCAATGAGAAATGGGCTAAGATCCCTCAGAACCACTGCCAAGACAAGCTAGTGTCTCATTACACATCATGTTTGCAACAGGTCATGAAGGCTAAAGGGGGGCTCTACTAAGTATTGAAGATCTTTCTTATTAAGGGACTGAATGATTTTGATACGGATTTTGATACTGTAGTATTAAAACACTTATTATTCATATGTTGAGCTTTTTAAATAATTTTTATTTGAAATGGTTAAATCAAACAGCTGAAAGTTTTTAAATTTTTCAGTAAATCTAATTTTTAATTAAGTGATGCATAATATGTTCACCTTCCCCCCTATTAAATCTTTTTGAACAAACCATAATAGTTTTGATTATTTATTTTAAAAAAATATTTATTATTTCCAGTAAAACCTTACCAAAATAGCTTTATTCATCTAAATAACAAATCACACTGCAGATACTGCTTCAAAGAATCTGAACAGTATTTGGTACATATACAGCAGGTTAAAGATCATCTTACATTCATCTGACATTAAGACTATGACAGTTTCATTTTTATTTCCCAATGCAAAAATCTCTAAATATCACATCCAAGATCTCTTCAGTGCCGACCTTGCCAGTAATTCTACCCAAGCATACAAGGCCCAAGCGCAGTCCCTCGGCTGCCAGCGCCAGGTCCACGTCTCTGTACTTATGATACTGTCTCAGGGCCTCAATGCTCTTTTGCAGGTTAGTCCGATGCCGGGTCTGAGTTAGACTTGGGCTACCGACCAGCGGATCCGCACACCTTGGTAGAAAAGGAAGGACAGGATATGACACAGGACGAGAGAGGTGGAATTATTATATACATTTGAATGTGAAGTGATGTGATGGATTTCTTTAAACTGAAATTTTATACTATGGCATGAATTTGTGCATTGAATGCTACAGTAAGCTGTGATGACTGGCCCTCAGATCAACAACCTTAAAAAATTTACCTGCTAAATTCCATACGAGTCAAGCAGTGATGCACTGGGTGTTCTGATACCTTTCCATCGTGGTCAACATTACATTTAGGCATTTGGCAGATGCCCTTATCCAGAGCGACTTACTGTACATTTTTATCTCATTATACATTAGGTTGAGGTTGAGGGTTATGGGCCTTGCTCAAGGGCCCAACAGGGACAACTTTGATGAACTTTGAACCTGGTACCTTCCAAACCGTAGTCCAATGCCTTAACCACTGAGCTACAGCATTACCACACACTAACTCATTTTCAGCAATTTGTTCTACATTGGCTTCTCATAATATATGGACTTTTTATATAATACATAATAATATAGTTTGTTTTTAAATGAGGTAGAATATAGAAATATACAGTATATGCATAGAAAAAAACTAATTTGTTTGTAGAACAGCCCATTTTAAATACAGTACTAAATCAGTAACTGAAATAGTGAAGACCAAATTTTTAAGATATGAATCGGAAATAAAAAAAGGCTTGTGCTGCCAAAAAATTAACACAAAAAACTGACATGAACTTCATATACTAAATTATTCTAAAACTAAATTTAAATATTTGCACATAAAGTTAAGCCATGGAATAAAATGTCATGTTTGGTGATAATTGGTATATACTGTATAATTTAATTGACAAATAAAAAGAAAATTACAGAATAATAAATATTTGTAGTTTTTAAATTCAAACAGTAGTGACATGTTGCTCACTCCATAAGAAGGAATTCAATTATAATTTTTTTAGTGCAACATAACATGCAGTATTTGGTAAAATTTTATACATTTTGAAAAAAGCAGCAGCTTATACATATTTATTTAGCTGAACATGTATTCAACCTTTACTGCCATATGGACATTACTGCCCTTATAAAGTGTTCATAAATATTGGAACAATACTCCCCCCCCCCCCCCTTCTTTTTTTCTTTGGATGAATGAAATGCTCAAGATGTGAGCAAAGTCAAAACTTGGCGTAAATTCAAGGGGTTTGAGCAAAGTATAGCATTAACCATGTAGGAATGATCATTCTGACCGAAGTTAGTTCTGGTTTCATCAGTCCATGTCCTTGAGCGTAACCAGTGGTTTTCACCTTTTTATGAAACATCCTTATTTATTTTATATAGTTGTCTTTTGACATTAGGCTTTAAGAATGGCACTGCTATCTCCTAGAAGTTGTGAAGGATTCACTAAGACAGAATTCTGCAGTCTTTCACTTTAGTTGTCTTCTGTGGTCTTCCAGGACTTGCAGTGCTTTTGCCATCTCTTTGATAAGTTTATTTAGTTTTTTTCAGCCTGATGATTGCCTCCTTCACTTACATAGATGAGCTTCTATGGACCTCATGCTCAGAACCAACTCCCGGGCTTTTATCTGCTTGTTTAATCATGGAACAATAAAGTAACGGGTCACACCTGGCCATGCAACTGCTTGTCAGCAATTGTTTCCATTATTTATAATTCACCAAAATGGGTTGTGTGTTTATGAAAGTGGCTGTAATACCTGAATGGTTACTGCCGCATGGTGGACAAACCGCTTGAATTAAAGTCTTGACTCTGCAAATGAATGTGCTTCATTGCAAATGGCAAAGTGGGAAAAACAAACAAAAAAAACTGTTCCAATATTTATGTACAGATTCATCCATCACCAAGGTTAATCTGATATTTTAATAATGTTTTTATTTAGAGCCTGTGCAGTTGTAAATTTGCATGAACACAGGAAACAAAAAAAAGGTTCACTTACATCGTCTTTACTCTCTCATGCAACAGTTTCAAAAACTCAGCCAGTCCCTCTCTGGTGCTGCATGACAAAATACTGACTGAAGCCACAGTGACAGCATCGCTAAGGGCTCTCTGGATGAGGCGAACGTGTTCATTAGGCACGAGGTCACTTTTGTTCAGGATCAGGAGACGCTGCTGTACGTGATCCTGGGTCTCTTTTGGCAACACATTGTCGAGGTAGTCATTCAGGAAACCTGGCACCATCTGAGGCTCCTGAGGAAGCTGTGTCGAGTCGACAACAACCAGTGTCAGATCTGCCTCATCCACCCTACAGACATTAAAGAAAAAGAAAAAAAAAAAACGCTTATGCTTTCTAAAAACACTTCTACCACCTTATGGATTATAGTTTCTACTGATGACCTGACAGATATGATAACTTTAATCACTAATATAATGCCAGGTATAAGATCTTAAAGATCTTTGATCCAGCTGCAATTTTTATATAATCATCAATAAAATCATTCCTATTACTTCGCATTACATTGTGCAAATTACATATGGGGACTGCTGACCTAACATGACTATAATAAAACTGTAAGCTGTCCTACAAAACTATGACATTTGAGCTAGGGGTCTCATGGTCGCTATTTGGATTTAAAACAGATGCATGGACAGTTTACTTTATGGCCCTGTATATTTGAAGGGTTCATTTGCAAAAACAGATATCTCAGTTTTCATCAATTGTCACAAATCAATCGTTTTTATTATTCACCTCAAGTAGAACTAAACATGCACTACATATGCGTGTGTCAATGTTTATGATTTTAGTGAGAGAACCCAGTGGAAGGACAGACAGATGAATGGACGGGGTTAGACACACACACACACACACACACACACACACACACACACACACAAACAAAGAGAGGGAACTGCGGAAACATCAATCAGGTCAGCATTTCTTCTCGCCTCCCCATGTTGGATGTCAGCAACATCAATGAGGTTTAATTGATGCACTAGCTAGTCTATAATCTTTAATCTGCCTTTTTTTGCTAAGCGGGCAACGGAAAAGATAAACCCGTCATGTGAGCACATGCGTTCATATGTGCATGTCTAAAACACACGCTTTCTAATACTGTAGCAACCTTTTTTTTTTAATGTAGCCAAAAGTTGAGGAGAATAAACCATGGAGGTGGCATTAAATGGAAAGCTTGTGCGCTATGTAGGGCGTACAATCCATTGTCGCACACACCAAGTAGTGCTCTTGCCTAGGAGTTGGAGAGCGATTTACAATTTATTAGTTTAATTAGTGTAACGGTCTGTTGCTTACTGTCTATTGGTTAGTTGGTCCTGCATGTTGGTCCTGCAAAAGGATGTGTGTTTGCGGAGCAAAATAACTGGTTAAATGGAATAACAGTAATGTCAACTACGTAGAGTTACATAGGAGCTTTACAGTGTAGTGGGGACACGGGTGTATCTGTATGACCATACAGTCTCTATGACTGTATGGTATATGTGGTTCTCATGGCCCACAAGTCAGATAGCAGGGCCCGGTCATCAGACTGTGCTTAGGGTTCCAGGGCAGTCAAGGCTCTATTTATTTTGCGTCAAGGTGAAACTGCTACAGCGAATGATTAAACAGTGGTGCCGGATGACATGTTGCGTCTTGCTGAGGTGGACACTGCACAACAGAACACTTATGTTCAAGGTCAGAAGTGCAAACGACTAAGAGAGACCATTACTCTTGCACATCGCTAAGCACATCTTGTGCACGGTGTAAATGAAAAGTCCATCTTGGAACACGTTAAATTTGTTTATAGCAGAAAACTGTAATGGGCTTAGTTATAGTATTCCGCTACTGATTTTGTTGGCTGATTGCATTATTTCCTTATTCCTGCAGTGGTTGTATTTCAGACTGAGAGTGTTGGCAAAGTAACAAAGACATCAATTTAAATATATGTGATAATGCTCAGGTTCTGCTCTTTGCTCCGAGACAAACAAGATTTTCGGAGAAAGCTGATGTAGAAGGAGGGGAAACGAGTTTTAAACTGCAATACTGTTATATGACACACTTGCACTAGGACCGGAACCAATTCAGCTCGTTTTACAGTCCAATTTACTGGATGAAAATCAAAATGGTTTTAATGGAGAACAGCAATATCATGGATGATGAAATGTGAGAAGCTGTCTGGATTAAGCCGATGTGTGCAGATGAAGACGTGAGAGATGGGACTGAAGGACTAGGACGCCGCTACATCCCTCGCTTCATGTTAACAGCAAGGGCTTATTTTCGATGTTCCATCAGGATCTAGCTGAGTAGCGGATTAGTTATACTATTAAAGTCTTAATCAAAGTGAAAATAGACCAACCTGTCCATAAAAGATGTTGCGTAGGAAAATGAAGACACCGCTGTTAAACATCAAACAATAATTACAAGTGTCACGTCTTTTTTCTTTACATTTATAGTTTATTTTGATGTTTGTTTGTTTTTTTTTCTTCCAAACCACTGTGTCCATTCACACTAAGGAAAAGGCAATGGGTTTGTTTCCTTCCACCGGGCATTTAAAAAAAAAAAAAGTCACTTCTTTAAAATGTCCGTGGTTTAAATTAGACTTAGTGTTGTTTATATTATTCACCATTTTCCCACAAGCTGTTTTTACCTTTTCAACGCACGCTGGACGCCCTCTCGCTCCACGCTGTCATCCGTCTCCCTCAAACCAGCCGTGTCACTCAGCAGGACCGGAAAACCTCCGATGTCCAGTGGCGTCTCCACAACGTCTCTGGTGGTCCCTGCTATAGGAGACACAATGGCTGCAGGACGTTGGCCTGTGGTAAAACACACACACACACACCCATAGAAACACAGAGGAGAAAACTTACAGTTCTCGTATATAATTCTTATAGCTATATAGATAGATAGAGTATAATATATACACACTCTAAAGTATATATATTTATATATAATATATATTATATATATAATATATATATATATATATATATATATATATATATATACACACACACACTATAGTATATTTATATAATATATATTATATATATATATATATATATATATATATATATATATATATATACACACACACTCTATAGTATATATATTTATATAATAAATATATACACAATATATAGTATATATATTTATATATAATATATATATAAATATATATATTAGAGTGTGTATATATTATGTAATATATACATTTTATATATATATGTGATTTTAGATGTGTATATATATATATATATATTTTTTTTTTAGATGTATACTCCATATCAGTATTATTTTTGATTGTTTCTAAACATTTGATTAAAAGTCATTTTATCTGACACAGAAAGTGCTATACAAACTGCTATAATAATAATAATGTTATATTTTTTTAAACATCATGTTCCAGTATTAAAGACAAAAACAAACAGAACAAGCTCTACAAGTCCGAGCACGACTGGAAACAATAACAGGAATAAAACTGAGAACTAATGAATGCGGGTCACTCGGGGCAGGAAACCCAGCGATAGCCACACGCCCTGTCCTGCAACCCTCACGACTGTCATTACTGCCCTGTGTGTCAGAGAAGGAAAACACCTCAAGCATCGACAGCGATTAGATAAGCTGAGTGATTAGATAAAACAACACCCTAAATTATTATTATTATCATCATCATCATCCTGTATATTAGCTTCCTTTAATGTGGGCAATTTATGCTATAAAAAAGTAACAATGTTACTTTTTCATTTCGGTTTAATCTTCCAGATTTATGTAGTACTTTATATCATCAAGACAGCCAAGAACTATGTGATTGTGCAGAACAACAGTTATGAAAGTGAAACTCTATTTATTTCTCTATATAATCTCCTTCTACACTAATGCACTTATCTCACTCATTGTTCCACTAGTGACTGAATACTATCGAGGTAGAAAGTTTTCTCAGTACTCCAGAGACATGCACAAATGATAGTGTATACGGTTTCTATAAGTTATCTGATGATTTCCAAGAATTACAGTAGGCGTCCCGTTCGCTCATGTTCATGGGAAAGACCTCATTGGGCTCAGAACCACCTCAGCGAGGAACGTCATTCACGGATGTACATCATTCTTTTAAATGACATCGGTTTTATGCCAGTTTTCTTTCGTAAAAGCATATACATTCAAATAGAATAAAACATCAGAACAGCCAAGTGGAGAAACGCAGCTAGAAATACCGTATTTCTGCATGGATAAGCAGGTTTCTGGCTGCATAGGCATTTTTCTTTTTTTAAACTCTGATGCACTCTGGGAGCCGGTCTTGCTCATTTACTAATGTGACACAGACAGAGGAAGGAGATGTGGCCCGAGTAACAACTGACAAGAGTTGTTATGTCTAGCGATATTTCAGACATCAATTTATCCTAATAAATCCCAAAAAGGGAACTTGGACCTACTTAATAAAACAATAGCAGGATTTCACCTCTAGTCTGAGAATCGTTCGCCTGATATATTAGGAAACACGTTTACAAACAGATGATGCTGAACGTTTCTTCAATACGTCACAACAGGACATTCATTTCAAGTACAGACAGTGACTCATTTCTATCCACCGCTGTGTACTTTGTGGCATTTCTGCCAAATGATTAATGGATTATGAGTAATAAATACCTGTCAGGTGGACAGTGACATGGAGGGATGTATTGAATATCCTGTAAATATGCTGATTTTATGATAAAATCTTATGCGCCAAATGTGCTGCCATTAATATGACTTCTATTTGCTTCCTTCTTCTCATATCGGAACATAGTCCGAAGCACGCCCAGAAGAAAAAAATTCTAAAGAAATCTGGTCAAAGAGTGTCAAAGATTCAGACAAATTAAATGTCCGCATTTTATCATAAAACTGCAAAGGGCGAGTGGAAAACTGTCCAGAATTTATTTGAATTGATTTTAGAAAAGACATGTACATAATTACATAATTTCTCCAGATAATCTCACTTTGTCCATCTGTCAGAAAGCTTTCGTTTTTGGCTGAGCTGCGAGCTCAGTCCTCATTTGTCCTCATAGGGCTGCTTTCAGGGGACCAAACAGGTGAAAGATGGAACAAGATCAGGACTATGGGGAGGACACTTTAACACCTCAAAAGTGTTGACAGTGTGGGCAGAAGTGTGCGGACGTGTATTGCATGCAAGATCACAACGTTCTTGGATAGCGGTTCTTTGTGTTTAACCTCAAGTTTAACCTAAATGATACAATATTGGCCCTTAAGAGCCCAAATATTATATAAATGATATAATTATTAGTATTTAATTATATTATATAATACATATAAAGCATCAGTTTTTCAGCTGATGATGAACTTTTTCTTGGTTGGCGATTGATGATGTTTCCGTTCCATACTCTCAGGCTCATACTGAAAATAAATTAGTTATTGCACGCTGCTCTTCTTTCCTGCAAATCGCAAGTGAGGTTCAAATTTTGCTTGCACTGCAATTACAAATGAACTGATGTAACACGTTCATCTATTGGATTATATACAGTAAATATCATAGTCATTCTCTCATTCTGACCAAATCTAACAACTCCAAATGTCCAATAATGCTTAAGTAAAAATACAAAAAATATCTTACTACAACTAAAGAAACCAGGCTTATTTACAGAGGGCTTCTTACACAGCAGATTGAAAAGGCTGCTCTTGCCCGCATTGGTGGATCCTGCTATGACCACCTGTACGCCACTGCGCAGACGCTCCCCTCTCCGCTCATCACAAAGATGCTTCTGTATTTGCACTTGCAGCTGGGATACTGCGGTGTCCACTGCATGGATAGAAATAAAAGCACTGCATAAGAAGCTTATACATCTAGCAATGAGAAATTTTTATTTCAGGGGGAAAAAAAAAAATGTGCATTGCCATTAACTCACTCACTCACTCACTCATCTTCTATACCGCTTTATCCTGTATTCAGGGTCATGGGGACCTGGAGCCTATTCCAGGAGGCTTAGGGCACGAGGCGGGGTACAGCCTGGACAGGGTGCCAATCCATCGCAGGGCACACACACATACACACACGTACACTCACACACTCATTCGCACACTAGGGGCAATTTGGGAACGCCAATTAGCCTAACCTGCATATCTTTGGACTGTGGGAGGAAACCGGAGTACCCGAGCACAGGGAGAACATGCACATGAACATGAACTCCAGATGCACACAGAGACGGGAATCGAGCCTGCCCGGGCAGGTCAAACTCATATCGTTCTATTTTATTTAATTCATTTAATGTAGAAATTTGAAGACAGGTTTTGTTTGGTAATATTTAAAATTTTTAGCTGGAGGCGAGCAGCATTTAAATTCCCAGCGTACCTGGTACGTGAAAAAGCATAGAGTACCGTGCACCTTACAAATTTGCCTGTCCTTACCTCTCCTTTCAACCCAACTGGAAAGTTGAATGCATATGTATTGTGCTAGACTCTTGTTCCTTAATACTAATACTAACTTGTCTTTAAAACTTAAAAACTCATGTACAGTACCCTTCAAATTTACAAAAGACTTAGACGAATAAACGTTTCTTAATGTAACGTCAGAGTTTTGCGATTTGAGATGCAGCTCATGAAAATAATCATGAAGACATAAGCAGAAAGGCTTAAAGGCAAACAGAGCTCATGGGTTGGAAAGTTTGATGGAAACATATGGGATCCAAAACAATAGCAACTAGTGAAAGCCGCTTTTAAACCTCCTGGGTATACAGTATATAAGATCCGGAGGCAAGTGTATGAACAATGCCTCATTCGCTAACGCCGTGTGTACAGGCGCATAACAAAACCAGGCATCAAGCATCAACCAGGCTTCTCTGCATTGCAGTTATGATATACAGACGGTGCATATTTATTCATTACTAACATAATACAATATTTTAAATAGTACTTGTGTCATAAATCCTAAATCTCCCACTGGGTGGCGTTAGACACTTATTGTTTTCTAAGAGTTTAAAAAGAAGGTGTCGTTGTGTAGTTAATGGTTCTTAGCTGCCTGGAGAATTTTGATGGTCATTAGAGCAATTATATACTGCTCTATATTATATATATATATATATATAACGTCTGTCGTATATGGATGTATGTATGGTTCGGGTCAACTCGGGACTAAATGTTCCCTTCATTTTTTTGAGCAGTATATTTTTTACATGTTTAAATTATGAGGAAAGTATGAGGAATGGTTAAACAAGACAAATGTATGACTACTGTATAAGAATTTAGGAGAAATACACGTATACATATATGGGCAAATATATACAATATACATATGTGGCCAAAATTTTATGAACACCTGACCATCGCACTCGTATGTGCTTTTTCTAAACCGCTTCGCTGTTAAAATCACTTCCATTGTTCTAGGAAGGTTTGTCACTAGATTTTGGAGCACGGCTGTGGGGATTTCCAGATTCAACCACAAGGTCATTACTGAGGTCAGGTGAAGAGGCCTAGGGGGCCATCAGCATTGCAATTCCATTTAACTCAGTGAAAGGAAAAAATTTTAACGCATACACGGACATTCTATAAAATAAAGAAAAAATAAAAAACCCTGCATGATGTCAATAACTTCTCGTCTGTCGTGAATTCTTCATATTGGACATAAATGAAACAACTATAATTTGGTTGTAAGTGATCCCCTTTCAGATGTCCGTAAAATTCAATACTGATGTACGCTGCGAAAATAATAACTCGACTTCTTATATAACGCTATCAAAAAATACGATTCAAAGCCAGTTTCCGTTCGCACTTCAGCTCCTAGCCGCCTCCAGCCAAGCTGATGTCACTCAGAGGAAGGAGATGGTCTTGTTCCTTGACGCACTACAACGTCCCAAAATTCTCTTGAGAAGCACATCACATCACAACACAAACACAATGTGTCCCTGCCTAATACAGATGCAGGGGAAATGATAGCAGGTACACTGAGCACCGAGCTTTGATGGTTATTTTGTATTGCAAAGCCGCTCGGACACATTCATTTGTCAATTTCTCCAAAAGGAAACGGACATTTCAGCACTTGGACTTCAATGATCGTTCCACAACCAGTGTACGGAATTAACACTTCGGGCCAAACAGGATGTTTCCCGAGATTTGTAGACGCACCTTGATTTAAGACTCCATCCTCTATGAGCTCATCCTCGCTGAAGTCAATGAAAGCCTCCATGTGCGCTAGACACTGCAAACGAACAGAAAATATCTTTCGTTATCGTTCAAAATAAAAAGGTGCATGTGATAGCAACAGTGCGTAAAATTCCAACATTCCTAAAAACATTTAAGCAAATAAATAATACATTCAGAACATTTTTGAAGGTTTCTCGTTTACTTTCCCTTTCAAATTCACACCAGCTTCTGTTTCTAAGCTCTTGGTCATTGTGAGAGTCGAGAAACTGACATACTGGCAAAACAAGCTAAAGAGCTGGAACATATCCAACTGCTGGGATGTTTTTACAGACCTCCCAGGAAAGGTCTGGAACCGCAGGCAAAAACACACACACACACACACACAATCCCAAAACACAACCGTTGCCAACAACAGCACTGTTAGTTATCATTTCAGCCTGATACCAAAATTAACCCCGTACAAGCAACGTACAGAACTCAACGTGCAGAAGTCTTGAGCCACTCATAATTTAATATGTAGAAATTATATTGATCAAATAAAAGAAATAAGAACAAATGTTTTACTGATACAATTTAAAGATTTTGTGTTTATGTAACAAACTCAGCAGCAACCTCATTTCCCCTCTCATTTGTTCCAGCATTAAGCACCCGTTTCCTGCTGGTTCGTGCCTTAAGTTCGATGATTAACTGATTCATAGGTCACTGCGTGGCTTAACAAACAAAAAACATTTCCCTGAAATGAGAGACAAAATGCAAGGAAAATACAAAAGAAAGAAAGTCTGTCAAGTCTGAAATTCTGGAAGCAAAATATGCAGAAATAAGGGGTGGCTCAAGACTTGTGTAGTACAATCACTGAAAAACTGACAATAAGTTAAAAGCTCTGGGTTACTGATCGGAAGGTCGGGGGTTCAAGCCCAAGCATGACCAAGCTGCCACTCTTCAGCCCTTGAGCAAGACCCTTAACCCTGTCCGCTCCAGGGGCGCTGTATCCTGACTGACCCTGTGCCCCGACCTCGGCTTCCTAACTGGGATATGCAAAAACATTGTTTCACTGTGCTGTACATCTGACAAATAATGTACAAATATTTTATCATAGTCTTGTAGCGGTTCTTAACCTGAATAACAGCAAAACTAAATTTAAGTTAAACAATTGACATTTTAATTCACTTTATCAGGGTTGTCAAATTGGATTAAGAAAGATCACCCACATGACCCTTTGTGGATCCACTTCGTCACCCCTGCGATGTACAGACAATTCATCACACCACATCTATGCAGTATGTGGTTCATTTCTTGGTTTCCTCTAAGGACACCTCAGTATACTGTAAGACTGGTGTGAATACTGGTTGTCTTACAACTCACGTTTAGACTAGATTATCCAGCCTGACTTTGTACATACAATAAACTATTTTGTCTTGTTGGACTCTCTCTCCCAATTCATCATCTAGTCCTCTGGTTATATTGGGTTAATCCCAATATATTTTACATACATCACCTAGTATGCAGTATAATCATTTATAAATTTTAAACTAGTCCACAAATCTTAATCGTAATTAGGATAAAAGCTATTTCGACCTAAAATTATATTTATTTAACCTTATAAGGAAAAGATCACTTCTAATCTGGGGACAGAACAGATAAACCAAGCTGTCCAAAGCTTTACAATATTAAAACATCAACTTCAACCTTTAAAGAAAAATGAAAAAGCACCCTATAGGAGTTGATTCTTGTTTCAAAATCCTACTTCTAAATAATAATGTGATGATCTATTGCGTAGCGTGTCATTTATCATTTAATCTACTAAAACGTTCTGCATTTATTGTACATTCGTTGTCTAATAGAACATATTCAGTAGTCGCATCCTGTAGGCCTCCAATTCAGGACGCATCTTAAAGACCACTACACGTACTGCAGTCTGCAAAGAAATCAATCAGTAATATTCCTGCAGGCTTTCTGCAGAACCACTTAAAAACATGTGTACAAAATGCTTGTATGAGCCACGCTGTCACTCAAATCACTGAGGAGCGTAAGAATCTGGCGTACACCCATGGCAGGATTTCCTGCCTCATGAGCTGTGCTCCTTACCTACTGAAACGTTCTGGATGAGATCCAAAACACAAACAGGCAGGGGATAAGGAGGGAGACACACACACACACATATATGTAAACAACGAGTTACATTCACAAAATATCCCAAACTGAATTACAAACTGTATACCACGTCTCTGCAGCTTTTGTGCTAGTCCCATTCTGTCAGTACTAACAGGGTTACATAATCAAAAAGAAATGTTATTTCATCTTTTATTAATTCTATACAAATACATGTGAACCTGTTGGCATTCTTAATGATGACTGACATGCTATTAGAGGCACTCTTCACTGTTTTAATGCATCACTGCCACCTGTTGGTGCAAGAATAAACTGGCTCAGTCATGAACTGCAAAATGCATTCTTAGAAAGCGCAGACTACGAGGAATTTGCAAGACAAGCTGGGAATTGTGATAAAAAGTTTTCGTGAAAGAAGATGTAAGTGCAACTGTAAGTGGCAGTGAAAACATTTCAATGGTGAAAGCATTTTAAAGTATGTCTGTGAAGGATGAACTTGGCCGAGGTGGTTCGAAGTCCACTGCAAATATTCTCATGAACATTCAGCAAGTGGAATGCGAAGAGATGGGAAATGAACTCGCAATCATTCACCAATATCACTTGCATATGCCAAAAAAAAATCCTTTAAGAAGCTTAACACAAGACTACTATACAAGAACGTCTGTCTTTTTTAAGGGGGAAAAAAATTTAGAAATTAGGGGTGACTCAAGACTTTTGCACAATAAAATAAAACAAAATACACTAATCTATAGAAATACTAATTGAAATATCCAATAATGCTGTCTGTATGTTTGAACATGAATCCTGACTTGGACCTAGGAATCGTACCGGACTCTGTCGTGTTCACTTTAGAAACATTACATACATGTTTAAGCTGGTGACTCCAGTCATTGTAGAGGCGACTGAGGTCCCCTGCCATCTGCCGGAGTGCTTGTCTCCTCTGACCTTCTGTCTCTGCATGGATCAAATCCCCCAAACCCTCTACTTCTGTCAGATCCAGCTTTCCTGCATGGAACGCACGTCGGGTAAATTCACCTGCCTCGGCAGGCCGCAGTCCAGGCAAGCTCCCTGAAGAGCAAATACAATAAAATCGAGTCAAATTGAGAATTGCAACATCAACAAAGTCAGAGAGAATATCTACAAAAGATCGCAGGGACCAACTTATTACTGCCATCTTGTGGCTCATAAACCCTAGGAATGTTTCAATAAAGATAATAATCATACCAAGGGCTTGTAAAACACCATTAATGACAGCAGGTCCTCCATGTATGTGAAACTCAGCACTGTCTTCTCCTGTGAAACTGTGAGGGCCTGAAGGAAAACACAAAGTACATAACACTTAGTGAAAAACTGACCAAGATAAGTAAATGGTTAAGATAAACAATACTTTATGTTCGTTGCATACGGTACATTATACAAAAGTTAGGTCCAACCGAGCAATCTGATTGGATGAGAGGCATTCATTGGATAAGAGTGGTCATAAAGGATGGTCCCGGCACTGGGACATTTAACTACATGCATCACTCCACGTCCCTAAGTGTCGGTCGCAGTATGAGTGAGAGTTGGTCTGTACAGTCCGCCATACTGAGGATAGCTTTCCATTATATAAAATTATATAAAGAAAAATTACTCTTCACCGATCCGTGGTTTATTCTCCTCACCTCATAAACAAAAAGATTTTGGAACTGTTGAATAAAAGCAGTATCACACTCGAGGTTGTGCTGTATTGCTGAATATAGCACGGCTGTGATGCATGTGATTTATTAAATTCTATAGCAACAATCCTGACGTGCATTTCCATATACTGTACCACCGTCACCACAAGTTTTTAAAATATAATAAAAAAAATAAAATAAAATAAGTAGACTAAAAATAGAAAAGGAGGTCAAATATTCAACAATAGGATCAGAGAATACAGAAAAAAATACATATGACATATTTGGCAAATTGCAAAAGTAGTGCAGTTGGCAATAAATACGGAAGGGCAGTAGAATTTGGAAAAAAAAAATCTAAGGTGTACAGTAATACAAATAGTGTTAGTGAGTGGCAGTCAGTTCTCATATGGCTCTGGGGTAACAGCTGTCCTTGATTCTGGATCTGAAACGCCTACCAGAATGCACCGGGTCAAACACATGATGTCCAGGGTGGGAGAGGTCTTTCTGGAGATTTGTGGCTTTTCTGAGACAGCGAGAGCCTAATAAGTCCTCCAAGGAGAGCAGTGAGCAGCTGATGATTTTCTGGGAGGTGTTAACGACCCCCAGAAGGGCCCTTCTGACTGCTACCAAGCAGCTGGTGTTCTACTATGAAATACAATACGTCTGCACGCTCTCCATGGAGCAACGGTAGGAGGACACAGACAGCTTGTTTTCCTGAGGATCCTCAGAAAGAGCAGTCACTACTACAGTGGTGTTAGTGGTTCAGAAGAAATCTTCAGCCATGTGTATACCCAGGAGCATAAAAAAGCGACCTCAACACACAGCCCTGTGAGGCTCTGGTGTAAGTGTAAGAAAGTGTCAAAAGAAAGAAGGAAACCAGACACAAGGAAGCCAGTTTTATCAGCTACTGTAGGTACATAAAAGAATCACCCTTCTTTAAAAATAATCACATTTTGTTGCTTTGCAGGCTGAAATGAAGACAGAACGTTTTTGTTGAATCCAGTTATATTTACTTAGTAAAATTACTTTTAACAGCCGAGTGAAAGAAATAACGCCAACTTGTCAGAAAAAAAAGAACAAGAAAAAAAGACAGAATCACTGATTTGAAAAAGGATCATCCTAAAAATGACTTGAAAACTCAGACCCTCCCTGGATTAGGACGTCACTCCAAACTGGATGAAAGATCAGGAGGAATCTGGTGACATAGGCTACCAAGAGGCCTACAGCAACTCTGAAGCAGTTGCTGAAACTTATGACAAAGAGTCATTGTGAGTCATTGTGTGCTGCGACAACAATATCACAAATTCTCCACAAATGTGGCTTATATGGAACGAGGTGCATGAAAAAAAAAGCCATTCCTCAAGAAAGGCCATGACTGAGCTTTACAAAAACTGATGAATGAATTTGAACGTCTAGATGTGCAAAGCTTTTTGTGCCATTGAGAAGATGATTAGCTTCACCAGATTAAGTTATGAGTCATTTTAAGGAGGGGGTGCTCCTTTTCAAAATCAGTAATTCCGTTTTTCCGTGTAATTTTTCGTGTAATCTTTCACAGTTGAACTAAGTGCAGCTAGATGAAACAAAAGTGTCTTCATTTCAAGCTTTATTGTTATGATTATTTTTAATAGGGTGGTTCTTTTCTATACCCACTATATTGCTAAAACTGAGATGAAATCCCCTCACTGCCGGTGCTAACTTACGTCAGGGAGCGTTCCACACATGTGCAGAGGCAAAATTCACATTTATTTCGATCTCCCCGTTCTCATTTAAACGCCACGATTGTGTATCAGATATGTATTCAATCTAGGACTATATACAAGTTTGTAATCAATCTGAAAACATTAGATTTTTGACATTAAGACAGCCATAAAAATCAGATCTGTCACATTAGGGTAAAAATCAGTCATTTCATGATGGTAATGCCACGGAAAAGACCTGATTTTAAATGCAGAAATCTAATGTTTTCAGATTGATCCCAGGCATTTTGTATATAGTCCTAGACCGAATACATGTGTGACTTCACATGAATTGAACAATGGTGTTTATAATGTGAATGCAGTCTAGCAGTCTAGGATCGATTGTTCAGGAAGTCCATAATCCGGAGTTGAGAAAGTCTAGCTGCAGAGATCACTGATTACATTTATTTTCACAATGGGAATGATGGTTTAAGACTTTCAGCAAGGTGGGATTACGGATTTGGTTAAAGAAAGGCTGGAGATCTTTCTGAAGACCTCAGAAAACTTTTGCCAGCCCTCCTGTCACCCTATCGGGCCGACATCTTTCCACAGGTATTGATGACATTCATATAACGCATCAAATAAGTTTGGCCAATCAAATGCATCATGAGGTATATTTTAATGGCAGAATTAAAATTATGTTTTTTGTTTAAATCATGCAACCCTATTATGAGGTGCAAGAACAGGGATAAAATAGCAACTTATGTCTTGCTGTCATGTGTTAATTTATTTATTAATACAGTTAGGTACACAACTTTGCATAACCTTGCTGCAAAATTATGAAACCAACCAGACATTTAATGCGAGTTGTCATGCTCCCACAACCATCAAGTAAAATTTATAGTAGTTTACAGTAGATTCAGTGGGGGGTATCGATTCAGTTACATATCCAAAATCTTTTTTTTTGTGAGGCAATTCACATCTTTTTTTTTTTTTATTCTATTAATTTTTTTTTATCCGTTTGCCTTTGAGGTGGTTAAATGTTGCAGTTCCTGAATGATCCTACAGGTGTTTTGAGCTAAACTACGCAAACGTGCGCAGGCAGGATAGCATTCTGCGTAGTAGAAGTGAATTAATTGCCAAGTTTGTTTAGAATTGTTAAAAAAAAAATCTGAAAAATAAAATGACCATTAAATCAGGATAATTATAAAATCACAATACTTAAAGAATCGTAATACAAATCAAATGCACCTACATATCATGATAATATGTACCATGCTGCTTCCCATCCCTAGTTTACAGCTTACATACAGTTTGGCATGCAAGTATAAACATGAAGGAATGTAACTGACAATATACAAGGGGCGTTCAATTCAAACCGGGACCTTGTGATTGAAGACAGAAAACGATAAGACAATTAGCTACAGTAAAACATTTGAACAGTGCAAATGTTTTGAAGAAGACCGTACGTCTGTAAATTACAATCCTGGTCGAGGTGGCTCTGAGCCACTTGTGGAAGACACGCATCTGTCTGTGAGAACTGTACACACAATCATACGCAAACACTACTTGCATATTAGAGGAACTCTGGGAGTTATTGCCACATTCTCCACACAGTCCTGACCTCATTCCCAGCCATTTCCATATAGGTGTATTAAAGGAGTTCCTGGGAGGCCGGCGTTTCTTATGTGAAGCAAGAAGTTAGATCATGGTTCTGGCATACTGAATTTTTTTAATACATCTTTTTATACCAGGTGTCTTAGTGCTTAACTCTGTCACCTTGCACCTCCAGGGTCTAGGTTCAATTCCCAGCTTGGGTCTGTGTGCATGTTCTCCCAGTGCATGGTGGGGATCCTCCAGGTACTCTGGTTTCCTCCCACAGGCCAAAGACATGCAGATTAGGCTAAATAGTGTGTGAATTAATCTAAGCACTAGTGAAACATTGGGATAAATGCATTAGTGTATCAGGGGATTATGTAGAGAAATAAAGGGAGTTTTAGTCTCATAACTGTGTTCTGTTATTCTGCACAATACCGAGTCCCGGTTCGACTTGAACATCCCAGGTATTTCGTCCTGTACCTGCAGGAATTCAGCAAACGTGCTGCATGAGTGAATTTGAAAATGCAGTTTTATCCAAACTAATCGGTATGGCTGATCACGCACCTGGAAACCACAGCACTAGGCCCCGGTCCAGCAGCTCGTGAGATGTGGGGTGCGTGATGCTGCGGAGGAGCGCAGTGCGGGGGATGAGCGCGCGCTTCAGGCCGGTCAGCCCGCGCAGAGCTCCGGCTGCACCAGCTCCGCTCACGCGCACCACGGCGACTCCGCACCGACCTCTTCCGGAAGACAAGGCGAAGATCGTGTCCTCACAGCCAGGGACAGCGACAGGACGACTGCTGCTGCTGCACAGGGGTCTGACACGGCAAGCCTGGGCGGAGACCACAGGATACCTGAGGTACACTCCCGGCCTAGGGAAATTTATTATTTTTAATTATATTCTTTATACTGTTTATTTCTGAAGATGTTTATCATGCGGGGATTTGAATAATACATGCTGCACTATAAATCCGCACAGACCTTGTGACATTTGTACAGAGGACAATCCTCCTGCAGCAGCCGGAAAGCGTCATGGTAAGGATTTATGCTATACGGCTAAGGATGAGGATGCGACGTGGTAAAGATTACAATATAATACTTTCCAGGGTTACATCACTTGCAGTTACATGACGTCACTCTTCAGATCCTTTTTTTATTTTTTTTACACCTCTAAACACATGTAGCAGAAACTACAAATATATATATTTACATCCTCCAACACAGACACGTGAAAGCGCGTCTTCCCGTTTAAAATCCAATGAAGCTGCGTGTATTTGGTTTTTCCTCAATGTCATTGGTCCGCGTCCACATTACGTAATTCCGCAGACTACTGTGATTAGTTGTTAATGCCGTCAATCAAATCTAATCCCGCCTATGTGCGTCCTTATAAAGTGTCCGTGTTGACACTGCAAATGTCAAAATACAGTAGATAAAATATTCATATAAATAAATGAACAAGCAAACAAAAAATATAATTTTTAACATTATTAACATGACAAATAAATTGTCTTTTATCCTCTATTTTTTTCAATCAATTTACTAGTATATCTGTCAAATATCTGATATCTATTGACAGTCTATTGATTCAAGTACAGATTGTTCATTATAGTTACTTAGAAAGTTTAAACTTAACCTGCACAACGACATATATCTCTAAAAACTATAACTCGAACAATTTTTAAATAGCAATAATAATAATAATAATAATAATAATAATAATGATGATGATGATGTTTTAGCAGGTTTGTCATCCTCTGGTTTGCTCATTGTAGTTAATGTCATAAGGAATTATTGACCAAATAAAATATTATTAACAGCCTACAGGAAACAGTATCCTAAATTAAGCACATGGGCAATAAAACACATGAACAATGAGCTGAGAGTACAGCAAGATCCCAGAGCTCATTGAGCATGGTGCACCTCTCTGCAGAGGTGGTAAGGCAGGAGGATGGTGAGTAAGCAGAAATTATATGGCTTGTCTTGCTTCCTCTCAGCACTGAGGGGAGGGTTTCTTTGTAGCTACAGGGCGATTGGGACAGAAATATGTATGGTCCTGTCTGTAGTTAGCAGTTTTGAGCACGGTTTTAGATTCCCCAGTCTCAGGCATGAGTATTGCCACATACTGTACAGCTCCTTGTCTTATTTTAGCCTTGGTCAAAATAATTAAACTCAGCACACACACACACACACTCACACGCACGCACACACACGCTCTCTTGTGCCCATAGTGCTTTTAGTAAATCAGGTTTATAATATTAATGATTTTTGAACATACTTTATGCAACTTATGCTGCGCTAGGATCTTAGACAATCTGACTTACATTTGAGTCAGACACAGTTTTTATTTCAGAGATTTCTTTGCGCTGATAAATGAAGCATACAGCTCTTGATCCTCCGTCACAGCCAGCGTCTCATTAGTGCCACCATTTTACAGAATGCACCTGCTGAGAAAAATGACTCACAAGTTTTAGTATTTAGTTATGAAATTATGCAAATGCTTCCTGATTAGATTAAAAGGGCCGAAAGAGATCGACTGTACACAAACAAAACACTGCAGTGCAATTCCACAGGGACTGATAAAATGATTGGCTTTGCATTTATTGTCCAGGTCAAAATATTAATTGCATTATTTAATGTTCCTTTGTGGGAGGAAGAAAGAAGAAATTTAAGAAACTTGACTTTAGCTCTCCTTCTATCTCTCTTTGTAATATAAATGTGAGAATATCTGATACTTTTAGCCCTGTATGGACAGTTTACTGGTCCCCACAAGACTGCTTTTATAATAATAATAATAATAGTTCATACAACCCACTTATCTGGGGTTGTGGAGGCACTGGGAGCCTATAGCACCAGACAGGGTAATGCCAATGTATTGCAGGCACAGGTGCTAAATAATGACCCACCGTGCTCCAATAATAATAATAATAATAATAATAATAATAATAATGGCAGCATGGTGGCTTAGAGCACTGTTGCCTTGCACCTCCAAGATCCAGCTTCGATTCTTGCCACAGATTTGTGTGTGTAGAGATTGCATGTTCTTCCCATGTTTGTTGGGTTACTCTGGTTTCCTCCCACCATGTGTGTGCCCTTAGATGCATTGATAGCATGTTCAGGATGTAACCCACATGCCCTAAGTCTTCCGGGATGGGCTCCAGACCCTGTGACTCAGTATACACAATAAAAAGGTATAGACAATGAGATAATAATACTACTACTAATAATAATAATAATAATAGTGTGTGTATGTGAGTGTGCCCTGCGATGGATTGGCACCCTGTCCAGGGTGTGCCCTAAGTTTCCTGGGATAGTCTCCAGGCCCCCGCGACCCTGTATATAAGGATAAAGCGGTACAGAAAATTAATGAAGGAATAATAATAATAATAATAATAATAATAATGTTATTAATGGTATCAACAAAAACTAAAACAAAAAGACAGAAAATGTTTGAAGATGATGATGATAATAATAATAATAATAATAATAATAATAATGATAATAATAATAATAATAATTATTATTATTATTATTATTATTGTTATTATTATTTGTTTCCAAAAACATTTGTGTCCCTTTGGTTTGTAAGGTTAAGATTAGGTGTTTAGATAAAGTTAATTAGCTGTATAAATAAATTCTGTGAATTGAAGATCCTTGAAAGGGTAGCAAGACAAAAACGAGCATGTGTGTTTGTGTGTGTGTGTGAGTGAGAGAGAGAGAGAGAGAGAGAGGCGATGTGTCACTTCTCTTCTTTGTCCCTCCTCCATAGTAAACCCTGTGCTGATCGGTAAGCGGTGGATCCGCACGCACACACAAACCCCCATCTACAAAGCAAGATGACCCACAAGCTTGCCTTCACGCGCCGTTTCATGTAAGCCCCGTTAACCGGCACTCGGTGCATGCTTGTCCAGCCTAGGACATCGCATGCCCTCCCCTTTCCTCTGGAATAAAAAGCCCTAGCAGTCAGTCCGTGCTTCAGCAGCATGCCCGACAGTAACGGCGTCGATCCCGACGGCTCGCGCCACCGCCACCGCGCGCAGGCAGAAGCAGAAAAGCCGGAGCAAAGCGCCTCGTGCCAGCCGACGTCGTCTGGCGTTTTGGGTGAGTTTTTTTTGTTTTGTTTTTCGCCTTGCACGTAGAGTAGGAGAGGAAGAAACTTGAAGCGCGAGAGGCAGTAGAGGGAAAGGCGCGCGCTCGGGACAGGTGGATGATGTGACGGGAGAACGTCATGAGGCGCGCGCGGAACGAACAATGCGCCTCTGCTTTTGTGTCTCTGAAGTGCACGAGGAGCTCGCGAGACCAAGTGGACTGCTGCAGGCGGCTCAGGCCTGGAAGGTCATGCGCTGTATTGGATGTCAACATTAGGCTAAATTCAGCGTTATGACAGGCAGCGCTCGCCCCGTGCAGCGGGCCAGGAGATGCATAGCCGACATTCTGTTCAGGCTTTGTGTTGTTTATGGATCGTGCAAGCTCGTGCATGTTTCCTTGATGTTTCTGTGGAAAAAGCAACCAGCTCATGTCACGCGCGGTTTTTTATCTTTAAGCACTGTACATGGCTGTGCACGGTCTAGGTGTCCTACAGCAATTGTTTTGTCTTTGTGGTTTGATACTTCAGCGGTTTTTGTTTACCCTCTGTTCGGGCCCGCATCCTGCACTCATTCTAATGCGGCGCAGTGTGATGCATCAGCTTCAAGACATCAAATGTGTGAATTTTATGTGTGTGTATTGCAACTGTTTATAGAGGGTATCTTGCATGCAGCACAGCTTTTTGAGCAGTCAGTAGGACACATTGTACACTGTGGACAAGACAATCAGTTCACCCCATTAAAGGGTCCATATGCAACTCTGACTCTGTTTGATGTCATCCTTTTGGTATCTTCCACCACTGCTACAGTTTGAGTTTACCATTTTAAAGGGTCCATATGGAACTCCGGCAATGATTGATGTCATAGTTGATGTATCCTACATCACTGCTACACTTTGAGTTTACCATATTAAAGGGGCAGTGGTGGCTCAATCGGTTAAGGCTGTGGGTTTCTGTGTTACTGATCGGAAGGTCGGGGGTTCGAACCCCAGCATCGGCAAGTTGCCACTGTTGAGCAAGGCCCTTAACCCTATCTGCTCCAGGGGCGCTGTAAGCTGGCTGACCCTGCGCTCTGACCCCAGTTTCCTAATTGGGATATGCGAAGAAGAAATTTCGCTGTGCTGTAAAAAGTACATGTGACAATAATTGAATATTCTTCTTCTTCTTCTAAAGGATGTTTGATGTTGTAGTATCTTCCATCACTTCTACAGTTAAATTTACAATATGGAACTCTGGCAGTGTTTGAGGTCATCATTGTGGTATCTTTCATCACTGCTACAATTTGAGTTTAGTTAGTGTTTTGATACAGCAATGGCATAGCTTCCAGTACGTCAACATCTGATGTTAGATTAACTGTCAAATTACACAATAGATTCCTTGGCTTTACAGCAGGAACCAGGGTGTAAAATGCCACAAACCTCATCAGATGTGTTTTTTTCCCCTTAAATATGAGTTATATTAAGTTCTGACTACTGCATTAAAAAATGCAAATAGGCTTGAACTCTATTTTTACTTGTGATAATTTCGTGCTTATAATTTGTGACCTAAATTGATCAATTTGAAAATATTAAACATTTTACTACTTTCATTTCACACAATGTGACTGCAGATCAACCCCTGATATATCTATCTGATATCACCCACGATATATGTAGGTTTCTTCCTATTGTCTTCTCAGGGAGTTTTTCTCTGCTGCCATTGCCCTCGGCTTGCTCATAACGGCCAAACTGATGATATATGTATGAATCATAATTCTCACATTTTTTAACAGTTTAAGTGCTATATAAATAAAACTGAATTGAATTTGTTCACTAGAATATTAATTTGTATAAATCCATGCAAAAAGGACTGAGCTAGGTTCTTTAGTATACCACTGTTTTTTCTGTAAATAGTTCTTAATAATCTAAGTATTTATTAGCAGTCTAGAGTTTCCTGGATATTGTTTATAAATTCAAACAGCCTTGACCCACTCCTGATTACTTTATATTAGATTCAATTACATGATGTAGATTAAATGAAAGATATTACAGCAAATGTTTTCCTGCGACAGGCTACAAAGGGCCTACACTTTAAAAATTGGTTATTTATGTACAGGTAACAACTTCAGCAGCAACCTCATTTCCCATCTTGTCTCGACAAGTCATCATTCAGTATCTCATTCAGTTTTCACAGTTCATGCCTGAAGCTGGATGGGGTTTTTATGCTTAAATGATTCATAGGACACTGTGGCTTAGCAAACAGAAACATTCCATTGAAACTGCTCAGGTACAGGAAATGGGGGAGAAGTTTTCAGGAGAATTCTGGAGAATTATTCCTAAAGACTATGTTAAAAATACAAGTCTTCCTCTTTGAAAGCAAAATATGAAGAAATGGCTCAAGACTTCCTCGAAGTAGTGTATCAACACATATTAACACTTGTTAAACATTACTAATATTAAACACTTAGTTATTTAACATGTTAGGAAGCTGGCCGAGTCGGGGCCTGAGACAAAATCCTAACACAGAAAAAAATATACAGGATCGATTTAAGGTAATGTGTATGTAAAGTCAGTTAAAAGCACTGAAACATTTTTCTCCCTCTCCCATTAGATACGATGATTTAAAGAACATTGTAAAATCCCTCTTAGAATTTTAAAAGCATCATCAACTTTCCATCTTAAAGAAAGCCTTATACTGAAAATACCCCTGCATATGCCATATTTTCTTTATGTTAAGCTCCGGTTATAAAAATGTTCTTATCTTACCTGTCTAAGCTGATGTAAACCCAGTGTTCCAATCTGTAGGTGCAGAAAATAAATGTGCCTTTACTCACCAGATCTCATTCGTCTTTGTCTCAGCAATGTAAAATCATTACACCATATTTTCTTTCCTTTCTTCAGTATTTTCTATTTAGGATCTCTGTATAACTCAATAATTCAGAGTGTGGTGATAGATACGGGTGTTGTGCTGTTATCAAATTAGCTTGGATTCAATTTGATTATTCTTTCTCCTTTACATGTTTGCTTTGCTTACGGCATGCCGTGTCCGTTTCCAGTTTGTGGTCTGTCAGTCATATTCAGCACCTGATATTTGTATAGCTTGGTTTTCTAAAAATTTTACATATTTAAATAGAGACTTTCTATTGCCGTTTGCTCTGAGAGCAGACTTTGTGCCTGGAAAATTTGTGTAAAGACCTCTTCTGTAGTCATATTAGCAAAACTTTAGGTTGTTTACCTACTACTGTGCATATTGTTTTTATTATTCTCTTGATTTAAATATATCCATGGCTGGATCGGCGGAGAATTAGTCTTGAAAAAGCAGGTCTAATCCTCTGCCAAATAGCTTTTGTGCAACGTTGTGTGCAAAGAATCAGCTAAATGTCTAGACCTTTAAAATCTGAATAAAAATCATTGATGTAAAGGTAAGTTTTCATAAGCTCTGTCGAGTATATGTATAGTTTTGTTGTTAACCGTTTTGCTGCCTAGATAACTGTTATCTGGCGAGATATATGTCAAGCGTTTAGAGAACGTGTGCCGAAACACTGTTTCTGTCCTCATCTCTCTTGGTACTATGCTCAAGGTCATACTGTATATGAAGCACAATTACACAAGCTCCTAGTATTTGACACCATTTAGATAGCGCCAAGTGAGAGGACACTGGCATAAATGGAAAAAAGAAAAAAGAAGCAAGAGCTAATGTGTTTATTTTCTCTCAGGAAAAATCGTATGTGATTATGCACTTACTTGTCTTTACCTGGAAATGACTTTTTTTTCTGAGATGGAAGCAGATTTCAAGTACACGTCCCTCATTTTCACCATATTTCTGGTAAATTCTTTACGAAGGAAAACACTGCAAGGTCAAAGCTTTTCAGTACCTTCAGGAGAAACCTGTTTAAGAAGCAAATCTATTTGTTGCAGAGATTGTATTATAAGCCACTTCATTAGATTCACTTTGCTAGTAGTACCGGGTTGGACTCGCTTTTAACTCCCTCATAACTGCCTTAATTCTTTGTGGCATAGATTCTACAAGGTACTGAAAACATTATTTAGAGATTTTGGTCCATGGTGACATAATACAGATTTGTTGGGTGAACATCCATGATGCTAATACCCCATTCCGCTACATCCCAAAGGTGCTGTATTAGATTGAGATCTGGTGACTGTGGCGGCCATTTGAGTACAGTGGTTTCAAAAACGGTGTTAATAAAGGGATGAACATGTTCAGCAACAATATTCAGGTGGCATTTAAATGATGCTCATTTGGTATTGAGAGGATCGATGTGTGCTGAGAAAATAACCCCCACACCATTACACCACCAACACCAGTCTGAACTGTAGATCGAGGCAAATTATGCCAGATTCTGTCCTGATGGAGCCGATCTGCTTCAAGGTTCAACGTCTTGTGCATTCAGATATATTCTTCCGGATACCTCGGTTGTAAAAAGGTGTTATTTGAGTTAATGTTGTCCTTTTATCAGCTTGACCCAGTCTGGCTATTCTCACCTGATCTCTGGCATCAACAAGGCATTTCACCCAGAGAACTACAGTACCACTCACTGGATATTTTTTCTTTTTCAGACCATTCTCTGTAAACTTTGAATATGGTTGTGCAGAAATAATCTCAGTAGATCACCAGTTTCGGAAATGCCCAGACCAGCCTATCTGGCAGCAACAACCATGCCACATTCAAAGTAGCGTGTTCTTTTTAATGCTACTTAAGTCTTTGATGTTGAGATCAAAAAGTCACAAATGCTGGTTGGATTTCATCTAAAATATTGACAAATATTTTATCTTTTTTCAACAATTGTAAAATTTTGCAACATGGACACAAAGAGGGTGATCTCACATCAAACATGTCAAGCATGTGAACAGGAGATATTAAACATGTAGCCAATGTTAGTATTCTACTCAGATATTGGGTGCCAGTTCACTGCTGGTTTTGTTACACAGGCAACATCTAAATGGGTTGGTTAAATCGGCCACACAGTTACATGAGTGACATTATGACTTAGGGCTACTCCAATTCCCAGTGCGATTCCCAGTGCTTACAGAAGAGCATTCATCATGATACAGCCACCCACAGCTGGTTACCAAGAGGGCAGATGTGGCCAGGCTCACTGGGTGGGAGGGATGGATTCCCTCTCTCTATTGTCAATCTTAATGATGTACTGTACATACTGTACACGCATGTGTAAAAGTTAGTAGCATGTTTTTTTTGTTGTTATTCTATGTTTTTTTTTTCATAAAAAAAAAATCATCTGATCATAGCGAGTTTAAGTATTTGGCTAATACAACCTTAGACAAACAACATATAACTTTTATAACATTATTTACTTAACAGAAATTAAACCAAACAATTTTTTTTCATCTCATATGGGTAAGACTAAGTACCCCCCAGTGATTCAATATATTGTAGGGCCATCTTTAGCAGCGATAAGTTTAAATGATAGTTTCGGACCTGACTTGGTTCTGGACTTAATTTAAAACTGATTTAAAACCTTGATACTTTTATTATTCAGCCAGTGAATTAGATTTACTTTTGTGCTGTGGTTCATTGTCCTTGTGTTCATTGTGTTCATTGACTCTAGATTGTGTTGCATGACACAATTTCAACCAATCTTTATCTGTCAGACAGATGGCCTTACATTTGCCACTTATAAAAGAACTTCCATGTTCTTTTTAGACAGAAGAGTCTTTCTTTTGGCAATCCTTCCAAGCAAACCATACTCGTTCAGTCTTCATCTAATTATGCTGTCATGGACTTCAACATTTAACATTCTCAATGAAGGTCTAAGATGCAACCCTTTGCTTTTTGTTTTTGAGCTTTGTACTGTATTGTCTGACGTTGGAGTGAATGTACTGGGAAGTCCACCCCTGGGAAGATTGGCAACTGATTTGAATGCTTTCCACTGTAGAACATTCAGCTCCAAATTGTTCGAAAATGGTTTTCTAACACTTTCTAGCCTGATGTGCAGCAACAAATGCTTCTCTAAGACCATTGCTTATGTCTCTCCCTCTTGGCTTTGTGCCCCACACCAGCAAACCGCCAAGCTTTCTGCTCTTATAGAGGTCTGCACACCTGCTGATGATCAATTATTCAAGGGCTGATGATTACCACCTGGCTGCAACTTATCCTCTTTTTTTCTTTTTGGATGAATTTTTGTTAAATAAATAATGACACGGTAAAAAAAAAAAACCTTATTATTAACATTAATAAAATATATCCTGTTTCTGTCATACACAAGAATATGGTTAAACTTTTTTGTCTTATTGGTGGAAAAGTTTAAAAACAAACCTGCTTCCACTTCTCGAATGCATTCTGATTGCCCCTCATGCAATATCTTTTTTCATACACCTTCATGCTGTTAATATGTTAGTGTGTGGTCATGGAATCAGGCTCACTTTCTCATTTATAATTTAAGTTCACACTCACAAAGCTGTATTCAGCCACTGAGATACCAGGGAACTGCAACTCAGAGAATATCATATTGATTTTTAATGAGGATAACATACTCGTGGATGTGTGGTACATAGGATGTTATACACTCAAGAGCCACTTCATTAGGTACATTTTGCCTTCGCCTTCAGAACTGCCTTAATTCTTTGTGACATAGATTCAACAAGGTACTAGAAACATTCCATAGAGTTGTTGGTGCATATTGACATGATAATATCACAGATTTTGCTGCAGATTTTTTTGGCTGCACATCCATGATGTGAATCTCCAGTTCCACCACATCCCAAATGGATTGGGATCTTGTGACTGTGGAGGCCATTTGAGGTTACCGTCCTAGTGAACTTATTGTCATATTCAAGAAACCAGTTTTAGATGATTTTCTCTTTGTGACATGGCGTCTTATTCTGTAGTCATAAAGAGATGGACATGGTCTGCAAGAATATTCAGGTAGGCTGTGGCATTTAAATGATTGTTAATTGGTACTATGGGCCCCAAAGTGGACCAAGAAAATATCCCCCGCACCATTACATCATCGCGAGCAGCCTGAACCGCTGGCACAAGGGAACATTAATTCATGTTTTTTACTCTTTAATGTTGTTTACTCTAAATTCTGACTCTAGCATCCTAATGTCACAGCGGTAATCCAAGACTCAGTCGTTTTTCTGGCAACGTTTTTCTAAATTGGTGACATCATGTGAACTGTAGCCCCAGTTTCCTGTTCTTAGCGGACAGGAGTGGCATCCCGCATGGTCTTCTGCTGCTGTGGCCCATCTGCTTCAAGGTTTGATGTGTTGTTTGTTCAGAGATACTTTTCAGCATACTTCAGTTGTAGTGAGATATTATTTGAGTTACTATTGCCTTTCTATCAGATTGAACCAGTCTGGCCATTCTCTTTGGTTTTTTTTTATTACCCGGAAAACTACCATTCACTGCATATTTATTCTTCAGACCATTCTATGTAAACCCTAGAGATGTTTATGCATGAAAATCCCAGCAGATGCACAGTTTTGGAAATACTCAGACCAGACTGTCTGGAACCAACAACCATGACATGTTCAAAGCCACTTAAATCACTTTTCTTCACCATTCTGATGCTTGGTTTGAACTACACTACCAGAATGTCTTGGCCTGCCTAAATTCATTAAGTTGGCTGAATAGATATTTGCGTTAAAGAGCAGTTGAACAGGTATATCTAATGAAATGGCTCATAATAGTGTATATAATATATGGCATGATTGAGCAATATTATCTATGGAGGTTAACTTAGTATGAGTATGTTAACTACTATAGTTATTAACCTATACTGTATCTGATTTTTTTATGTGACAAGCTTGGAGTCTATTTGCATGCTGCTTGCTCATCAATACATTTCAATAGTGAGACATTTATACCTGCGGTGTGTCTTAATGTTTCAGGCTTAAGAGAATAATGTGTAATTGATTGGTGCACAGAAATAAGAGGCTCTGGTAGTATTTGTGCAAGTTTTTCATCCTTTTTTTAACATCTCGCTAACACAGGATAACATCTTACTGAAAAGGTCATTCGGTGAACGTTGAATAACGCCCTCACATTTCTGCTTTTTGAAAAAAAATTTCATCTCCAAACGACCAAGCCTCTCAGACTGCCCGCAATGTGACTTGCCCTGTTTTCGCAGGCTGTGCTTGGAGCATTAGCTCATCACGCTCACCTGTCATTTCAGTTCTGCTTCTACTGAACACGAAGGATTATCTCTTAGCCAACAAAGGTCAAGTGCATTTGTTTTATGATTTTAACTGGAAAATGACCTGTTTAGGCAGCGTAAACACTTGGCTGTGTTCCAAAACACACTTCTAAAACGGCCCTCGTTGAATATGTGGCCCAAATGGGAAAAAGCAGGTAGAAAGCAGAAACAGTGGCAGAAGGCCCTCTGTAAGTGGTACATGGGTTTAAATGAGTTGACCATGTAGTGCCTGAAGTCATGACTGCTCTAGATTTCTTATTTATTTATTTATTTATTTAATACACTGGTTTTATTACACTGGCTTTTGAAATTGAATAAAGAACACAGATACTCGAAAAGCTTAAAGATGGTACACTTTTTAAAAAGTCAATGTAACAATGAAACTGTTCAAACAACGTCAAAAGACATTTATTTTTTCTAAATATCATCCATCTATTGCACAGCTGCTGTACAGTAGGTACAGGTTGTAATGTTCCTATTTACCGTCTGTTACTCACTTCATTGTATTATGTGTTGTTGATGCAGTAGACTTCTGTTTTTATACAGATTGTGACCAAACACAATTTGTTTTGGTTGTTATTTTTATCAGTACAGTGGAACCTCGGATTACGAGTAACACGGTTTACGAGTGTTCCGCAAGACAAGCAAAGATTTTTAAAAATTTTTTACTTTTGGCATTGTGCACAAACACTTATCTGTCGGGATTTATTTTTACGTTTTTTTTAAGTGCAGGTTGATTTGTTTTATTTTTACTTTATATTTTGTGTTAAGGCGGCGCGGTGGTGTAGTGGTTAGCACTGTCGCCTTGCACCTCCAGGGTCCAGGGTTCGATTCCCCGGCCAGGCTCGATTCCCGTCTCTGTGTGCATGGAGTTTGCATGTTCTCCCCGTGCTTGGTGGGTTTCCTCCGGGTACTCCGGTTTCCTCCCACAGTCCAAAGATATGCAGGTTAGGCTAATTGGCGTTCCTAAATTGCCCGTAGTGTGTGATTGGGTGTGTGACTGTGTGTATGTGTGTGTGCCCTGCGATGGATTGGCACCCTGTCCAGGGGGTACCCCGCCTAGTGCCCGAAGTCTCCTGGGATAGGCTCCAGGTCCCCCGCGACCCTGAACACAGGATTAAGCGGTATAGAAAATGAATGAATGAATTAATTAATTTTGTGTTAATTATTTTTATGTATTTATTTTTTTGGGCTGTAGAACGAATAATTTGAGTTTCCATTATTTCCTATGGGGAAATTAAATTTGGTTTATGAATGTTTTGGAATATGAGCCCACTTCCGGAACGAATTATGCTCATAAGCCGAGGTTCCACTGTATTATTATTATTGGTAGTATTAGGAGTGTTATTCAAAGTCTTGCATCGAAGGCTTCCATGGAGAAGCACCATATCTCTATAAGCTATAACTTGTACAAGCTATATCATATCATAAATACATGTGCTTAAATTCAGATTGATATGGAATTGCGAATAAATTGTTCAGTTCAAGTTCAAGTTCAAAGGCTTTATTGTCATTTCAACCATATACAGTTAGTACACAGTGAAACGAAACAACGTTCCTCCAGGACCAAGGTGCTACATGCAACATAAATTTACAACATAAATGAACAGAAAAACTAAACTAGCTAACTAAAGAGGCCTAGTTAGCTGGCTAGCAGACAAGACAGATAGACCTACTGTAACAAATTTGAACGTAAATTTACAAAAACTAACTAGCTAAGTAAAGACTACAGGTTTTACAAACAACATAAAGTGCACGTGCAAATGTGCAAACTAGAGCAACAACAAAGTGACAGTGCAACGAACACGACATAACAGAATAATATAACATAATAATATGGTGTTGAGGTAGTGAGAAACTGTAAACATTTCTTAACACAGCAGCAAGAATTGACGAATTAGTGCAAAAAGTAGTCCAGTAATGTTTTTTGTGCAAAAAAGATAAACAGTGAAGCATTTACAGGTTGGTGTGTATGATAGTTTGGTAGTGTAGGTCAGTGTGTCTGCGCTCGTGTTGATTAGTCAGTTCAGTCCCAATATTTTGAAGTAGTTGAGTTAAGCTGTGTGTGTGTGTGTGTGTGTGTGTGTGTGTGTGTGTGTGTGTGTGTGTTTATCAGTCCAGTCCTTTTTTGACGGATGGCTTGTGGAAAAAACTGTTGCACAGTCTGGGTGTGTGTGCCCGAATGCCTTTTTCCAGATGGCAGGAGTGTGAAGAGTGTGTGAGAGGGGTGTGTCTGATCAGCCACAATGCTTGTGGCTTTACGGATGCAGCGTGTGATGTAGATGTCTTCAATAGAGGGGAGAGAGACCCCGATGATCTTCTCTGCTGTCCTCACTATCCGCTGTAGGGTCTTGCGGTCCGATATGGCACAATTCCCAAACCAGACAGTGATGCAGCCGCTCACGATGCTCTCGATAGTTCCTCTATAGAAGGTGGTCAGGATCGGTGGTGGAAGCTGGGCCTTCCTCAGTCTTCTCAGAAAGAAGAGACGTTGTTGGGTTTTCTTGTGTAGGGTGGACGCCCAGGAAGGACACCCAGGAATTTGGTGCTTTTGACGATCTCCACAGAGGAGCCGTCGATGCTCAGCGGAGAATGGTTGCCTCGTGTCCTCCTAAAGTCAACAACCATCTCCTTTGTCTTGTCAACATTCAAATTGGCTAGGAAAGGTAGAAAAAAGTTATAAACATACACAAGATGATCACTTTCTGGTGCCAGCTGGCTACGACATGTCAGGGGGAAAAAACCTTTGAGGTTACTTAGTGCTCCCACATTAATGACGGCTCTACAAGCCAATCAGGGGCGACTGTGAGAATCGCATCTGTGAAAATCGGGAAAATTCAGATAAAAAGGGGAAAAAAAAAACACTCAATAGCCATTTTAGCAAGAACACCCAGAGTACAGGTGATTTTTTTTGGTATACAATTTAATTAGTTAAATGTTTAATTAAAAGTTACAGAATTTTTTTAAAGCACTGAATGCACCCCTTCTGTTGCTTTGTGCAATTTGATGTCTCTTTTCTATTAATTGAGAGAGGACCATAATAGAACAACCACCGCCACCAAAAATAATTTATTAGGTCAGTATAAAATTCTCAGCAGTGACATTAACGTACTAATCGGTGTCATGTTGGTAGCAGTGCTTGTTAAAGCATCTCATTGTGAATGCTTGTTTAAGAGTATTGCACAGGTGTAAAAAAAATAATAAATAAAATAAATAAAATAAATTGATAAATTAGGTGTATTTATATGGACCCTAATATTCCATTAATAATATGAATAATACCCCAATCGCTATAAAAATGCGTCACATGTAAGCACCTCGGTCAGAACATTCTGACTCGGTCCTGCTGTATCGGTGTGAATTTTCAATCAGAATGAAAGGGTTGGTGTAAACCTTTGATAATCTGTTCATATTATTAGCCATGTAAACACTTGATCAGATTGTTTCTCTCATTTCATCGTAATTAATATATGCTATCTGTGCGTCTATCCCTCACGTGGGCTTAACATTAAGTAACGTGACAAGTTGCCGGGAAGAAAATTTAGTCTCTGAATATTAATATAACTCCATCAGCACAACTCTTCCCCACCAGTCTTATTGTCATCCAATGACTTTTTGGCAAGAAAAAGGCGCTGGTTGGCTTATGTACCGATCTGTACAGGACTTTCCATGTGCATCGAGATCCACGTGAATATACAGTAGCCTAGCTTTAAATAGAGCTGGGGATTTTCTCCATAATTAAATGAAATTATTGGAACAGAAACAGATTTGGGCTAATAATATTAAATGTAATGTTGGCATGTTCAAATGTTATTACTGACTCTTTTAATGCGATGTGTTTTTGTTTATAAACATAATAAAAATCAAAGTACCCTGCATGATTCAAAAGCTTATAGATCCTCCAGAGCAATTTTTGTGAACCTCCAGTTTTGTGAACCTTAGTCATGCTTCCATTTTCTTTTTAGACAGAAGAGGTTTTCTCTTGGCAACCCTTACAAACAAACTGTTCAGTCTTCTTCTAATTTTGCTGTCATTGACTTTTAACATGCTCAGTGAGTCCTGTCGGTTTGTTTTGTAGTTCTCTGAGCATCGTACAGTCGGATCTTGGGTTTAATGTCGAAGATTGGTAGTTGTCTTGAATGCTTTCCACTTGTGAATAATCTTTCTCACTGTAGACCAATTGAGTCCAAATTGCTTGGAAATGGTTTTACACCCCTTTCCAGCATGATGTACATCAACTGTTGTTTCTCTAAGACCATTGCTTATGTCTTTCCTTTTTGGCATTGTGCTAACACACACACACACCCGAATGTTCCAGACCAGCAAACTGCCAAAAGCGGTCAACGCACCTGCTGATGATCAATTAATCAAGGGCTGATAAATAGCAGCACCTGGGCGCAACTTACCCTCTTGAATCGTGTGGACAGTAAGGGGGTACTTAGTGCTTCCCACATGTTTTTGTTCTTTTTGGTTTCATTTTTGTGAAATAAATAATTGCACAGTGAAAGAAGTTATATGTTGGTGTTTGTTTGAGGTTGTATTCGCCTAATACGGAGACCTGCTATGATCAGATAATTTTAATGTTATTATATTTGTAAACAAAAACACATAGAAATAAAGAGGTACTTACTTTTGAATGTGATTCTATATGAGGGAAACAAAAGACAGATTTATTCAATATAAAATTCTACACTGGTGTTACTAGATACCATGTAGGTTTTTCAAAACAGGATTAATAACTTGCAAATGCAAGAAAGAAACAGCCATCATTATGCATCGCACATGGGAGTGGTCTATGGTTAAACCGTTTTGTTTGAAAGTACTGGGATTTCCAGGGACATAGGTAGGGATAACCGTACCGGCTTCCCCCTGAATATGCCTTTCGAGAGATAGAAACACCAAATCTGACAAAAAGTGAATATTCAGTTCTCATGGTTGGCGTAGTCTCAGCTGCCAGAGTTATATTGAGACGCTGGTTATCACCCACACAACCTACACTACATGAGTGGAAAGTGCTAATGAGTGAGACAGCATCGTATGAGGTTATATTAGCTAGGATAAGGAGCAAAAGGTATGTGGCACTAGGAATTTGGAATAAATTTTGGGGTACATTCTGGCCAATCCATGTAGGGGCTCACAGGCATGCACTTAATCTCCATGTCTTTGGACTGTGGAATGCAGAATGCAGGGACGAAATCTCTTCTTCTTAAACTCTGCTAACAGACTCGAGGTGGGAATCAAACTCTAATCGATTAATCGGATAAACGCTTCTTTAATTTGCTGTTTTACTTATAATAATATATAAAACCATACCAACATTTGTTTTGTTTTTAACAAAATAACAATTATTGCAGATGGCAAGTTGACAGAGTTTATATATATATATATATATATATATATATATATATATATATATATATAAAAATATAATGTAATTTAAGATAATCTACAGTAGCGCCATTTAACTAATCACTATTGCTCATGAGGTGATTGCGCAATGTGATGCTAGCGAGTAGCAAGTGAACAGATCTAGCGCGACTCTCCCGAAGTTAGCAAACAGTTTAAACAAAAGCACTTAAACACGATGAAGACATACAGTTACTTACTTACTTTGCTGATGTTTCGCCATCCGTAACACCAACATGTTTTCTTTTTAAGTGTTCGTGCATGACTGTGGTACTGCCATGCCATGAAAGCTCGGTCTCGCATAGCGTGCAGGTTACGATGGAATTTACCGTCTTTTTAGAGCCGTTTAATGTAAATTGCTCCCATACCTTGGAGGACTTGGGGCGCGCGCTTTGTCCTGCAGACGCTTCTGTAACCTCCATTGCGCGAGCGGCTGTGTTTCTGTGTGTATCTTTGTGTATTTGTGCATCTAGTGGTTGCTCTGCTCAGTAACGTGAGCAGTCCAACTAATCGATAACGGCGTTCGTTGACAACGAATTTCATTATCGATAATTATCGATTTTATCGATAATTGCAGCCCTATTATTCAGTGTTTTAGATTTAACAAAGGAATATGTCTATATGTTGATTCATCTAAAGCTAATACTTGTATATACAATATAACCTACAGTGGTGTGAAAAAGTGTTTGTCCCCTTATTTCTTATTTTTGTTAAATGGTAGCAGAACCAGAATAAAGGGTAGCAGAACCAAATAATGTTTACAAATCCTTTAAATGAATCTTTATTTCCAAAATTTTCTATAAATAGGGCTGTTATTATTTTTGAACAATTTAGCAACTAGAAACCAGGACATAAGTATATTTTAAAGTGCCCCTATTATGCCATTTTAAAGATTGCTAATATTGCTTAACGAGTCTCTTAAAACAGGTTTACATGTATGCAAGGTCAAAAGTTTTCTCCAAAAATATATTCAGTATGTCTAAACCCCTCCTTTCCGTGATTCCTCACTGCTGTGATTGGTCAGATGGCGCGGTCCTTTATGATTGGTCTACCGCTACAGCGTGTGTCGGAAAACGAAACGCCCAATACCGTAACTCAGTGGTTCCCAAACTTTTTGCTGTATGCACCCCTTCCTAATATTTGACACCGTTCAAGCACCCCTTCGATTAAACTCTACATTATCTAACTACAATAACTAAATACACATATTTTCTGTATATAAGGAAATATCAACATTTCAGTTTTGAATAAAAACATTGTTTCCTACCTTTTTAGTGAGATGGATGGGCCTGCATTTTTGCACACATATCATCAAAAGTTGGTTCAATGGATGACAGTTTTACTCTCAAATCATTCTCAGCATCTAGTCTTTGTCGATGTTTGGTTTTCAACAATGTCAGTGCAGAAAAGCCTGTCTCACATAAGCATGTGGTTGTAAAGGGCATCAACACTTTCAGTGCCTGCTTTGACAATCCTGGATACTCCACCACTCCATGTAAACCCGAAACCAATGTAACTGTCGTTATATTAACGTTAATTGTGACGCAGACATGAAACCACGAGATGAGTAATGCATAGGTTGTAAATTACAATTTGTAATGTGATTTTTTTTCTTTCTTTCAGTGAATTTATTTTCTCTCAAAAATATGACATGTTAAGTTTGCCCAAGATAAATACACAAAAATAATAAAATATATATTTTTCCGCCATTACAAACATTCTCTCGGGCACCCCTGGTAGAACGTGGGCGGACATTATGCAAATATGTTACGTAGTGACGTGGATCCGTAACAGAGAAAAATTAGATTAGCTAACGACTCGTTTAGGCGAATGTGAGATGACTCTTTTTTTTAATAGACAAAAACTTCATTTATCGTGCACTGTAATAGGGGCCCTTTAAAGAAAGAATTTGTATGTGCTTTTTGTGCATTTCTTATGTATTCAGGGAAACCAGTTTGCCTATTTAGAAGTTTAGAAGGATCTGTGTGCATGGAGTTTGCATTTTCTCCCTGTGCTTGGTGGGTTTCTTCCCACAGTCCAAAAATATGCAGACTATGATAACTGGCATCCCCAAGTTGCCCGTAGTATGTGAATGAGTATGTTTGTGTGTGTGTGTGTGTGTGTGTGTCCTCTGCGATGTATCAAAGGCTTGTACAGGGTATACCCTGTCTCCTGCCTTAAGTTTCCTGGGATAGGCTCCAGGCCCCTGTAAACCTGTACACAGGATAAACCGGTATGGACGATGAGTGTTTATGATCTCACTACATTCACGAAATCTCATTCCAGTTCAGTTGCATGTATTTCCCTGCATTCAGATCACTCTGCATTCACTTATTTACATGACAACAATCCCAGATGTTGTTTCAGTCACACTCATTGGTCACGCTCATTCAGTCTAGAAAGAAACACTATTAATTCACCAATCAGGTCAGAGATTAGCCAATGATTCGGTTATACGACTTGATTATTCTCTCATCTCTCTTCCTCATGTACAGCGTTCCGCTGTCACTCACGTGACGTGTAACCCGGAGGCAGACCTAAATAGACTAGTCAGTTTGTTTGGTGAAGTTGCAGTAATATGCTGTTATTTTCGTGCCAAAAACCTTTTCACTAAGATTTTAGTTTCACTCACTCAAACTTTGACTCGCGTGAGCTTCAATTTTTCTTTCCTTTCGCTCAAACTGTATTTCCACCCTCTTAATATCACAGTGCTGTGCTCGCTCAATTTCAGCCGATATGAGGCTAAAGTAGGGACAATACCAGGCTAGAGAGGGGTACTTTCTCATAACCTGTTTCTGATGGGCTCCTTTCAGTGCTCTCTGTGTCCCCTCAATCCACTTGTGTCAAACCATTACATTTTCTTCTGTCGCTGCATTTTGCAGCTAGTATATACATACTTTGGGTTGTAGTGTTATTAAATTTGTCCGTATAAGTTTGTCTTGTACACACACGTGCATACACACACACACACACACACACACACACACACGCATGCACACACTATATAACAATAATACAGAATAATAATAATAATAATGTCAGTACAGAGACAGGCATGTACAATCCTAATTGGGATATACAGTGGTGTGAAAAACTATTTGCCCCCTTCCTGATTTCTTATTCTTTTGCATGTTTGTCACACAAAATGTTTCTGATCATCAAACACATTTAACTATTAGTCAAAGATAACACAAGTAAACACAAAATGCAGTTTTTAAATGAGGGGTTTTATTATTTAGGGAGAAAAAAAATCCAAACCTACATGGCCCTGTGTGAAAAAGTAATTGCCCCCTGAACCTAATAACTGGTTGGGCCACCCTTAGCAGCAATAACTGCAATCAAGCGTTTGCGATAACTTGCAACGAGTCTTTTACAGCGCTCTGGAGGAATTTTGGCCCACTCATCTTTGCAGAATTGTTGTAATTCAGTTTTATTTGAGGGTTTTCTAGCATGAACCGCCTTTTTAAGGTCATGCCACAACATCTCAATAGGATTCAGGTCAGGACTTTGACTAGGCCACTCCAAAGTCTTCATTTTGTTTTTCTTCAGCCATTCAGAGGTGGATTTGCTGGTGTGTTTTGGGTCATTGTCCTGCTGCAGCACCCAAGATCGCTTCAGCTTGAGTTGACGAACAGATGGCCGGACATTCTCCTTCAGGATTTTTTGGTAGACAGTAGAATTCATGTTTCCATCTATCACAGCAAGCCTTCCAGGTCCTGAAGCAGCAAAACAACCCCAGACCATCACACTACCACCACCATATTTTACTGTTGGTATGATGTTCTTTTTCTGAAATGCTGTGTTACTTTTACGCCAGATGTAACGGGACACGCACCTTCCAAAAAGTTTAACTTTTGTCTCGTCGGTCCACAAGGTATTTTCCCAAAAGTCTTGGCAATCATTGAGATGTTTTTTTAGCAAAATTGAGACGAGCCTTAATGTTCTTTTTGCTTAAGTGGTTTGCGCCTTGGAAATCTGCCATGCAGGCCGTTTTTGCCCAGTCTCTATCTTATGGTGGAGTCGTGAACACTGACCTTAATTGAGGCAAGTGAGGCCTGCAGTTCTTTAGATGTTGTCCTGGGGTCTTTTGTGGCCTCTCGGATGAGTTGTCTCTGCGCTCTTGGGGTAATTTTGGTCGGCCGGCCACTCCTGGGAAGGTTCACCACTGTTCCATGTTTTTGCCATTTGTGGATAATGGCTCTCACTGAGGTTCGCTGGAGTCCCAAAGCTTTAGAAATGGCTTTATAACCTTTACCAGACTGATAGATCTCAATTACTTTTGTTCTCATTTGTTCCTGAATTTCTTTGGATCTTGGCATGATGTCTAGCTTTTGAGGTGCTTTTGGTCTACTTCTCTGTGTCAGGTAGCTCCTATTTAAGTGATTTCTTGATTGAAACAGGTGTGGCAGTAATCAGGCCTGGGGGTGACTACAGAAATTGAACTCAGGTGTAATAAACCACAGTTAAGTTATTTTTTAACAAGGGGGGCAATCACTTTTTCACACAGGGCCATGTAGATTTGGAGTTTTTTTTTCCCTTAATAACGTAAACCTTCATTTAAAAACTGCATTTTTTGTTCAATTATGTTACCTTTGACTAATAGTTAACGGTTTTTGATGAGCAGAAACATTTAAGTGTGACAAACATGCAAAAGAATAAGAAATCAGGAAGGGGGCAAATAGTTTTTCACACCACTGTAATTTACCGTATTAGTTAATTAAACCTGATGCGTTGATTCTGGCTGTTACACTGAGAACAAATCCAAAGGGACACAGAATCATACTAGAAGTATGTTAAGACAGAGCAATAAAATCTTTGACATTACATTCTATACTGTAAATTATGTATTTTCCATCTAAATAATAAAGTCTGTGACATTTACCTTATGCGGATAAAAATAATAATTATATAAACCAACGCATACGGAGATGAAGTACTGTAGTTGGCTAAGTGTATTATGTTTGTCAGCAGCTTTGTCAAGGATTGTGACTTTTTTTTGAAGGTGAAAAACCTGCATAGCCAGTCTTTTTTTTTTTTTTTTACTTGAGTGTAATAAATGGTGTGGTTGAAAAAAATGAGAATTGTGTGAGCGAATCGTGATCTCAATTCCCATGTAAAAAAAATTTAGGAAATTTTCGACATTTTAGGAACAGTCATGCAGTCTTAGTAGCCAGTAAGAATACATGCAGTTTAAAACTTTTAAAAGTTGCTGACTGCAAATGTGATAAAACTGGCCAACACTTCTGTTGTGGTTGTAACCAAAGCAGTCCAATTTGCAGGATAGTGAAGACTTTGTTGACATTTCAGCACTTTGACTTGTGACGGATGCAGCATTTTTTTTTACTTTGTTTACTGTTAACTTGTGAACTTTTCACAGAGATGGAAAATTACAGCGGTATCTCGTCATATAAATTTAATCCGTTCCGTTCTTAAGGTGAAATTTCATATTGCGAAATGCATTTTCCCATAGGAAATAATGTAAATGCAGATAATCGGTTCCAGCCACCATAAAATATTACTAATCTTACCCATTTCTAACACTATAATCATATTTGTTGCACCTACGAACAATCAGAACATTTAGAAAAGACATGTAAATTAATTTAAATAGGAAATAAATAGGCAATAAAGCTGGCTGCACTGGCTGCTTTAAACATGAAATTGATTTCCTCTTCTTCGATAATCCTTGCTAACATTGTTGGCACCATAGTGAAGACATAGGTGTATGCTAGGTCTTCACTAAAGCATGCACAAAATGCAAAAATAAAGTAAACTCGTCTTGCTTGGCTTTCCACCGTCACAAACATTTTAAATAGCTCCAGGATGTATGCGCAACTATCAGTCGCTCCTATGCCGAAAATGCTTCATATGCTGAGACAAATTTCTTCCAAATTTTCAATTCGTAAGGCAAAAATCCATAAGGTGGGGCTTTTTGTATGCCAAGGTGCTACTGTAGTAAAAAAAAAAAGTTCTGTGCAAAATGTTCTCTGTGGAGATCCTGACATGTTTAGCCTTAGCTTGAAATTTAACTGATTTCAATGATCTCTTGGTGGCTATTGGTGGAAACAGGAATGCCAGATTTGGAATAACTGCAGTAATTTACTATACATCTAGTACTGAAACTCAGTATCTGAGAACCTTGATTTGTTAGTGAAATTTGGATCAAGCAAGATGGAAAAAAATTTAACAAAACATATCAGGGGCAATTCCAGTACAAGTACGGGTAGGGGATGAAAAAAACTAATGAAGGACTTGAAAGTAAAAGGTAAGTGTCACGTTCTGCTATGATGTTGGACTGTGGGCTTGGTGTTGAGGCATAAATGCAGAGGGGATGCAGTGAAACAGAAAAGAGTCTTTAATAATAATAAGAATAAACAAAATCCAAACATGAACAAAACATGAACTAAACATGAACTAAGGAAGTTGGCTTAAACTTGGAGCATAAGAAACAAAACTCAAACACTTAGACATACGACAAGGGATTACACAACTAATATACAATACAGACATGGGGACTCAAACTGGATGAGACAAGACACACTAAACAGACTAAAGGACTAAACACAAGGGACTATACATGCAAGGGATAAACAAACACAAGACAGGCTTGGCTAGGTCTACTGGCTGAGCTGCACATTAGCTGCTAAGCTAGCTCATAGCTAATCAGACTAATGGCTACACAGGCTAGTAGCCTGAGACCCAAGGGAATGAACAGACAAGGTACACAGCAGACTAGGTATGAAACAGACTAAGAACTCTAAAGGTTAGTGGCTAAAGATGTTAGTACCTAAACAGACTAAGAGCTAATCAGACAATGAGACTAGACAGACTAAGATCTAGACATGTTAGTATCACCCTCATTAGTATTTAAACAGACTAATAACTAAACATGCAATGGAGGTTACTTATACAAAAGGGTAAACACAAAAGGCTAATTCTCCTAGAGGCTAATCCTGCTAGGAGACACAAAGACATTTCAATTAGGGCTGCAACTAACGATTATTTTGATAATCGATTAGTTGGACGATTTCTTTTTCGATTAATCGATTAATCGGATAAAAAGTGACCGCTTTAATTTGCTGTTTTGCTTAACAATATAAAACCATAAATCAGGGTATTATTTATGTATAAAAGTAAACTTTAAAAAATGCAATAGCCACATAGAGTATAATGATCTTTAATTTTGACATTTAAACCTTATGTAGTTTATGTAAATCAAAATTCTTTTTTAACAATAATTGCAGATGGCAAGTTAACAGTGTTGATATGGTGTATGTGTGTGTGTTTACATATATATATATATATATATAGATATAGATATATATACACACACACACACACATACACACACACAGTAGTTTAAAAAATACACTGACATATTCAGTTGGTAAGAATGACCTCAATTTTAAATTCTCTTAAATTAATTAAACTTAATACGAATAATAATAGACTTCTAGATTATTATGATATTATTTTTAATGAAAGTGTCTCTTGCTACATCCTTGTCACGGTTTATACATTATTTCGATCCTCTCGGGTATTTTATCCTTTTTTGTTGTTGTCTCAACAAATAAAAAAAATATTTTTTAATATATATAGACCATTTTGCTATACTAGACGTTCTCGTAATACGGCGGCGTGGGGAGAGAAACAAATGGCCGCTACTGGGTTCACTCTGTTTATTTTGCCCTTTTCCCGCATTTCCCCCTGTACAGCGTGTAGGATGATGGGATATATCCGGTCGTCCGAGGTGTAAACTGAACGTGAAGAAAACGCACTAGAAGTGTTTTCCTTCCGTTCGTTGGGATTTGAACACCAAGAAAAAGCTGCATGCAACGTTCTTTTTTTTTATTTTTTTTTACCCCGTATAACCGCGCAGCCGGACAAACGCACGTCACCAAACCCCGTGTGAACTCTCTCACTGACTCCTTTTTTTTTAGTCATGGCCAATTCCTCCCGGTCACTAGGGGCTCCCACATGTGTAGAAAACCCTCGGTGCTTCATCCGCGCTCACCGGACACTACGAACGGCAGAAAACCGCTCGCTTTTAGCGCCCGATAAGAGGTGTTTAATGTAAATTGCTCCCATACCTTGGAGGACTTGGGGCGCGCGCTTTTTCCTGCAAACGCTTCTGTAACCTCCATTGCGCGAGCGACTGTGTATCTGTGTGTGTATTTCTGCATCTTGTGGTCGCGCGCCTCAATAACGTGCGCAGCCCAACTAATCGATAACGGCATTCGTTGACAACGAATTTCATTATCGATAATTATCGATTTTATCGATTAGTTGTTGCAGCCCTAATTTCAATACAAACAAACTTAACTTAAAGTGCTCCTGAAACCAAAAGGCCAACCATACTGTTTAAACTAAAACAGAACAGAACCCACATAACAGAAATTAATGCTCGACCCAGTTTCCCAGAACAAACAGGTATTTATAACAGTGCTAACGACCCTCCTCAGTTCAGGTGAACATCCACGTCACCTGACCGAGGAGGCTTCTGGGAAACTGAGTCTAGGAACAAAAACTACAAACTAAAAACACTGCCCTCTAGTGGGCAACCCTCACAGTAAGAAATGGATCAATCTCTCTCTTAAAATATGGTTGAAAATCGTTAAGGAAAATAACGATCTCGATTTTACTCCAAAAAAATTCTATATAAATTACCGGGGATGGGCAGATTGGACCTTACTTCATGTTGTACCTTCTTTAATGATGATTTTCTCACACATTAAAGGAAACATTTAATTTGAACAATTGTGATTTTTTTCAGATTTCTCCAGGTTCGACATTATATAAAAGCATTTGATATTGATCTATTGAAGACTTTTCCTAGTGACTACACAATGAACTCGGGGCTTGAGGTAGTTTCAAGACTTTACAGGGGACTTCAAAAGGTAAAAACAATAAACACCACATACAGACAGTATAGTGGGTAAGAGATGCAGGCAAAAACATATCAGAGACTAATTGGACAAAGTTTTGTGAATTTTAATGGAGGATAACGAGCTCAGTATCTTGGAGAACATTTGCCTGGAAAAGCCTCAGTAGATTTTTTAATTCTCCAGATCAGAAGATCCATCATTTGGGATCTTCCAGTTGATGGAGAAATTGCGGTTCTCATAACTATCACTTGTTCTGTTCCTGCCAAAAAAATTCTATTTTTTTGTCTAAAATCTACACAGAATTAGTCACAATATTTGGGAAAAGCATTACATTTAGTTAGGATGAGTTCTTCGTTGGGTTTCCACAGTCTTGAATTTCAAAACAAAACGTCTCTTTGGATTGTTAAGTGTAGCAGCTAGAACAAGGAAATGGTGTAAACCAGATACTCCAACTGTTGAAGATTGGTATTATATAATTTATGACATTTTTGTATTGGAAAACATCTTATTTTCTCCATGAGGCTACAGTAAGATAAATTTGAAAGAATCTGGAGGGAAATGGAAGCAGTATACTGTAACTCCCCGAAACACCAATACTAAATACTTATTCATTCATTCATTCATTCTCTATACCGCTTAATCCTGTGTTCAGGGTCGCGGGGGACCTGGAGCCTATCCCAGGAGACTTCGGGCACTAGGCAGGGTACACCCTGGACAGGGTGCCAATCCATCGCAGGGCACACACACATACACACACTCACACACCCAATCACACACTACGGGCAATTTGGGAACGCCAATTAGCCTAACCTGCATATCTTTTGACTGTGGGAGGAAACCGGAGTACCCAGAGGAAACCCACCAAGCACGGGGAGAACATGCAAACTCCATGCTCACAGAGACGGGAATCGAGCCTGGCCGGGGAATCGAACCCAGACCCTGGAGGTGCAAGGCGACAGTGCTAACCACTACACCACCGTGCCGCCATTACAAAATACTTAGTTTTTTTTTAATTAATATAACCTAATTTTATAGTAATAAATGCACCCTAGTATGTTCTTTTGTGTTATATAGTTGTCTTTTTTTTTTTTCAAGAAATAAAACTGTAGTACACGAGTGAACTGTAAAGGAAAAAGGGGGGTTTTCATTATATTAAAAGTTGTGTATAATTTTGGAAATGTTATCCCCAATAAACGTCGAATAAAAATAAAAAAAGAAATTCAGTATCTCCATTATCGGGCAAAAAATATCATCTGTTACGCTTCACATGCCTTCATCAGACTAATGAATTCTATATGGAAGCTAGGCTGTAACTAACTGATGTGTTGTGAGGTCTGGTGTGTTTTGATGCTGCTAATACTGAGAGATTTTTGGTGTGTGTGGCTATTTTATGGAGATAAAGCCAGTGTTTTGATCTGGAGTGTCTCCAAGATGCCTAATAACGAGTCTTAATCTCAAAGAACATGTTTTAACAGTCTCTCGAGTTTTATTTATTTATTTTTCTCTCATATCTTTCTGAAACTGTAGTGTGCTAGGCACATTAGCTCCCACCCACTCGTGACACTGAAGCCACTCAGAATGTTTTAGTTGCAGCTTTTGCATACTGCAAATGATGATGTCTTGGGAATTGTAAACAGTCCTTGACTGTTGAGGTTTACTGTATTCTTGCATGTTCGTGTATTTGTAAATGTATGAGGGCGCAGTTGATGGACATCCGCTGTCTGTCTTCATGTAATATGAACATTTCTACTGGCAGGAAATGTATCTTTTCAGAAGTATCTTTTACTACAGAAGTTCTAAATCACCAGTTGTAATAATAGTTTCACAAGTATTATTACGTTTTAGCCCTCATTTTATTATGGGGGAGAAGTAGCTCAGGCAGCTACGGCTCTAGAGTGTTGGTTTAGGGATCTGAGGATCTAGGTTCGAGTCCCGTTGTCCACTGTGTGCAGTGCCAGTTCCAAGCCCGGATAAAATGGGAGGGTTGAAGGGCATCCTGTGCCAAGTTGTTGTGCGGATTGAGTGGCAACCCCTCGACATAAAACCTGTGCCATTGTGTGTGCATGGACGATGTGGGTTGCAGGAAGGGGTCTCCCTGGAGCAGACCTGTTTGTCTGGTCGTCCCATGGGTTCTCAATCAGATCGGGATATGGGGATATTGGAGAACGGGTTGTCGGACATGGGCTCTTTGTTAATCTCTGTGCATGGCAGACTGTGGTGCTCTGGGTGTTCTGATACCTTTTTGTCATGGCCAGCATTGACCATCAACCACATTTCTCTCCTTATCTAAGCGTCTTAGTTGTTTTCTTTGCTTGATGCAGGACAATAATTTGGATCAGGATATGTGTCTCATGATTGTTGTTTAGAAAATGAGAAGCTACTCACTGATCAGTGTGAGGTTAAAAGAATCAATGCTAATTATAACATTAATCACTCCAGTAATTATACTGTCAAAGGCTCTTATGTTCTTGCTTGTTTAAATCAGAATGGTAATTTTTATTTTTGGGTCAAACAATGTAATAGTACCTGCTTCTCCTTTTCTCTGCTGTATCTTGAAGACAACAGGACAAATATGTAGTAACGAAGTGAAACAAAGCACAAAATCCAGCATGATCGTTTACAAACCAAAAAAGTATTGTACTGTAGTTCTGTTTTTTAAGGTACTTTTGCTTGTGTTTAAATCTAATCACGGAATGGCGGATGTTTTAGAAGGTCTTTAAATGGGAAACTTATCGAAGATTTAATTGACTATTATTATGACAGCTGGTACGCCTACACTGTCTGAATTTATATTCACATATGCCACAATACTATGATTGTAGTTTCCTGTAAATACTTCAAGCATCCACTGATGTGATAATATTGCCTTGTGACCCATCTGAAAAAATCTGATGGTTGCTGGCTCATCTCGAATACGGGCTCCGTTAAATGGGTAGTTTCTAATTTTTAACACACTAAACTATCTAAAAGGGGGGTAAGTATGTCCCCAACCTATTGAAGCTACTGGACGCAATAAGGGAAAATTAGATTTTCTCATTTCACATTATGTTTACACTTGAGACAACTGTTACTATATTACTTTACTATTCTATCTGTAGTTTTTCTTATTTTTTACTGTTATTCTCCCACTTCCCCAATGCCAAAGACTCTATTGCAATGACTTTTGCTAAAATGCTCATTCTATTTTTAATAAGCAAAGAATATCAATGTAAGTGAAAGGAGAAATTTCTAGGAATTGGAAACAGTCTAGATCTATTTGAAAACATTGTAGATATACAAATAGGTCACTATAATTAGGGATTCATAGCACATAACATTTTAGCTTATAACTGATATTGACACATTGAGTCATTTATCTATAGGATAAATTAGTTTATCCATCAAATGCCCTTGCCTTTAATGAAGCACTCATTTAGAGTCTTGTTAAGATCTCAGGAGGTTGCAACTTTATAGCTGCTTCTATACCAAGACATGGGTTTTGGACCACAATTTACATGATATACATACCTTTTTTGGTATAGACGTGACGCCACAGTTCTACCTATCCAAGTGCTAGTGAATAAGTGCATTAGTGTAGCAGGAGATATATATACACAATATATACAAAGAAATAAAGGGAGCTTTTACTCCCATGTGTTATGTTATTCTGCACAATCAAAAGTCCTGCTTTGACATGAACGCCACTCATATGCCCTGAGAAATATGTAGGTTAAACACTGAGTAGATTTTTACTATTTATTTGTTACTTAATTTGATTAGGAACATCTTACTGCAACATTATATAAGTATCATATGAAACTCTTACTTAAAGTGATTCACAAAAAAGTATAAACATTTTAAGCTGATTCACAAGATGCAATGGTTCATGACCTGAAAGACGAGTCAAGTAGATCTAGTAGATGGTGTTCAGTACACAATGATATAAAATAAGGATTTCCTGAAAAAGTGCTTGTTTGTAAAAGTGCATTATATAAGTGCAATGCAAGTGCGACGTTTCGTGCAAGTGAAAAAGTGCACTGGTGTGGCAGTAGAGAAATAAAGGGAGTTTTTCTCTCATATTCTGCCCAATCAAAAGTCCCGGTTGTACTCGAACGCCCCTTGTGTAATATAATAAAGAACGATGGCAGGACGATGCAAAAAACAGGTTATTGTGCAACTGAGTGAATAATGTAGGGAAAAACAAAATAGTCAAATTTATTGAGGGAACTGATGAACCGATGTGATGATGAGTCAGCATCCACCGGCAGAAACGGAAAACATATCTTGCTGTGAAAAGCGGCGTTACAGCTCTAGGGAAGAAACAAAAGCAACGTGCAATTAATTTTTTGGAGAAAGCATCTGGTGGGCAGAACATCACCGAGGACTGCGAGTTGTATTAGATAGTCAGTGGCATAATGAGATATCACCCCTGCAGCACCAAATGCTACCATGCTCCATTTATAAATAGAATGCAATGTACATCTTATACTAGTATCTCCCGGGAAACAAATCCGAGAGAGAAAGAACTAAGTGATGACAGTTTCATTTGACAGAAGATACCAATAGCAGTGAGTTATGATGTGAGGATGATGTTATATGGCCTGTCTGCAGCAACAGAGTTATTTTGTTCTTATTTAAGACGGATGTGTAGATACACTCGATCTGCGTATGCAAATTTTCATATAACATCTCATAGGGAGAAAAAAAACAAACACAATTTGAGCACTCTCAGTTTTTTCTATTGAATATACAGTACATTACAGTGTTTCCATTTCACATAAAGGTTCAATGTGAGTAACATTAAGATCCACTGATCTGATTCCTTTATAAGCTCAGAGAGGGAAATGTTAAAGTTCTTGCCCTGACAAATAGTTAGATCTTTCTTCTAGTTGTTATGAAATGTCAATATCCTTTCCGCTGCATGGCTATAAGATGATCTTTAGCACCAGCTCTACCGTATGTCGGTCACGATACCCGTGTAAGGATTACGAAATCGTGCGTTTGTGCTTACTTCTTTTCAGAACTGAATAATAAGAGATCATTTTGCACCAGATGGCTGTTGATGAAATGTGGCGTGCCTGTATCGTGAGGATGAGCATCTGTAGGATCCTGCGTCTGAGCGAGTGAGGATAAAGCCACTGCAGTGCTGCAGCTACTTATATTAGAGTCACAGAGCACTGAGCTTTCACAAAGCCCTTTTTTAACCTGGTGTTTGTTCGACAGAATGACACCGAGGTAAAGCTATACACAGCAATTATACAGATCCGAGCAATAAAACAAAGCATTTTTGAGCAGCAATTCACATGTTTACCAGTTTCTGCCAGCTGCGTTGTATTTGCGAGATAGGTTGTTTTTTTTTGTTTTGTTTTTTTTGTTCCATAATGAAACAAAACTTTCCAGAGTTCCTGCTGATGTGCCTGAAATACATGGTCTGAATAATTTAGAAAAATATCTCTAGTCTGCCTAAATAGCCGTGCTTTCAGCACCATTACCGCTTTATTGTTTTTAAATGAGTCAAATATATTGCGATGTTAGGCAGCATGGCGGCATAGTGATTAGCACTGTGGCCTCGCACCTCCAGGCTTGAGGGTTCGGTTCCTGTTCTTTGTGGGTTTCCTTCAGGTACTCCGGTTTCCTTACACAATCCAAAGATATGAGTTGTAGGAAAATAGGCTTTTCCAAATTTTCTGAAGTGTGTGATTATGTGTGCTCTATGATGGATTGGCACCCTGTCCAGGGTGTACCCCGCCTTCTGCCCAAGTTCACTAGAATAGGTTCCAGGATTCCGGGATGAAGAATGAGTGAGTAAGTAAATAAGTTGCTATGCTAAGAAACTGTCACTGATCAAGAATACAGTGGAACCTCGGATTACGAGCATAATTCATTCTGGAAGCGGGCTCGTATTCCAAAACACTCGTAAACCAAATCTAATTGTCCCATAGGAAATAATGGAAACTCAAATTATTCATTCTACAGTCCAAAAAAATAAATACATAAAAATAATTAACACAAAATATAAAGTAAAAATAAAACAAATTAACCTGCACTTTACCTTTCAAAAAACGTAAAAACAATTCCGGACAGATAAGTGTTTCTTATCACACACACACACACATTAACAGAGAGATCGTTTTTAAAATTCTAGTAATAATTTTAAGATTTAAAAATTAACCGTTTTAGAAATTAGCAAGGAACATCGCTAGTCACACTCGCGTGAGCACATACTAACGGTATCACTGCTGTAATGTAAAACAACAACAACAACAAAAAAACAAATTTTGCTGAGAGAGAGTGTGTGTGTGTGTGTGTGTGTGTTGGTGTCAGTGAATGAGCGCACTCGCACACATACACACACAGCCCCCCTCCTCTCAGGTTCCCAAACAAACACACACCCACACTCTGCCTTACACAGACACACACGCACACACAGAAACTCTGCAAGCACTAAGACCCAGCAGGGGAGACCTCCTCTTCTGGGTCTTAGTGCTTGCAGAGTTGCTGAGTGTGTGTTTGTATGTGTGTGTATGTGTGTATTCACCCAGCAGGGGAGACGATTGCCTACAATTCCGCAGCGCAAGAGAGAGAAAAACCGTTGGCTCAGTTGTGAGTGACAAAATAAGAAGCGCATGCGTGATACATGATACTCGGTGCTCGTAAACCAAGACAAAGCTTGTTTTTCAAGTCAAAATTTAAAAAATCTTTGCTCGTCTTGCGGAACACTCCGTTACTCGTAATCCGAGGTTCAATCACGCAATCAGCGTGCAAAATTATGCAAATATTCTTTATTGGTCAATAAATCAAGACACAAAAGCAATAGACAGATCCAGAATGTCTGGGGTAGGGAGCAGGACTGATGCCATATATACCAAGTTTCAAAACACACATGGAACTAATAAGATGTGTACTCGCTTTTGGTTAAAGACATTGTTTCTGTTATATTCTTTTTGGGAATATTGAAAAAAAGACCAAACAACATTTTTCAAGCTTTAATTTCTCAGTTGTGGTGAGCCTGTGCCCACCGTAGCCTCAGATTCATGTTCCTGGATGACAGAAGTGAAACTCACTGTGGAATCTGGACAAGTCTTTACAATCTCCCAGCTATAGGGTAAACACTCTTTTGTTGTACCACTCAAAGAAGCTCTTGACCATGCTTGAAAAGCCGCATGAATGTGCAGCTGTACAGCTATTCCTAATAAAGTTGCCAGTGAGCATATTACTGTAGATAAAACTGTTTCAATTCAGATTTTTCCCACGCTGCTCAACTATTTTTTCCAGCCTTGAGTTGCTCAATGCAAAAGGTGCTTTTCACACTTCTCTGCAATGTGCTAATCTGTAACAGTTTACTCATCCACCTACCACATTTCGGTGTTAACACCCAAGCCCAAGTGCTAAAATATCCCATATATGATATAATGATAACGTCCCAAATACCAAATGCGAATAGATTTTTCAGTTTCTTGGAAGGTAAGTTTTATATGCATCCAGAATGTAGGCATACAGTAGCTCTGTGAATAGGAAAGTCCAGCCACATCTAGTCTTCTCATGTTGCACGGGAAACGTGGGTGACATTTAAACTTGACAAAGAGAAATGGGAGCGAGGGTGTGTGCCTCACAGTGTGTGTGAGTCTGTGTGTGTCTGTCCATAGCAACATGGCAAGGTCACTGACATTCTCTCTCTCTGTCTCTCTCTGGCTCATAGATAAACTGTTTGGAAAGAGGCTGCTGCAGGCTGGGAGATACATCATGTCCCATAAATCCTGGATGAAGACAGTGCCCACAGAGAACTGCGACGTCCTCATGACTTTTGCAGGTCCTCCTTACCCTCTTTCCCTCTCCACGCCCCGTCCCCTCTCTCCCCACTGATTCCTTAAATCTACATGATAAGTTGTATCGTAATAAATAATAATCCTGAGTTATATATTTTTAGACACCACAGACGACCACACGTTACTGTGGCTACTGAATCAAATACGCCTCGGCATCCCGGAACTTATCATCCAGATACGACACCACAAACACACAAGAGTCTATGCGTTCTTCGTCACGGCAACATATGAAAAGTAAGCCTGGGTTTACTTACGTGTGTGTGTGAGTGTGTGAGTTGTTAAGCAAATATTTAATGACAGTCTTCCCTGCAAGAATTCGCCAGTGCGGAAGTGTGCTGCACAGGTTTGTTCATCCAAGCAGTTACCTGTGATTGACAGCTGGGGTTCTCAGAGAACCTAATTATCTTCTTATTTGAAGTACAACTCTAATATTTACTCGCTGTCCTTTCTAGCTATATAACTCTTGGGAGCACTGTACTTAATAACGGCATGGTGTGTAGATTAAGTCAATGTGGAGCAAGGCTACCTCTTTATATGGCAATATTTACGTTATAGAGACAGAAGGCAATGTGTGTTCGGTTCCGTAAAGCAGTGTTTTTCAACCACTAGTGTGCCGTGAGAGGTCGTCAGGTGTGCCGTGGGAAATTATTCAATTTCACCTAATTGGTGAAAAACCAACATTTTTTGAAAACTAATAAGTCTGCGAATAATATGCCATTGCAGCTGCCGCGATTGTCCACCGATGTTTCGCGAAGTTCTGCATGGTTCGCAAACTTCCGCGAGGAAAGTCCAAAAAAAAGAAACATGTTTAATTATTCACGCGGAAAGATGGAAACGTACTCACAGCGCCAAAAACTCGTGGTGAATCATAATTAACCATACTTACGGCCACCGCTGCATACCCTCATATCCTCAACCCTGACTGCTATAAAACTAAAAACAGAGAGAGACTTCGTGTGTGTCTTTCTTCAATTCCTGCCAGGATATCAGCTCTGTGTTCATCCAAACAGGCCCAGGTTTAGGAGTAGGTAGAAATATGAAAGATCAAAAAAGACTGTTTTCATTGTGTTTATTTGATTCCTATTCAAGACACTTTGATAAGAATGACTGTATATTGTTAATTGCACTTTTTATTTGAAAGTAGAAGAAATATGAAAGATCATAAAATACTTTTTTTGTGTTTATTTGATTCCTGTTCAAGACACTTCGATAAGAATAGCTGTATATTGTTAATATAAGCACTCTATTGTTAGTGTGCCTTGTGATTTTTTTCAATTAAAAATGTACCTTGGCTCACAAAAGGTTGAAAAACACTGCCGTAAAGGATAGCAATTGAAGTGGTAAGATGTTGCAGTTCCTCTATAATCCTATAGGTGGTGCACTCTAAACTATTCACACATTGGCAGGCAGCACATCATCCTGTGTGGCAGGAGAAAATTATTTGCTAATACAGTTTACTATTGTAACAGAATCTGAAAAAAAAATATGATAAAATTAAGGTGTTAATAAAATCATTATAGTAATAAAAACGCAATACAAATTTAATCAGCACTCAGGTCTTATCAGATGGTCCCTGGTGATTACCATCCCTAGTACACTACCCGGCCAAAACAAAAACAAATATCACACAATCAAATCATTTTGATAAGCTTATACAATGTCACAATTAATGTCACATTAATTTCTCTCCAATATCTTATATTGATGAATGGAAAGTCACACCGATATGTAAAGTCTTCTCCAGCACTTCCCAAATATTCACAAAAGAACTAAGGTGGTGGCCGATCCATGTGTGACAATGATGTCTCATGCTCTCTGAACATGAGCTTGATGAATCCTGGCATCGTCATCTAGGAATATGTCCGTTCCATCAGGGAAGAAAAAAAAAAATCCAATGATAGAAAATACCTGGTTATTCAGTATATTCAGGTTGTCAGCTGATTTTCATTTTTTGGCCACATAACATTGCTGAATCTAGACCTGACCAACAGAAGAAATTCCCAGATCATAACACTGCCGCCACAGTCTTGTATTGTAGGCACTAGGCATAATCGGTGTATCACTTCAACCTCCTCTCTTCTTATACTGCACTCATCACACCACCGTCCATTCTTCATGGTCACTAGCAAACGGAAGCCTTTTTTCCAAAGACCCTTAATGTACTGTACACAGCTGTTCTGTACCAGTCCCTTGAGTTGTGCGTGTGGAAATCCTCTTACTATCACTATTAAACATAGCCATGAGTTCTACTGTTGTAACAACGTCATTTCACTAAGGTTCTTAAATATTTGCTTAGTTAAATCCAGGTGGTGACTTTGTTTTTTTGTCTGGGTAGTGTATGTTGACCCTGGAACGAGAGAATGAATGAATTTACAATCTTTTTAAAAATCTATAAGAATTCCTTTACACTGTTATGTCCTTTTTAAATCTGTCCTTAACCATAAATGTTTCTTGAGCTTGGCATGTCCATTCATGGCCAATTCTATTCTGTTACTCTCACATATCAGAATCGCACTGAGCCACAAACTCATTTTCATGACATCCTAACATAAGACAGTCCAACCTTATGTCAACAAAAAACCTGTCACTTGTCACGATCATTATGACTGCTACGCTGTCTAGGTCTATACATATGTATTTCTAAATGTTTATGTAGCTTAGGATTATGTTTTAGTCCACTGGCATCAAATATAGGGGAATAAACCAGAATATAGGAGCAGCCAAAGGTTAAATGTGTTTGTTACTTTGGGATTTAAATATTTGACTCCCAGGCATTTAATAGTAAATCATATTATTTTAGTCATCACTAGAAATCTCAATACAATGGATCCTTGGATTACGAGCATAATTCGTTCCCGGAAGTGGGCTCATATTTCAAAACATTTGAAAACCAAAGTGAATTTTCCCATAAGAAATAATGGAAACTCAAATTATTTGTTCCACAGCCCAAAAAATAAAGTGTGTGTGTGGGTGTGAGTGAGTGAGTGAAAGCGAGAGGAGGAGGGTGTGTGTGTATGTGTGAGTGAAGGCGAGAGGAGGGGTGTGTGTGTGAAGGGGCACGGTGTCCAATGATGCGCACACACACAGACACAAACGGCAGGCTGATACAGAGAGGGAGAGAGAAAATGGATCTTTGATCTCTTTAATGAGACTCTTTTTTGCTTTACATGCACGCCTACACATGTGTTATAATAAACAGTACAAGTGCGCTGTGAACACATGTTTTACAGGCACACACGTGGTCACGGTGTTATAGTAAACAGTACATGCGCGCACGGTTGTAGACCGACCAGGGAAGACGATTACCCACAATACCGCAGCGCAAGAGAGAGAAAATCCATTGACTCAGTTGTGATCACGTGAAGTGCATGCGTGATACATGATAGGGCTGCACGATATTAGGAAAATATGCGATATGCGATATTGTTGTTGAATATTGCGATAACGATATTTCTTGCGATATAACATTTCCCTAGAGAAATGCATTTTTTTATTATTATTATTATTGCCTATTTTTAAAAATTATTTATTTATATGTAATGATCATACTAAAATAAACAGGTAATAGATATTCGTCTGATGTAATTAAATCTAATTCAGGCTAAAAAGAAACTTAATGTCAAGGAAGTAGCAAATATTTAGACTTCAAAACACTATGAATGACTTAAAACCCTCAGCAGATATTCTGACTTCTGGTTTGCTGTTACTATAAACCTGCCAACACAATAGGAATTACTTTCAAACATTACTTTTTATTTAAGTGGAACCATACACTCATCAATAGTGTCTTAAAACAAGAGCATCTTTTAAACTAAATATTCTCTTTGGCTTGCCTGTTTTTTTTTTTAATAAAAATAAATATTATTAAACAAAAATTAAATTAAAAACATACTATTTGTCACTCTCACACACACACGCACGCACACACACGCTCCGCGACCGGCACTAGGACTCGGAAGTAATGCGGGCGCGAACCCGGAAGTATAAGAGGAGAAAACAAAGTAGTGCATACAGCTTAGTCACTGAGTTCGCCATGTCGGTTCAGATTCGAGTGTGTGTTTATAGGACGCGGGTTAAATGTGTGTTTTTCCCTTGCTCCCCTTCTGTGAGAGTCCTTAAACTAATTCACGTGGTTATCCTGCCTACTCGCTTGCTTCTGCGTTTGGGTTTACCGTCTATAAAGGGCTAACGGCTAATCGCGGCTAACGGCTAATCGCGGCTAACGGCTAATCGCTAAATCTTCTGATCATCCGGGGTTAGTTCGCGACAGAATGAAGTATAAAGATATAAATAATATATATATATATATATATATATATATATATATATATAAGATATAAGCGGGTATAAACATATTAAGGGCCAATCTGATTGGTCAAATTTGGACAAACAAATGCTTGGCAAATAAAGTATTTATCGCAACTCCTTGCGATATGGTTATCGCGCATGCCATTATCGCGATAACGATATTCTTTCGATATATCGTGCAGCCCTAATACATGATACTTGATACTCGTAAAGACTTGTTCGTTTTTCAAGTAAAAATTTCTTAAAAATCTTTGCTCGTCTTGCAGAACACTCGCACACCGTGTTACTCGCAATCTGAGGTTCCACTGTATTCTATTTATCTTTAATCCAAAAAAATTCCAGTTTTCTGCTGTCATTCAGTATAAAACAATGCTCTTCAGTTAGCTTATAGGTTTCTATTGACTTGCATGCCTGACCCTTGTCAGATGATTTTATTTAAAAAAAAAAAAAAAAAGTTCAAGTATAAGCCTGTTATTTTGTCAAGTCAGAGATTGCCTTCAAAACATGTGTAACTTTTACTAGAAAAACAATCCATATAAATCATAAATACAATACTTTCCTCCTAGAACAAAAACTGAACATTTAGACTGAGTGAAATACAGGAGATACAGAAGTATAGAAACTTGCACAGTCAGTAGACAGAAACGCCCACAGTCAGTAGATAACGTCGTTGAACGTAGGATGTTTGGTGGTTAAAGGCACATGTGTGATGGTATGAAGTGTGTGTGGGCATGCTGTATAATGGTAAAAAGCCTTTATTAGCATGTTATGGTAAATTCCCACTCTGATGTTTAAATCCCCTTCATGTGTTGCGTAGTGCATATAATTTTTATACCCTCTGAGCCTACGTATTTAAAATTTATGATGAGCAGAGTGAAAAATGGACAGGTAAACACGACATATACTCAGCAAAAAAAGAAACATCCCTTTTTGAGGACTGTGTATTTCAACAATAATGTTGTAAAAATCCAAATAACTTTACAGATCTTCATTGTAAAGGGTTTAAACAATGTTTTCCATGCATGTTCAATTAACCATAATCAATTAATTAACATGCGCCTGTGGAATGGTCGTTAAAACCTAAACAGCTTACAGAAAGTAGGCATTTAAGGTCACAGTTCTAAAAACGCAGGACACTAAAGAGACTTGTCTACCGACTGTGAAAAACACCCAAAGAAAGATGCCCAGGGTCGCTGCTCATCTGCGTGAACGTGCATTAGGCATGCTGCAGGGAGGCATGAGGACTGCTGATGTGGCTATAGGGCAATAAATCGCCATGTCCACACTGTGAGACGCCTAAGACAGCGCTACAGGGAGACAGGAAGGACAGCTGATCATCCTCGCAGTGGAAGACCACGTGTAACAACACCTGCACAGGATGGGTACATCCGAATATCACACCTGCGTGACAGGTACAGGATGGCCACAACAACTGCCCGAGTCACACCAGGAACACACAATCCCTCCATCTCACAGCAAGAACTGACAAATCTGGTCCAGTCCATGAGGAGGAGATGCACTGCAGTACTTCAAGCAGCTGGTGGCCACCAGATACTGACTGGTACTGACTGATTTTGAGCCTCCCTTCATTCAGGGACACATTGTGAAACATTTTTAGTTTATGTCTTATGGTGTTGACTCTTTTAGTGTTCATACAAATATTTACACATTCATTTTACTGAAAGTAAAAACAGTTGAATGTCAGAGGACGTTTCTTTTTTTGCTGAGTATATATCTTACGACAGAATGCCCCCCCGCCACTAACTTATCTGTGTGTCATTTAACTTTCTGAGAATGAATATGAAAGAAAAAAGCTTCTTTTCTAGACAGAGTGGCTCTGTAACATACACTGTGTAATTGTGGGTGTGTGATGGACGAAGTTACATTGCAGAATATAAATGCTTATGCTGTAAGAGTCTTTTCTTAAATTTATGTGATATTTATGACATCACATGAGGGCCGTTCAAGTCAAACCAGGACTTATGATTATGTTTCTTGTGAATGAAGGTATAAAACCCATTCAAATTTAGAGAAGACTGATGCACAGTATAGTGATTATACTCTCAGCTGCTGTAAAACATTTGAATGGTGCAAATATTTTAAAGAAGGCCGTATGTCCTTAGAATGACAATCCCGGCCTGGTGGCTCACAGCCCACTGAACATTCACTGAGGGGAACACCTGATTCTTGAAAATCCACAGATATCTGTCTGTGGGAACAGTGCACACAATCATCCACCAACACCACTTGTACATTACAGGAACTTTGCTGAGAGTTATTGCCACACCCCTTACAGTCCTCCATGTGTTTGGGCCATTAATGGAGTTCCTGGGAGGCCACTGTTTCAGATGTGAAGCAAGCAGTCTGATCATGGATCATGGTGCTGAGAAAACTTTCTACCTAGAGTACCTTAAACACAAGTTACACACTGCTATAAGTGTAGCAGGGGATTATGTAGAGAAATATATGTTTTTACTCTCCTAACTGTGTTCTATTATTCTGCACAAGTCCCGTATACAGTATGTAGGTTAAACATTGTGTAGATTGTTACACATCGCCTTAGTTTAACCAGTTCAGCATCATCTTACTTCCACATTTGATACAGCTTCACAAAAAAAAGTATAAAGTGTTTAAGGTGCACAAATGCAAAGCATCTTGTGAAGTTCCAATGGTTCATGACCTGGAAGGCACGTCAAGTAGATCAAGTAGACAATGTGCAGTACACAGAGAGATAAAATAAAGATTTTATGGAAAAGAGACAAATTCTGTTTTTTAAAAGTGCTAGAGTTGTCAAAGTGGCATGTTTAATGCATAAATAATTCATTACATTAAAAATGAATAAATAATATCATGCAGTGCAAGTGCGAAGAAAGTATGGTACGGTAAGTACTGTAAGAAGCTGTCTCAAGAGAAAGAATTTGAAACTTTTATTGTTTAAATAAGCACACAGGGCTGTTCTGGTGAATGCAGTTGATTCTACCTCTCAGGAGCCAGAATGGTAAACAGTTTGATGAGCATGTTTGGACATTACAAGAAGAACATGTTGTACCAAAGTCTATGAAAAGTCATGTAAAAGAACTTATTGGATCGAATGTACAATATGATTTAGTCTCTCAAGATCATGTGGGGGAGGGACGGCCCCTAACACCCGCCAACATAATAACAGCCCACGAACGCAATAAACCACAACTGTACTACAAATCTGGAGCTTTTAATGAAAAAAATCCCACAACACTTCCCACACACATAACAAATCTATGTTTGTGGGAAATTTATTACATTTATGGGAGAATTACATTTAAATTAGCAGATTAAGCTGCATATTTCTACTACATTTATGTTGTTGTTGTTGTTTTTTACATTAGTGGAAAGTTATTCCATCGGTGGTTGTTATGGGGCATTGTCTTGTCATCCTGGAAGAGATCTTTCTGTTAGGGTAGAAGTGTTTCATCATAGGATAAAGGTGATCAGTCAGAATAACTTAGTATTGATATGCTGTGCCTTTTTGTATTTATCTACAGGGTGGATCCAGTGGATCCATGCAATTGCACCATAGTACACAAACAGACTAGTTTTATGATGAAGGTCAGATAAATCATGTCAGATCGTTTTACACCTTTAATGTGATACAGCTCCCAACAAAAGTCAATGAAAAAAACACTAGGCAAAGGTTTACCGATTTTCCCCCAAATGCTCCAGGTTTATCATTTTGCAAGAATATTTCCTGTCCACAGCTCACTTCAAGTTCAAGTCAGAGCGCAGGGCTAAATCCTATAAAAAAAAACCTGTGAAGAAACATGTTTTTGATAGGATTTAGATCTGGGCTCTAGTTTCTGTAAATGTGCAATACACTATGTTTAGCTTACATCTTACTTCTTGCATAATATATCCGACTGCTCTTATTTATATTAATGTATATACACATACACATCCTCATATTTACCACCCTGTTATTTATGTGGCTTAAACGAGACCTGGGTACTAATTTCGTACCATAACGTGGAAGTGTGCTGGTATGACAATAAAGAATCCTTGAATCCTTGACTTGCCCAGTTCAAAAAGTTGATCATGTTCTTCTTCTCCTGAAACCACTCCTTTGTTGACTTGTGCTTTAGGTTGTTATTGTGCTGGAAAGGTCCATTTTATGCGTGACCCATCACATGAAATCGGGTATTAAGTCACATTTTGGGTGATTTGAGTTGCGCACATTTCCATTTACTGTAAGCGCCATTTTCAGATAAGCACCATTTTGATACCAAGTTTATTACTGTATCATGTCTGGTTCCTGAGATATGGCCACAAGGGAATGACTGCAAGGCATGCCTGAGAGGTAGTAAAAAAAAAAAAAAAAAAAGAGGGAACCCTCAGACTCATTTTGACACCAGGATTTCCCTGCTACTCCTAAAAATAACTTTGCCAGGAGCGCGGTTTTATAGCGATGCATGTATTTCTATCACAACTGGAGTAACCAGTGTTCATACTTTAAAATAACTTTCTCGATTCTGTTGAAGGATCAGAAAGATAAGGTATTCACCAACCAATTTTTCCTGAAATTGAGCATTTTACTCATTTCACCTACTGAACAATGTTGGCCAAAACTAACCAGTGAGACGTGATGCTTGACTTGATGGGATGGCTCGTGTATTCCTCTTATGCTGTCTTCCTGAGATCTGTAGGTTTTTCTTCTTTTTTTTTTGTTGCCAAAATAGATCAGTATTTGGAGGTATCTATGATTCACTCTATCTTCATCAGGTCCCCAGTCCCAAAGACACCACTACCCTGCCAACACCACCACCACCACCACACCTCCATGGGTGATAAGGTGTTTCGTTTTCTGAATTTCTGAAATTGGTTAATGTCTCTTTTAATGTCTTGGAAAATTTTTCTGTACCCCCCCCCCCCCCCCCCGCCCTCCTGTTCTATACATTTTGACAAAGAGATTCTGTACATGCCTTAGGTATACAGCGATCAGCCATAACATTAACATTGATTAACAATTATAGATCAGTAAACTGGTGACAAGATCATGGGAACTCAAGGCTCACCCATACTCGTCGGGAACAAAGGCCAGTCCGTCTAGTCCCATCCCACTGAAAAGTCAATGCAGCACATATCGCTGAAAAATACTGTCCATTATAGAAAGGCACCAGATCATCCAGTGCACCATAGCCCACCATGCATGGGGCAATGAGCCTAAGGCCACTGGACAGACCTCCAAACTAACCAGATTACGGCCCCCAATTGGCGCATTGGTAAATTGCTTGCCCTATGATCCGCAAGTTTGAATCCCAGGTGATGCTGTAGCCTCTCATAGCTGGGGGCCTAGAGAGAGCTGATTGGCCAGACGTTCTCAGAGGGGAGAGATGGGAGGCAGATCAATCGCGTCTCGTATCCAATCACCAGCGTCTGTGAGCGCACACAAGCAAGTGATACGCCGCTCCCAACAGTGAGTGAGCAAGAGAACCGGGATACCGGGAATAGGTTTTTGCGTCATAATGTTATGACTTATCAGGGTACACGTACTGTATATATCATATAGGCTACTGTTGTAAATCAGTTAAGCAGCCACCATTTTCATGTAACCCATACTGAAATTGAGAGAGATCTGAAGTTTGAAAGACCTTCTGCATGATAATAGAAGTTGTGACAGTCATATATTATTCCTGTGCAGTGCCGCCAGCAAGAGGATGGCTGAGCAGATTGATGATGCTCTGGTACAAAATAAATTCTTCACAGAACATCAGCCATGCTGCAGTGCCTAACCAAATAAAGCTGCACCTTGAAACAGAGATGCTTGTTCATCTCGAAGCATGATCTTTATCTAGGCTTTAGCAAATTATTATGCATGGATGGATTCTGCTTCCATTGGAACACTCCTAGTATTTTAAGTATTTTTAGTACCTTTGACACTATATTTATAAGAAATGTGTTTTATTTATTATACCGGTTGAATCCAAGTTGTTCAAAAAGGAGAGTGTTCACAGATGTGGATCAGACATGAGTGTTTTCTGTTCTTTGCTAATACATTTGTTTTGTTTAGTCTGTTGCGAGGAGCAGAGGAGATGGGTCTTCGGAAAGGTGTGAAGCCAGAGTTCGGAGGTGGATCGCGCAGCTTCTCTTGCGAGGAGGACTACATTTATGAGAACATTGAGAGTGAATTGTGCTTCTTCACATCACAGGTGGTTCACACCTTCTGGCTTCCTCTGTATATTCTGCTGTATTATAATAATAAAAAAAACCTTTAACATGAATAAACGGAGGCATTGTGGAATATCAGGTTATTGTTATTATAACCATAAGGAATTTCCATTACAGGATACTAAAATAAAAGAATTGTAAACTTTTTTCTGTTTCTGGACCTCCGCAGGAACGCCAGAACATAATCAAATACTGGCTGGATAATCTCCGAGCCAAACCAGGGGAGGTCCTTCACAACATCCACTTTCTTGAAGGCCAGCCCATAAGTACGTGTTCACTCTGCGCTTTGATGTGGTCGGCGTTGCTTAAAATAGATCCACAGTGACTGAAATCCAAAGTCATATCTATGCATATTATTTCCGTTGCAGTAAAATTCCTCATCTGTCAAAGAGAGAACTAAAGCAATTGTACCATAGTCTTAAAAGCCGCCCACTGTTCCTGAGGTGTGATGCGTGTGTGTGCGCTGTGTGTAACTCCAAACTGTGTGTTTATTACAGTCCCAGAGCTAAAGGCACGAGGTGTGATCCAACAAGTCTTCCCCCTACATGAGCAGAGAATTCTGGGCCAGCTGATGAAATCGTGGGTGCAAGCTGTGTGTGAGAAGCAGCCCCTGGGTTTGTCATTTTCTACTACATGCTACATGTCTAGTGATATTCACACACTCACACACACGTTAGCTGTTGATGATAGTGTGTTAATTGTATTATTACTATTCGCATACATATGCTCTGTATTTTTTTTTTTCCATCTCTACCTCCGTTAGATGATATATGTGATTACTTTGGAGTGAAGATCGCCATGTACTTTGCCTGGCTGGGGTTTTACACAACCTCTATGCTGTATCCTGCTGTGATAGGATTCGTACTGTGGATGCTGACTGAGACTGATCAGGTAACCATTCAGGAAGATTCAAAGCTTATTATTCAGACCTGACTCTCTACTGAGTGCTTTTTTAGTGCAAGTGCTTTTTGAATGTTCACATATACAGTACACTCATCATCCAATACATTGAGAACGCCTGTACACCTGTGGAGCGGGACAGTGCAGAATGTCAGTGTTTACCAAAAACATTAGGATGGAGATAATATGTTATCTTGGACTTTGGCTGTGGTGTGATTGCCAGGCCGAGATGGACTGGTGTGACTGGTGTTTTTGAAAATGCAAACCTCCTGGGTTTTTCTGGCTGTAGAATTAACACAGAATGGTGCAAAAAAAAAAAAAAGAAGTTCTTGTTGATTTGACTCTTATTGATTTTTTTTTATGAACTGCGATTAGTTATGCACAGTTATTCGCATAAACATTTAAATTGCAGTATGGAACTGTGCAATTATTTCATTGCAAAAACTTGCAATTTATTACAGGTAACATATGCATAGATGGCATGATGGTGTAGTGGTCAGCACTGTGGCCTCACACCTCCAGACTTATGCACATTCCAAAGACATGCAGATTAGGATAATTACCGTTTTCAAATTGACCATAGTGTGTGTGCGTGTGTGCCATGTGATGAATTGGCACTCTCTCCAGGGTGTACCTCGTCTCACACTCAAAGTCTCCTGGGATAGGCTCTAGGATGCATAATAAAGTGGTGAAAGAATGAATTAATTAATAAATTAATATACGCAAAGTGGGGTTTGTCACTAATTTAAGTCTTTCTTTATCTTTCTTTGACTTTATAAATGAATATTAGTGAATAACCTCTTAAAGAGATTATTTGTCCAATTATTTGGTGTTATCCTAAAAAAATACGTTTGAATACAAAATGGAATATTTAATACTTAAATGTCACAGTTTAAATAATCGTGATATTTTTTGTTTTTGTTTAGTTTTTTAATAAAAGTTTGCACACATATCTGCGATGCTGCCCCAGGATTGATTGATTAAATAATCGCAAGAATAAGACGTACAGATGTTCCTGATAACATGGACGATGAGTGTTGATTGTGTGATTTCTTCCTTTCAACTAATTGACGATGCCGGTACTATTTCTCCCACAGACCAGCAGAGATATATGCTGTGTAGTGTTCGCCCTCTTTAACGTGGTGTGGGCTACGCTGTTCCTGGAGAGATGGAAGCGAAGAGGGGCGGAACTAGCTTACAGATGGGGCACCTTGGACACACCAGCCGAATCAATTGAGGAGCCACGGCCTCAGTTTAGGGTAATTCCACAGTTTAATGCGGTTGTGGGAGGATTATTTGAATAAAAAAAATACATGAATTATTGTGATTTTAGTTTATCTAAAAATCTGTATGGAAACTGAATTATGCTTTAAATAGCTCTACAGTGCCATCTAAAGTGGCAGTATTAAATTATTTGATAGGAAACCTGAGACAAATTTGTTTCTACAGTTCAGTTACGACTTCAAGCGGATTCCCCATAGGCTTAATTTAACGCTTGGGAGGTATTTTTGTTATTAAATAGCCTCTTTTTGTTCTGTTTTACAAATCTTATAACTGGGTTTAACAGCATCAAAGGTACCATTATCTTTACCAGCATAGCCTAAGATAAAGTATATAATTATTTCCAACTTCCTTATCACAAGGTACCGTCTAGTCACCATCTTTTCATCACGACCCCTAATTGTGACCTTTTTATAGGACAGTGTAAAATTAGGCACTATTTTATTCCAGGGTTAGATGTAGTTTATGCCCTTCTTTCCCATATTCTTTTTTGTCCCCTTTTTTCTCTCCCAGGGTGTGAAACGGTGCAGTCCCGTGACGGGCTGCGAGGAGTTTTATTACCCACCTTGGAGGAGGAGGGTGTTTAGATGGTTGGTTAGCTTTCCTGTCTGTATTTTCTGCCTTTGCTTTGTCTTCCTGGCCATGCTCATCTGCTTTGAGCTTCAGGTTAGTGGTATCATATTTTCACTTCTTACATCACTGTCACGCTCATAAAGGTTATTCAGGTTTAGTTAACGATAGATAGATAGATAGATAGATAGATAGATAGATAGATAGATAGATAGATAGATAGATAGATAGATAGATAGATAGATACAGTGGCTTGCAAAAGTATTCGGCCCCTTTGAAATTTTCCACATTTTGTCACATTACAGCCACAAACATGAATTAATTTTATTGGAATTCCACGTGAAAGACCAATACAAAGTGGTGTACACGTGAGAAGTGGAACGAACATCATACATGATTCCAAACATTTTTTACAAATAAATAACTGAAAAGTGGGGTGTGCGTAATTAGTGTGCAGTCAGTTGCCCATAGACATTACCTGATGAGTGCTAATGACTAAATAGAGTGCACCTGTGTGCAATCTAATGTCAGTACAAATACAGCTGCTCTGTGACGGCCTCAGAGGTTGTCTTCTTCTTCTTCTTCTAAGAGAATATTGGGAGCAACAACACCATGAAGTCCAAAGAACACACCAGACAGGTCAGGGATAAAGTTATTGAGAAATTTACAGCAGGCTTAGGCTAGAAAAAGATTTCCAAAGCCCTGAACATCCCACGGAGCACTGTTCAAGCGATCATTCAGAAATGGAAGGAGTATGGCACAACTTTAAACCTACCAAGACAAGGCCATCCACCTAAACTCACAGGCCGAACAAGGAGAGCGCTGATCAGAAATGCAGCCAAGAGGCCCATGGTGACTCTGTTTGGAATCATGTATGATTTTCGTTCCACTTCTCACGTGTACACCACTTTGTATTGGTCTTTCACGTGGAATTCCAATAAAATTGATTCATGTTTGTGGCTGTAATGTGACAAAATGTGGAAAAGTTCAAGGGTGGCCGAATACTTTTGCAAGCCACGGTAGGTAGGTATGGTAGGCAGGTAGGTAGGTTTATTTCATTAATGATATGTTGGAATGATATCATATACAAGTTGTTTTGATCTTTGAATCAAATCTTTGAAAAAGATTTGAGGATTACAGTAGGATTAAGAATAACAATAAGTACGCATTACAAATTTGAAGATGTCTGACTCGGTCTTCGTTTCTGGTCGGCAGGAGTTTGTGATGGGGATTAAAGAGCTGCCACGGGTGGTGAGGTTTATCCCTGAAATCCTACTGGCCATCACTGTGACTGCATGTGACGAGGTGTACAGAAAGATAGCCTGCTGGCTTAACGACATGGGTGAGTCTTCGCCTCTTTTGGAGGAGAATAATGATTCATTCTGTGAAGTGATTTTCATTAATAATGCTTGTGTACAAGATAATCTAATCATTTTTCGAAAAAAAAAAACACATTAATAAGGAGAAGTAGGGAAATAACTATTTATAGGCATTATAACATTAGTAGTAACAAGTTTCTTTCCACATGTTTTGTGGATGTTTCACAACATTAAGTTAAACTGTAATAGAAAAATATGCTGTTATTCTTTATTCAATGAAAAATTAATCAGAGGAATAAACAATTATGCTGTATGTGATCTTATAGAAAGATATTCACCTAAAGGCTAAAGGCATTACACCACCCTGTCTTTAATTACTGTTGATTGCTTACGTAATAAATAGAATAATGAAGCTCTTGGAGTCTCTAAGAACTTGTACTCGTTTGCATGAACAGTGGTTATGTGGTAATTAGATAAAATGGTATGAGTTCAGTTTCATTCTGAAGTCTGTGCTCTATGTCTGTTTGTTGGACATTTCGAATGTAAATAACTGTCTATATTTGCAACAGAGAATTACAGACTCCAGAGTGCCTATGAGAAAAATCTCATCATCAAAATGGTTCTTGTAAGTAATCTCTTTTATACAGTGTGGAACAAAAGCCTATTAAAATGATAATAAGATATGAACCAATGTTCTGATATTCAGATGTGTCTGTTAACATCAGTGGTAATGGTGATGCGTTAGAATCGTCATGTTTAAAAAGACAGCTGTGATATTTGTTACTCTAAAGTTGTAAATATACTGTACTACATAGATAGATATACTGTATATTGCTGAGATGTTGCCAAGAATTTGAGCAGTGTAACCTTAGCAGTTAAGGCTCTATTGATCATGAGATAAAGAGGTCAAATCCCAGATGCTATTGTAGGCCATGACCCTGCTCCAGGGCACGAGCTTCCATGCAAGTTAAGATAAAATGTATTGTATTGAAAAATGCATTATACAGAGAAATATGTTTATATAAATACTGTAATTTGATTTCTTTTCACTGTTTTTACTCTGCATCCCTAATTTAGTAAGAACGCACTCACACAATGACATTTTCATGGGCATTGAGCTTTATCAGTTCATTTATCAGTCATTTTGGGATTTGAAAACCGTGCAGAAGTATGTAGCCACCCTTCATTTCTTCATATTAAATTTAATTAAATGAATTTAAGGGCGGCGCGGTGGTGTAGTGGTTAGCACTGTCGCCTTGCACCTCCAGGGTCTGGGTTCGATTCCCCGGCCAGGCTCGATTCCCATCTCTGTGTGCATGGTTTGCATGTTCTCCCCGTGCTTGGTGGGTTTCCTCCGGGTACTCCGGTTTCCTCCCACAGTCCAAAGATATGCAGGTTAGGCTAATTGGCGTTCCTAAATTGCCCGTAGTGTGTGATTGGGTGTGTGAGTGTGTGTATGTGTGTGTGCCCTGTGATGGATTGGCACCCTGTCCAGGGTGTACCCTGCCTTGTGCCCGAAGTCTCCTGGGATAGGCTCCAGGTCCCCCGCGACCCTGAACACAGGATTAAGCGGTATAGAAAATGAATGAATGAATGAATAAATGAATTTAAGTTAAATTAAACTATGTAGACTAAAGAAAGCGGAACAAATGTTTTACTGCTACAACCTGCAAAGTGCCCAAAGTTACAAAGGTCTTCATGTAACAAAGTCAGCAGCAACCTCATTTCCTCTCTCGTCTATTCCAACCATTCAGCATCACCAGTATACTAATCACCGACCTGATCATGTGTCATCATCTGCACCGGTTTCTCACAGGTTCATGCCTTAAGTTTGATGTTTTTAGGCTTGAATCATTTATGGGTCAAAAACAAAAATCATTCCCCTGAACCTGCTCAGGAACACTGACTCAAGACTACATTAAAAAAAATGTAAAAATACATGAAAGTTTTGAATTGAGGGCTGGGTGAACACTTTTGCGCTATACTGCAGTAAAGAGTGATTACATCCATCTTTAAAATTTTAATGCGTTTTTATTCTGTCTTACAGTTTCAGTTTGTAAATTCATATCTCAGCCTTTTCTACATTGGATTCTACCTCAAAGACATGGAGCGTCTAAAGGAGGTGAGAAATCACATAAGCAGTAAATCACATAAGTCCCATGTCTTAGCGAGCAGAAGGTCAGTTCCCAGGCAAACACAAAAGATTGCTGAAATCATGCTACACCGGATACGGAGAGACGAACGGTTGTGCATTCGTGACTGCTCACAGCATCCGTGCTGGTATTGCTCTGGGTGATATGCGTCTCTCTATGGGGAAATCTTACATTAGGTATCTTCCCACAGCTTTCCTCCTCGGTACATCTGTCTCACTCCTCTACTGTATGTTGCCATTGTTTTTTGTTTTGTTTTTTCCTTTTTTTTTGGCTCTTTTTCCTCTGTAGCTGCAACCCAGGAGCAGTGTGACATGTCTCCTAGTACTAGTGTACGGCAGTGGGTTGACGTTTGCCTGACATAAATTAAAAAAAAAAAAAAGCTAGTGGTAGACGTTATGAATGAGTAGGTTTCATCTTGTATACACATGCTGTATCCAGGAAATGTAGTAAATGTGTGAACATCATTTCTTCATGTTTCATCAAACGGTAATTTGTCATGCTCTTTTTTTTGTATTCAAGTGGAGTAAACATTATGATGTAGAATGTAGGGTGGGTATATCTGGGTATGTTTAGATAGAAACAGTCAGATAGAGCTTTAATTCTGGAGGTAATTTATAGTTATTTGAGCCATGTGAAAAATAATACAGGTGGTTTTAAACCTCCTGTGCTTTCCCAGCAAGACCCAAAACTCAGACCATAAAATGTAATATGATGACTGTCGATTGTTTGCTCCTGCCATGTTTTCCCAAAGCAAATAAGTGACTGGTCGGAAATACTGCATTCCGACTGACTAGATTTATATCCGCCCCCCTTTTTTAATGCAACTTTTACCTGGGCAAGTATTTTGCAATATGTAGGCACAGTGGCTTAGTGGTTAGCAAAGTTACCGTGCACCTCCAGGGTCCTGGTTCGATTCCCGCCTCGAGTCTGTGTGCATGAAGTTTGTATGTTCTCCCCGTTTTTAGTTGGCTTCCTCCGAGTCCTCCAGTTTTCTCCCACAGTCTAAAAAAATGCAGATTAGGTTAACTGGCATTGCCCTGCGATGGATTGACGCCCTATCCTGGGGTGTACTCTGCCTTGTTTCCTAAGTCTCCTGGGATAGGCTCAAGGCGCCCCCGCAACCCTGTATACAAGATAAAGCGGACGATGAGTGAGAGAGCGAGTATTTTGCTATGAGATAAAACACAAAGTTTTTCTTTTCAGGACATTTGTAACAATTAATAACACTTTACAGCAAAAAGATGTAAAAAATGTGTGTGTAGCAGTTTTCATAAATATTATTTTCTTTTTTTTTCTGCAGATGCTAGCAACACTGTTGATAATCCGCCAGTTCATGCAGAATTTGAAGGAAGTGCTGCAGCCGTACCTGTACGAGCGCCACCGTCTGGGAGAGCTCACTTTGCGTGCCGTGTGGGACCTCCTAGTGTCAGCATTAATAAAGTATGGACGTCTGGCAGTTGGAAGGGCGTATATGTCTCCTAGCAAACCCAGCATCCCCGGGCAGGCCCTGCAAGGTAACCAACAAGGTGTTCTGAGCCAGCAAGAGCGCCATGAGCGCAAGTGTCTGAACGGAGGCTGTGGCGTCCCAGACGAGGAGCCTGAGGAAGAGTGTGGAGCGAGGAACAGTGCAGAGGACACAGAGGAGGAGAATGCCATCGACTGTGGCCTCAAACTGCGCAAAGTCAGCTTCATCGAGAAGGTGGACCGCAAGTCTGTCGGCTGCATCGGTCCACTGGAGGACAGCTTCCTGGAGGAAGGGAGCCCCACCATGGTGGAGAAGGGCATGGACCCAGCATTGGTTTTCGAGATGTGTGACGATGACGATGATGTCATCTCAGAGACAAAGGAACAAGTCGCAGAGTCAAATGCGCCTGAGGGCGGTGGTCCGCCAAAGCTGCGGAAAAGGGGCCGGAGTTTGGAGAGGGCTGACAGTAAGAGCAAAAGAGAGTCATGGATGGATCCCCCTGAGGAGCAGGAGACCACTACACTCACACAAGCTGAAATCGAGAGCTGCATGCAAACATATGAGGTAAAAATGTTGTCTCAAAGAGAACTGTTGATAACGATTTGTATTTTGTGTTGACTTTATGGAATTGATTTAATCATAATATGACATTGCGACAATATCAATTGTTAAAAGTGCTATACAAATAAATTTGAATTGAATTGAATTGAATCATAGCAGTGTACTAATGCACACACTAGCATTTAAAAAAATGCATTGCATTTATTATACATGTACTATAATACAAATATACCAATATATAACTTATATTCCATAACATATACTATTCTATGAAAATATATTAAATCTGATGATCAGCAACATAGAAAATGTAGAAAGAGTACATATTATAAATATAAAATGTGAATATTTATATTAGTTGGACATATTTCATAGAATATACAGAATAATGTAGCATTTTTATCATATAGAGAACCTAACTTCAATTCAATTCAATTTTATTTGTATAGAGCTTTTAACAGTTGTCATTGTCGCAAAGCAGCTTTACACAATCAAAAGAATTATTTAAGTTTGTATGGAATGTGAATGTGTATGAATCAAAAAGGTCAGATCGTCCTGATCAGCAAGTCGAGGGCGACAGTGGCAAGGAAAAACTCCCTGAGATGGCAATAGGAAGAAACCTTGAGAGGAACCAGACTCAACAGGGAACGAATCCTCATTTGGGTGAAACAGAGAGCAGGAATTGATCTGCATTTATACTGTGCGTTAGGTGGCAGACAGTACAGTATAATAGTTGGTGTTAATTGATGTTAATATGGAGTCCAGGTAGTTATTGGAGACTCAAGTAGACTCGTAGGAAATTCCAGTCCTGAACTATCGAGCGACTGCAGCCAAGTCAAGTCCTCAGAGAAACAGCTGTTAACACCAGTCGAGGCCGTATTCATGGTAGAGTGAAACCGTCCCCAGACACCAGACGCATCCCAAAGAGACACACGGGGCATCCATGTGACTAGATCTCCAGGATGAGTCAGACAGGTCCAGAGGTCAGAGGGAGTCTGGATCACTGGCAGCTCAGGAACAACATGTGTAGCCAAGATCTGCTTCTTTACCTAAGGCAAATCTATTTACAAAAATGCTTGGCTAAATAAATAGGTTTTTAGCCTAGACTTACAGTAAACACTGAGACTGTGTCTGAGTCCCAAACACTACTTGGAAGGCTATTCCATAACTTTGGGGCTTTTCTAAGAAAAAGGCTTGATAGTATAGGTCACATTTAAAGAACAATTATTTATATAAAAACTAATGAGTATTTACTTTCCATTAACATCAAGCTTTAAATAAAAATAAAGATCATCGCATCTTAGAAAATACCTTATCAGACATAATAGGTTTAATTGTGAGAAATTGTGTTTGAATATAGATATTTAAGGCTTGTTTAAGATTAAGATTGTTTATTTAAGATATGTTTAAATACACAGATCATAACCATCCATATCATTATATGCCAATAAACTGTTGATAGGATTATCAGCACCCAAGGCTCATTTATTCCAGTGGGGAGCAAAGTGTAGTCTGTCTGGTTCCATCCAACAGAAAACCCAATGCATCACAACTCGCTGAAAGAGTCAACGCTGGCCATGATAGAAAAGCACCAGAATACTCGTACATCACAGCACATCATACATGGGGCCCGACAGGCAAAGAGTCCAAGGCCACCAACCCGGCCTCCATCCGCTTAGATGCCAATTCGATTAAGCATCAATAGGGCGTGCCAAACAAAGAGGTCTGATCCATGGAGGCCCTACCCTATTTACATCCATCATCTTCTGTTGCTTTCATGTCCTTGTGGTGTGTTTAAATAAAACAATGTGATCAAATTAACTTTTTTGATCTTCTAGGACACATTCCAGGATTACCAGGAAATGTTTATTCAGTTTGGCTACGTGGTGCTCTTTTCCTCTGCCTTCCCACTGGCAGCCATGTGTGCCCTCATTAACAACATCATCGAGATCCGCAGTGATGCCTTCAAGCTCTGCACCGGCCTCCAGAGGCCATTCGGCATGAGAGTGGCAAGCATTGGCCAGTGGCAGGTTGGAATAGGAACTTTCTAAACTAGTTTTTAAGGTGTGTTGAAAGATAATGGCATGACTGTATGTTTTGTTGTATAGACACTGATGGAGGCGATGGGTCTGATAGCCATCATCGTGAACTGTTACCTGATTGGGCAGTGTGGGCAGCTCCAAAGGCTCTTCCCTTGGCTGAGCCCTGAGATGGCTATTATCTCGATCGTAATCTTAGAGGTAAACATGCTCACCACATATACACGTGTTGCACTGTTTCATAAGCCTGTTGTTATCTCCAATAATATTTTCTATTACATAATTTTTGTCCACTATGCAGCACTTTGCTATCTTACTGAAATACGTAATTCATGTGGCAATCCCTGACATCCCCAGCTGGGTAAGCGAAGAAATGGCCAAACTAGAGTTTCAGCGCAGGGAGGCATTCAAGGTAGATCTCGTTCATTAGCAGGCTTCAAAAATCTTTTTATGTTTCAGTTCCCCTGCTGGTATGTTATGCATGTGTGTTTGGTCCTTGCCAGAAACATGAGCGCCAAGCACAGCAGCACTTCCAGCAACAGCAGAGAAGAAAAAGAGAAGAGGAAGAACGGCAGCGGCAAGCTGAGTACCAGGCCCGGCGGGAGCGAGACGATGGTCGGCCAGACGCCTCTGGGGGTGACCACCATCACGAAAAGAGCCAAGGAGGTAAATCCAGGTCAGGAGGTGGGGGTGGAGGTTCTGTAAGCGACAAACCGAAGAGACCCAGCTCACTGCTGGCCAACAACAACGTAATGAAACTCAAACAGATCATCCCTCTGCAGAGCAAGTTTTCCTCTGGCACGGCTCGTTCGCCGCAGTCACCAACGGGGACCGAACCGAAGCTCCCAGGCTTCCTTAGCTTCAAGTTCCTCAAGTCTCCAGAAAACAAAAAGGAAGCAGCAGCAACAGCAGCTTCAGCTTCTGCCAATCCTAACATGGCTGCACTCGGACAGGAGAGATCTCAGTCCCCCAGCAAATCTTTCAATCCTGGGAAACTGTTCAATTTTGGGAAATCAGATGGTGGGGCATGTATGAATGGGGCTCAGCTCACAAAACCAGGGGAGGGGGTGCAGCCAGGGGAGAAGCCGCTAACAAGGTCTGATCTCAATGATGTGCCAGACGAGATCCCATCCCCAGGGGAAGAGGAACTGGAGAATGGAAACGTATTAGACTCTGAGTCCTCAGGCCCTAAAATCTAAGTCCAATAGGAACACCTACTGTAGAAAACTGACTAACAAAGGGGAAACAGAAGGTTCTCTCAGTGCCCGTCAGCACAGTGAAAGACTAAGCCTAGAGGCTTTGAAGTAATACTGTGGGGAAAATGAAATAGTGTTGGGTTCTTTTCTTTTTCTTTTTTTTTCTTTTTTTGCTGAGGAGCATAGGCTTTTGATGACTCCGCCCCCCTACATACACACACAATGCCTTTTGTCTACAATACATACAGGAATGCATGAGCTGCGTTTCTAATGCATTTTGAAAATTATATTCCTGAAAGAATCCTGCAGTTTTAAATTATCATGGTCGGATAATTGTAAGCATTTTAAGCACCCTTCATTTGAAAAATATTTTCCCATCAGTTTTATATCATACAGTCAGACCTTGAAAAAAGAAAAAAGAAACACCACAGATTGATAAACATTATCGGTGTGAGCTGTGTGTTTTTAATCATGAAAACTTTTATACATAAAGCAGCTGAACTAGTTTAACGATTGCAGCAGTATTTCATGAATAAAGAGGTGCTGTAAACCTGCAAGTAAGAGAAAATCCTGCATCACTCAAACATATAGTTTCGAACTGAATAAAAAAAAATGCAATATCTCTTTTTTGAATGATAGATACGCAGGTTTGTGAGAAACAGCCAGGAGTCATCCCGAACGTGTAGAACTGCGTAAAACCTTGAGGCAAGCGTGGCATGGGCAAAGTGTGAACGTGCTAGTATAGTGTATGTGGGGCTACTTCAAAATACAATCTCTTATGGGAGAAAAAGTGCAGATAGCTGCTTTAAAAGACGTTTCCCTACTTTGTTAGTATAGCCGAAAATATACGTAGAAAATACTGGAGGTCAGGACTATCATGGTACTAAAATAAAAATTTTTTTTTAAAAATTTATAAAAATGTGTGCGTATGAATCCTCCTGTGCATCTTAATAGAGTACTGAACCTAGAGTATAGCATTTGACCTGAACGTTCAATTTTTTGGCTCTTACGCTGGTATGGAGGAGTGATTTATTTATTTTATTATTTTTTTCAATTTGTAATGAAGACATTCCCTTGATTTGCAACTCAAAAGCCTGCTGGACCATCATAAAATACAAGCATTGCCTTGCAAAAGGGATCCTTTGGGGAAGTGTAGTAATGCGTAGCATTTCCATTTCCACAGTTCATACTAGTTGCAGCCTCAGAGAACATTTTGCACTAAATCCTACTGCTGGTGGGAGGGAAGGACTTCCTAATCTAAGAATAGGAAAACACCAGCTTGCCTCATAATGTATGCAAATGCTTAATTATTGTTTTCATTGCAATGCACTACAGAAGCATTATTAACCCATCTGGTTTCTGTACATCTTGGTGCTTTCTCTATCTTCGGTCTACCCTGTTTATGTTGCCTGTTCATTCCTACATTGTTGTTGTTGTTTTTTATTATTATTATTTTGATTTCATTACCTGCTGATTTCATTACTTGCCAAAGCAAAACAGAAATACTTTGTGCATTGTGATAAAGTTTGTTTGTAAAGCCATAACTGCTTCAAATATTTTAGCAGAAGATACATTTAGTTTGCAGAAGAAAAAAAAAACTCATTGCAGCTCTGACGACCAGTTAATTGAAAATAGATGAATACATATAATTCCAACAGTGTTTCAGTGCTGCATACGGAAGGTGATTACGGTTCCATTAATTCAGTATTAATTCATTTTTGTAATCATATTAAAACAATCATCAGCTTTAAAATGTAGCCTATAGTTGGATTTCAGCAATCTGCTCATTGACTGAACTGCAAAGGAATTAAAAATCACTGAAATGGAATTGACCCCAAGCTGGAACGGCAAACAATTTGCATTGGGATTTTTTCATGATTTATTAGCATTTCCCAAAATACAAAAATGAACAAAAGACACATGATGTAAAAGGAATGATAAGCCAGTTAATTAAAGATTCTCCGGATATGCCCGTCGATGGATTCGAACTAAAGCAATTCTGTTTATCAGTAAGATAACATGTGATTTGATGGCCTTTTTGTGTGAAAAGCACGGGGGGTGGGGAAATAATCAGTTTTATTTAGTATTATAGTAATGTGATGAGTAACAGGAACTATGCACTTATTTCCTCATTTCATTAACAGAGTTGGCTCAAATAACTGTTGCAATAATATGTCAGCCTGAACAATAATCCTTATTCATCCAGATCTGAGGTTTTATGTCCTGAATGTTGAGTAATGTCAAAAAGTCAAATTTTAACTAGGTATCTGGTCTTTTGCAATGTTAACTTTTATGTGTTATGTTGTTCATACAGCCCATCTGTTAGCCCTATCCAAACCTCCTGAATCGGCTCCGTGCTTCCATTGGGTCTGAAACAGAAATGGTCAACTTTGGGAGATTTTTAATATTTTAAACAATTTCATCCCTCTAAGTTTGACTAAGTTTAAATTTTGAATATTGCATCTAGGTTTTATTATAATACAAATGATATGATAATCACAAACTAACTACCAAACTATTTCCTGTAAACTATTTTATAGTATTTAGCTATTTAGAGTTAATGGTGACTCCCATTATTTCATGCCTTAAAAGGTGTATTTAAAAAAAACACAAATCACTTAACGAGCAATGACATTTCATAATCAATTAAGTATTTTGAACTACAACAATTAAAATGTGATATTTAGCAAAGTCTAATTGTAATTCTCAACAAAGCAAAAATTCTCTGGAGTATTAAGGAAACATACATGATATTTTTGGACAGGTAGATATAACTGTGGGTTTAAAATAGATTTTCATTTCAATTTCATTATTTATTAATGACAATATTTCCTCGACAGAAAAAGTCTCTTATTCTGTGCAAAGTGAAATAATACTGAGGCACGGCGTCTGGATTCTACAAATATGAGATGAACAGCTACCATTCCTACCCTATTATCTTGAGTGTTACTCTGTATTTAGAGCAAAAATGTTGAATTTGGTGTCTTAGTTGAACCGAAGAACAATATGAATGCTGCAAGGTTTCTGTCATATTTGTCCAGCAGTTATTGTCATCACCAGTTATTCATCAGTTAATGTTGTTTAATAAGATCAGACATTTATTTTTTACTAATATATAAGAATACCTTACATGTGACTTAGGAACCGTGGTTTATGTTCGACCCTACTGTGAATAATTAATGGGCTATTGATTTATATTTGCTTTTAAGAAATTGTCACTCAGAAGCGGATATGTGCGGTTACAGACAGTGGAAGAAGAGAGCCTAGTAGTACTGAAATGTGTAGAATTCCTTCTCTGAAGGCAACCTCACAAACTAACATGCTCTTCCAAAACACCACTTGTAAAGTTTCTTTCATTTTCAAAGAAAATGATCATAGGAAATGGTCTTATTTATTTCTGATTTTTTTTTTTTTGTCATATTTTTGTAAGACCTGAAATGGAATAATAAACAGTTCTAAATTTACAGTTTCCTGTCTGCTTCTCAATTTTTTTAAGTGACATTGATGTTCATGAAACTCATAAGATACATTCATTAGTAATAAAGAAGATATTTAATATGTTATACTTAATCACACTAATATCACACAAGAGGGAGTGCTGTTGTGCTGAATATCAGCATGGCTGTGATATGGTTGCAGGCAGAAGGCATATTCAGTACAACAGCAAGACCACGAGTGCGATATTACTTTTATGCAACAGATTTACAAATACCATTTATTATCAATAGTGTATATTTTATTTTTATTAGTATTTTTCTTTATTTAACTAGTTATTTTGCTCCGCCAACACATATTCTTCCACAAGTAGCTTTAATCTGGCGGCAGTTAACAATTGACAGTCAGTTATAATCATTATATGAGCATTGCAAGTATGAAATTCACACAGGGATATACTGTGTAGATGGGAGAAAATGTCAGGTCCGTATATGAGGACATTCATCTGTCATGAGATTAAAATAGGCAGACTTTTTTTTTTTTTAGGAGAAGGTGTCACTGTAAGTGCTTCATCAAAGTTAAAGTTTATACTTTCTTGGTTCTTGGTAAAATTACAGGCCGTATTTTGAGATAAGAGAGGGGGAGGGAGAATGATGAGTTAATGATTATCACATCTGTAAAATGGTTGAGAACAGGAAGTAATTTTTCTCCCTGATGTTTCACAACATCAACTTTAACTATAAACCATTAAAATACGCAACATTATTCATTAATAAATTTAACATGAAAATTGCTGGAAAATTCTGTAGTATATGCACAAGAACACGTGTGGTCCTCAACCTGTATTAATGACTTAACTTGCAAATTTTCTACATAAGATTGGTTTATCCTGATGTAACCCCAATGTGGTTATAATAATCCTTGTTCTTACATAAATGCAAACCTCACATATAGGTAGTACACTCCCTTGCCATAAAAAGTTGCCATTTCAGAAAAATCTAATTATTGGCCTGCATCAAGCAAAGAAAACAACTAATGACATTTGAAATAACTGGAATTGGGTTCAAAACCCTTAATGCATTATCAAAACTCTTGATGAAGTTGCTTGGTAAAAAATGACAATAAATTCAGCCTATATTCATCACATATACATTACTGCACAGTGAAAATCTTAATTCTTTGCATATCCCATCTTCGTTAGTAATTATATAAGGCGCCCCTGGAGCAGATAACGTTAAGAGCCTTGCTCAAGAGCCCGACAGCAGAGGTGGAGCTGGGGCTCAAACAGTAACTCAGAGCCCTAACACACTGATGCATCACTGCCCCAATAAATGCCATATCTATGTTTAATAGCGAAAAACACTTTAAACCATTATTAAAGAGGCTTCTCAGAAAAACAATGCTTCAGTTTGCTAGGGAGCCCCCCCAGAACAGTGTTGTGATCTGGTGTGTTGCTTCAGTTGCCCAATGTCATGGGGCAAAATATGTCAGCTGACAACCTGAATGTACTGAATGACCAGGTTGTCACATGTATGGAGTTTTTTCTTCTCTGATTTTACAGGCATGATCCAGGACTGGAAACTGTGGAAGAGTGGTTGTGGGAACATGAGGATTCATTGTCACTCCTGAACTTGCCATAACATTTTGTGCGCTAATTAAAGCTAACGGTGATTGAATTAAATCTTAAAGTGTGTGATATTTTTGGCCAGACAGTAAAGTTACATCCTGTAACATGACTTAATAATAATTTAATTGTGCATAATGTAAGTGTGATAATAAACTGATTGAACACGTGTTATTTAATTATTATGAATCATGAACCAATAAATAAATAAATTTTGTCTGTGAAGTCATGGCGACTTTAGCGACTTTCACATGAAGAACGTGTGTACATTTCCCACACCTGGCAACCCACCCGCTCTCCGCTAGGTTCAGTTTATCGGCTACTTAGACGTCCGCTTAATGTTTGTTGTTTAATTGTTGTTTGTGGGTATATTTCTTCATTGTTAGCTTTCTGTGAATTTGACGGACACGACAGGAAGACTCGGAATTGTTCTGCCTACCGTCAGTTATCTGAATGCGAGCCGGGTGAACAACCTGTCGGTATAAAATTAGTTTCGGCCCTGTGCTTGTGTGAGCTAGCTACACGAGCTAGCCGTGTAATCCTGCTGTGCTAGCATAGCGGCGAGTGCTGGGGGTTTCCAGGGCTCTTGGATCCTAATTACAGTGTCACAATGGATAAAGTAAGTGGATATCATTTCTTTTAGTATTCTTTTAGAGAGAGACATAATCGCTACCTGACGTAGAGCTGTATTTTATTTCATCATACTGAGCTACGTGATATCTCAAGCTAACTTGGCTAACGTTGCTACGGTTAGCCGGTTGGTTTTGTATGTGCGCGTGCATCCGTGCGCTGGCCTATTTGATTAGCTGTAATCACGTCAGATCGTTAGTGTGGGCATGTCAAATAATTCTGCTAATGTATTTTTATTTATATTTTTTAAATTAGCATGCTGTTTACGTTAGCAGTGGATCTAGCAACATAGGAGCTAAGCCAGCTGCTTGCTATCACTCTGGACTCATTCTGGATTTCTCAGCTGCATGTGGTGTTTCTGACTCGAGCAGATCAACAACACCATAGTTTTAGTCATATATAATGTATAAACTATATACCCTGTTCACACTTTGCATCGTAACGTTTCTTGAATACATATTAAGCAGTTTTTCTTATACCTGGATATTGGAAACGCCCAGGCTGATCCAAAAACACAAACCGGCTTTATCTCTGGCTATAACAATCAACCAATCAAATAAATACATACATAAGTAAATAAATAAACAAACCCGAGTACTGAGAACCAGAGTGAATATGTTTATAAAAGATGATGAATATGATCACAGTGTTTGTTGTTTCTGTTTGCATCTCCTAAATGGCCTGTATGTCACTCTGAGCTCTGATTTATATACAGCAATTATTTCCTACTGAATCGTATTCTCAATTGGACCCATCCCTGCGAGTGTTTGCTTAAAATACACACAGTCAAAAAGGGGGAAAAGTCAGCATTTCATAAGGATCAAATAATCGGCCAAAGACAACAACTAAGGAGATTACTGTACCTGGAAGGATGGTGCTGAACCGTCAATTGCCAACAAGAAATGTGGTCAGAAGATGGAAATAAATCATGAATGGAATTCACTTAAACACTTGGTGAAGTTGCATGGTCAAAAAAATTAAACAGTAAAAATTATAGCTATGTTTAATACACACACAATGCGATTGTGAAAACTCAGGATTAGAACTAAACCTCTATAAGAAAACCACCTGTTAATGAGACATCAGGAAAAAGACTTCAGTTCGCTAAGGAGCACAAAGATTGACACTATTTCAGCGCAAGCAATAGTGCATTGGGGTAAGAAGGGAAGTGCCTGAAGCGATGCAACCATCATGTATAGTGTCCCTCTGGAGGAAATGTTATGATCTGAGGTTGCTTTAGTTGGTCAGTAATGTTATGTGGCTATGAGATGGTCAGTCGACGAGCTGAATGACCAGGTTATCATATCGGTGGATTGTTTCTTCTCTGATGGCACAGGCATATTCCAGGACTTAAATTGTGAACGTGTGTGTCTGGGAGCATGAGAAATCATTTTCACACGTGAACTGATCATGTGCTGTAATCAAAGCTAAAGGTGACTGAATGAAAGCTTAAAGTTTGCGACTATTTATTTTTTTTTTTTGGCCCGCACTTACAACAGTGCCTGTGCAATCAAAATTGGTATTTAAGGTAATATTTGGTATTTTTATTGTTGTTAATTTCACTTAAACATATAAAAAACGAGTTTGATGTTTCATCCTGTACTAGTTTTGCGTTTGTCCAGTTAAATACTGTTCGTTCGGTTTACATGGATGCTGATCCGATAAGGTGCGCATTGTGTGCAAAGTGGCATGTTCTGCTGGAAATATAACAGAAAAAGAAGTTGTTGGGATTTCTTTCACCTCTAGTGAGGTTCTTTTAGGCTTTCCATCTATTCTGATAAATCCCACATCTTGTCTTTTTTTTCCCCAGTTCATCCTTGTATATTGAGTGTCCTAATGTAAAAATTTCATAAATATAACAATTCTGTCATTCCCAGGCGGATTTCTTAAAAGGTCTCCCTGTTTACAACAAGACCAACTTCAGTAGATTCCATGCAGACTCTGTGTGCAAAGCATCGGTAGGTATTTTTAAAATTAATTAATCTTTTTTTACCCATTTCAAAATGTGATATTGTCTCATTGTGATGTTGCCTCAGTGAGCATCACATTTTGACAGATTGGTATTGACAATTGTATTGAATTACGAGAGACATTCGAGTCAACCCAGGATATGTCATCTCATGAGCAGAACAATGAAAATGTAAAAGCGATTGACATTTACAGAAGACTTCAAGCGCTGTATGGTGATGAGGTGCAAATGTTTTAAAGAAGTCCATAATCCTGTAAATGTCGATCCCAGCTGAGCTGACTCTGAGACCAGTACAGTTGTTTACGTTCAGTAAATAGAACGCCTCATCTGTAAATAAATAAATTATATTAATAAAATTAATTAATTACAGATAACTTGTCAACTTGCAGGATAAATGTATCTGTCTGTGGGAACTGCACACAGTCATTCACGAACACCTGCATTTCCAAAAGGCACGTTGGGTACCAACAGGGCTCCCTGCCTTTAATTGTAACAGAAGATTGCTAATCTCCAGTGAGTTAAAGGAACGTTTTGACACGGAAGGCCAGGCAGTCCAATCATGGCTCCGGCTTACCGAGAAAACTTTGTACCTTAATGGTATCCAAGCACTAGTGAAGGTCTGGTATAAGTGCATTATTGTAGCAAGGGATTATATAGAGAGGAAAAAAGCTAGTTTTACACTAATAATTGTGTTCTGTTATTCTGCACAGTCAGAGATCCCGGTTTGACTCGAATGCTCCTCATACAATTGTGAATTGTATCTTCAAAGTCTTTATAATCTGTTACAGAATAGAAGGCCGTCAGTTTATCTGCCAACACGGGAATATCCATCAGAGCAGAGTAAGTGTTCAGGTGATGTGTTATTACATATGTGGAGAATCTATTGATGAATAAATGTCCTTTCTTGTGCCCTTTCTTCACAGTTATCGTCACAGAGAAAACAAACATTCTTTTGCGATACCTCCACCAACAGTGGGACAAAAAGGTATTTGCATCTAAATGAGATTGTTTGTTTGCATTGTTGAATTTACTTTAGCAGGGAGTATCAGTGTGTGTGTATAAGCCATAATGATTACATGCTTACTTGTGCACATTTGGCAATCAGCAACTCAATCAACATCTCTGTCTATGGCAGATAGTCGTTTGGTTTAAGTTTGCACTATTTGTTATCCTCAGAATAAAAGTGCCGAGTATGAACGAGAATTTCTTGAAGCTCCTCAAACGTGCTATATGAAGATTACATGAAATAACGTGAAGAACGATAACTTGACTACTTTATTACTGATATGTTCGCAGTCTTCCCCACACAGTTCCAAAGCTATGGATTTAATAACCATACTCCATCAGCGTTAGTTGTAGGTCTTACTGATATTTATTATGCGACGAAGCAAAATGTTTTTAATTTGCAGATTCTAGTGCAACATGTAATTTGAACGCATGCCCCAGAATGTAATCAGCACTCTGATATTCGTCACCAGATTCAATTTAATGACTTAATCACAGCGTTATTGTTAAGGAATCCACAAAGAGAAAACCTGAACAACCCGTTTCAGGATGGAGAGCAAGTTCTCCGTTTTTGTTTTCCACTTGCAGCCAGCAGTGAGAAGCCACAAATCCCTAGTTATAAATAAGTAATAAAAAAGGTACCGATCTGAGTAAAAGCAATCATCGTGCTGCAAAAACATGAAATGCAATCCACAGAGGGTGGTGAGTTTTATTTGCAGAAAACTGCAAAGGAAAGCGAATACATGGCCTCTCAGAGCACATCAGGAACACTATAATAATACTGATTAGGGGGCTCCCTTTGCTCTCAGAACAGTCTCAGTTCGTCATCGCACGGATTCCACGAGGTGTTGGAAACGTTCCTTCGAGATTCTGGCTCACATTGACTTGATCGCATCACGCAGTCCGTGTAGATTTTTCAGGTGCATTTTCATGTTGTGAATCTTCTATTCCACCACGTGGAATTCAGATGAAACTGACTTTTACTGTGAGATGGGGGAAATTGTTCAATATCAATAACAATGTATAATAATAATTCAATAATAATGTTCAATGACAATAATTCAAATAGGATGTGATCAATGAGGTCTATTATTGATTGGTACTAGCAGATTTGGAGTATGCCAAGAAAACATTCCCCACTTCATCACACCACCTCCACCAGTCTGGACTATTTACATGAGGCAGTTTGGGTCTTGGTACAAAATTTTGAGCTTACCATCTGTGTGTCTCAGCAGAAATTGAGTTCATCAGACCAGGCCACATTTTCACTCTCTTCAGTTGTCCAGGTTGTCCTGCTGCAATCCTGCTGCAGCCTCAGCTTTCTGTTCAGTGGAACCTGTTACGGTCTTCTTCTGTTGTTGCCCATCTCCACCTCCATAATGAATGTGTTGTGCATTCAGAAATGTTTCTTCAACAGTTGTACAGAGTGGATACTGTAGCCTTTCTGCCGGTTCGAACCAGTCTTACCTTTCTTTGTTGATGCACTCCAGGTGTTTCAGCTTACAAAACTGCTGCTTGCTGGATATCTGGATATCTATATATCTATCTATCTATATCTATATATAGCTCTAGTCTAAGGAAACTTTAGAGACTGTTGTGTCTGAAGAAATCCCAGTAGATCAGCTGAATTTAAACCAGCCCATCTGGCATCAAGCACAGACATGCTGCAGTCAAAGAGATTGACTACACTTTCTCACTTTGACTTTGTATCTGTGGGATTTTTGTTCATTCTTTCCCCCACTCTAAAATTTTTTCCCTCTATTCTGACGATTGATGTTTTAATCATATCAACATTTATCACGCAGAAAGAAGGTGGGACACTCTTTAAGAAACACAGACAAACTCATGCATTCTTTTTATATTCACTCACTCACTCATCTTCTATAACGCTTTATGCTGTGTTCAGGGTCGCGGGGGGCCTGCAGCCTATCCCAGGAGGCTTAGGCAGGGTATACCCTGGACAGGGTGCCAATCCAACACAGGGCGCACACACACACACACACACACACACACACTCATTCACCAAGCACAGGGAGAAAATGCAAATTCCATGCACACAGACAGGAATCGAGCCTGGCCGGGAATTGAACCCGGACCCTGGAGGTGCAAGGCGACAGTGCTAACCACTACACCACCGTGCCGCCCATCTTTTTATATTCAATATAAAAATATGCTCTCATTATTTATATAGTGTTTTTAACATTGATCATTGTTGCGAAGTGTTCCCCAAGACGAGCAAAGATTTTTAATAAATTTTGACTTGAAAAACGAGCATTGTCCGAGTATCATGTATCACGCATGCGCTTCTTGTTTTGACACCGAGCGTCACGTCATCACAACTGAGCCAACGGTTTTTCTTTCTCTTGCAGTGCGGAATTGTAGTTAATCGTCTCCCCTCCTGGGTGAATACACACACGCGCGCACATTTTACACACACACACGCGCACAAATGAAAACACTTATCTGTCAGGATTTATTTTTAAGTTTTTTTTTTTTTTTTTTTTTAAAGGTAAAGTGCAGGTTAATTTGTTTTATTTTTACTTTATATTTTGTGTTATTTATTTTTTGGGGCTGTAGAACGAATAATTTGAGTTTCCATTATTTCCTATGGGAAAATTTAATTTACGAGTGTTTTGGAATACGAGCCCGCTTCCCGGAACGAATTATGCTCGTAATCTGAGTTCCACTGTATGTATAAACTTTAATTATCAGATCGTCCCTGATGAGTAAGTGGAGGGTGACCGTGGCAGGGAAAAACTACCTGAGATGACAATAGGAAGAAACCATGAGAGGAGCCAGACTCAACAGGGAACCCGTCCTCATATGAGTGATATCCGATAGGAGGAATTGATCTACAGTCATTCTGTGTGTTAGGAGAGAGGAAGATTAGCATAACAGGAGAGGTATTTAAGTTAATCTGGAGTCCACTTTCATTATTGGAGGCTCAGGTGCAAAACTGTTTGTGAGAATTTCAGCTCTGAACTGTTGAGCGACTGCAGTCACAAACCATCAGAGAACAGCTGTCTGCATCAGCACAGTACAGGATCATCATCTTATATGCATGGTAAAGCACCCTGGACCATGATGGCTTAGCTCCAGGATGCAGTCAGATCCTTTTTCTGTTTATTCGAGTACAAAGCCCTCTCACGAATGAAAATGCACTTGAAAGAGCCATATGGGAAATGCAGTTCAGTCTTTTTACCACTGAAGAGATCAGGCAGCATACAGAATAATGCAATGAAGGTTTTATGTTTCAGTGTGACTCGTTGTTCTGCTTGGAAATTTGTATTACATTACACATTTTTGCAGCGCATTTTGATGTTGCAACGAATCTCGTCCATAACTGAAAAGCTGTATTGTGACATTGCAGTTCTGTAATCCAATTCTCTCTCTCTTTTTTTTTTTTTTTTTGTACTTTGTGTTTGTGTGCAGAACGCAGCCAAGAAGCGGGAAAGGGAGCAAGAGCAGGGTGAAGGAGGCAGTCCTGCACCTTCGCGCAAAATCGCACGGACCGACAGTCAGGAAATGAACGAAGACTCCTAAACTGGATTATTATCAAACAGCACAGGGACAGGCACAAAAAGAAATGACAGCTTTTTCAGAATAAAATATGGTCTACATTTCTTGTAGACACCTGCACATGAGACTGGCTTTAAAAAATGAAAGCGGAAAGTGAGACCTTTTTATGGTGTTTTGTTATTTTTTTGTTTTGTTTTTTTATTCAGCGCTTCCTGTCAAACCATCGTGCATCCTTGCAGCCTGGTGATAAACACTTAGGGTCGCTATTAGCTCCCACTGCCCGAATCTGTCGACCTGGTGCACTCAAATTTGCTCAGGTAGTGTAGGGAGAGTTGGCTGCTGACTCAAGTCAGAATATCTGTCTTTACCGTGAAGGAATTTGGCAGTGCGTGGCAAACTTGGCCTGCATCACACAGTGTTGTGCGTGGATGTGTGTGTCTGTGTGTGTGCAGATTTTAAGTCAGGTTTAATAGTCATTCCCAGTAGCTCAGCTGTGGATTTTTTTTTTTTTTTTTTTTTTTTTTTTTTTTTTGTCCTGACAGGCAGTTAATAGACATGTGAAAATTATTTTTTTTGGGGGGAGGGGCAAATTTAGACATAGGAGTACTGGTGTAAGTGATGTAGTATCTTCCTAGCGTGTGCCTAATTGTGCATGAACGCACTGTTAAGACTTTGATCATTTTTATTTGCATTGATCATGTCTTTGAAATTGGAAGTTGTTCCAGTGGTACTGTTTTGAAAATGTTAAAAAAAAAAAACAACGAAACACTCATTACCTAGGATTCAGCCAAATTTTGGTCCGTTCTTGAATGTATAAATGATGGTCAGGTAAAATATTAAATGCTTTCCATCTGATTTAGTCCCTTTGCAGATTCTGAGGCAGATTTTTTATATATATATGTATCCAGTGATCCACTAAGAATATGATTGAAAGCCCTGTGTGCTCGAATAGTTCAGGTTGTTGATTGTATGTGGATTATAGTAAAGAAGGTTTATTTTATAGTAGAATTCAGTGCCATGCTTTGGTTCTTCGCTTGGTTTTCAAGCACTAATCAGAGCTACACTACAACCTTTTATCTGCTTGTATATGTATGAATGAAAAAAAAACATTCAGAGGATATGTTTGTAACAGGCAATTCAGACAATATGTTTGTAACACATCTGTTAAAAGAGTTTTCTGCATGTAGCCCTTTCATTTAAAAAAAAAAAAACTAAAATATGTCCCCTTAATGGTTTTTAGACCACTGGGAAATGCAATGTGAGGAAAGCTAAAGTGTGTGTGTGTAGTTTCTCTTTAAGTGCTCCTTTGCCCTCTTCAGTGCAAAGTTTTGTTGTGTGTTTGTTGTGTTATTAAAAGTTTGCAAGCCAATAGTGTTGGCTAAACCATGCGTAATCAGCTCTAGTATTGATTTAAGGTAATAAAAAGCATCTTGGGTACATGGGTACATAGATTAGTAGTTTTTCTTCTTTTTTTTTTTTATACTTTGTTAAAAGAATTTTACCCGTGATCCGATCTATACTGACCACACGATAACCTTGCATATACAGGCACCACTTGTTAATGCTAATGCAATTGTTTTAAAAGAAAATTTAAAAGAGCAAAAAACATTTTTTTTTCCTTTTTAACGATTATTTTTTAATTGTGTTTATTCGTTATTTCATTTATTATATACTATCTGGCGAAAAAAGTCACCAAGGGTGAAATTATTGGGCTGCGTAAAAGCAAAGACAAACTAAGGAGATTCGAAATTACTGGAAATTGATAAGAACTCATTGACACATCAAACCCTCGAAGGATACAGCTAATCCGCCAAGTTTATGTAAGAAATGTTGTCGGGACCAAATCATATATGGAGAACACTTAAACAATTCAAGTTGCATAGGTAAAAAAAAAAAATCCAAAGTAAAAAACATAGCTATGTTTAATAGTTTCTATACACACACACAATGCGAAGAGAATTCACAGGATTAGGACTTACAGTAACAGATGTGGGACCATAAAACCACTTGTTGGTGAGACTAATCAGAAAAAAGAGGTAAAATTTGATAGGGAGCATAAAGATTGGACTTTGGAGAAAAGGCCATGTTAACTGATGAGTCCAGTTTGACCATATTCCAGAGCAATGAGCCTCAGGGTAAGAAGCACACAAAGTGATGCACCCATCATGTATAGTGGCCACTGTACGAGCCTCTGGAAGCAGTGTTCTCATAGGTTAGTTCAGCTGGACAGGTCTAGGCTCAGTAATGTTGTGGCAACAAAATGAAGTCAGCTGATGGCCTAAATGTACTGAATTTCCAGATTATTGCATCAATGGAGTTTTTCTTGCCTAATGGCACGGGATTATTCCAGGACTCTGGTTTTGGAAGCATGAGGAATCATTTTCACACATGAACTGGACACCACATAATCAAAGCTAAAGGAGATTGAATGAAATCTTGGTGTGTGACATTTTTGGCCAGGCAGTGTATTTACTATATGAAAATTTTTTATAGAAAATTCCAGGTAAGTGAGCTGATAGTCAAGATCAACACTGTACAGAAATACAATCAGTATGCAGAATTGAACAGATCATCTAAAGATTACACAAATTTGATGGGTAAGAGTGAGTAAGGGAGTAAGTGACTTTTTTGTTTTATTCTCGTGGCTGTAAAGATATATTTTCAAAATAATTTTTTAGTCAGCTTTACGGCAACAAACTCAGAAAAAGATGTGCTCCCAGAGAGAGTTTGGGTCATGTGGTGTTCTCTAATGAGGAACACTGCTGGTATGTTTGAAGGGTGGGAAAAAAAGAAGCCAGGATAAGAAATTATCCAGATATCCTGTTAAATCCTGTCATGAATCAGATGTTTTTATTTAAAAAAAAGATGTACAGGTGCTCTTGTGAAGCTTAACAGAGTTATCAGTTTCACTAAATGCAATAATATTTTTGACAGGTTATACTGTATACATTTTAAGCCTTTTTTAGCAGGCTCAGTGATCATTACTCACTAGAAACACTTTGTAAAAAAAAAATTTTTTTTGAGGGGGCGGGGTGTACATAGTTCTGAAATTAAACCATTTCCTCACCAAGGAACTTTACTGCATGGATATCACAAGATATTGGAAATGTTCGGGGTCCATGTTGACAAAGTGTGCCAAGAAAACATTCCCCACTTCCTTATACCACATCCACCAGCCTGCAACCTGAAGGCTCGGTCCATAGGTTAATGCTATTGGAATCAAATGACTGTGACTGTGTGCCTCCGCTGGTTACTAGGGTTCATTAGAGCAGGCTACATTTTTCCAGTCATGGAGGATGGCGTGCTTGTTGGTGCCAGACAGGCTGATTTGAGCATCTCTGAAAGTGTTGATCTCCTGAGATTTTCACAAAAATAACTCTAGAGTTGACTCAGAATGGGGCAGTAAAGAAAGAAACTGTGTACACAACACTACTGCAGACTGAAACACCTTGTCGATGAGAAAGGTCAGTGAAAAATGACTAGCAAGATTAAATTGACTCGGATATAATCACTCTGTGCAATTGTGCTAAGCAGAAAAGCAGCATAGACACAATTTGCCATCTACTGGTTACATCCACTATGTTAATGCTCCATGTCAAAGCAAAGGATGTCTTCAACTGGTTTCATGAACATACCGATGAGTTCAGTTGTCGGACCTGAATCTAACAGAACACCTTTGGGATGTGGTAGGACGAAAAATTCAGAGCATGAAAGTGCGCCTTTAAAAAAAAATCTATAGGAATTGCATGATTCAGTCATATGAACATGGACCATAATCTCAAAGGAATGTTTCCAACATCAAGTGGAATCCATGCCATGAAGAACTAAGGCTGTTCAGATGATAAAGTGAAGCCTTAATCACAATTAGTATATTGTTGTTGGTCTTGCTCCCAGCAAGGGGTCGCCACAGTGGATCATCCAGTTCACACATACAATTTTAGCACAAGTTTTACTGTCACAACCCTCCCATTTTATCCAGGCTTGGGACCGACACTGTATCCAGTGGCTGGGCTTTGGGCGTTCGCTGGGAATCAAACTCAGTCCTTTTGCATGGCACCTACCACTGAGCCACCAGTGCCCTCTTACTCACTAATAGTATAGTGTTCCTAATAAACTATTCAGGGAATGATTTGTGTGTATTTTGGTGGCTTAGTGGTTAGCACAGTTCCCTTGCACCTCCACATTCTGGGTTTGATTCCCGTCTCAGGGTTTGTGTGCATGAAGTTTGGAAGTTTTGGTGGGCTTCCTCTGCATACTCTGGTTTCCTTCCACAGTCCAAAGACATGCAGGTTAGCCTTACTGGTGTTCCCAAATTGCCCATAGTGTGTTAATGTTGACCGGATGGTTGTTAAAATGGGAATAAATACAATGTTCACCTCCACAATGGTTGCCTCCACAGTTCCTAGCTAGACCACAGAGGTTCCCGGATGTATGTATGAAGTATTTTAGTATTTTTGGGTAATATAAAATTTTAAATAAATCCCACTGTTTGTCAGGCCAGTAAAATGACCACCAGAGGGCGCTATTGTTTATGGAGAAGCCAAGAAGCAATACTGCTTGTTGTGGCAGCAGGTGTAATCCCTGTTTAATCTGGAGATTTACAGGCAGTAGAGCAACAAAGAAATACACACACTTGGGCTAAAGGTGAACAACAGATAGACATGGTTTAGCGGTTTCACACGGGGAAGAAAAGCAGCTATAAAGGTGAAATCTGGCACAGAACAACAGTTCCAGGTTGGATTACGCTCTTCGGATTACCTGCAGCAGATTATCGGCCATGTGTTTCCAGAACACCTCAGTTGGATAAAGAGTAGATATCACAACTTGTTTATGCTTCACTTTCGTTATTTTTTAGGTAAGAAACTTGCTAAACAAAATGAATTCCGGTGTGATTATTATGATTTAAAACTGAATATTTTGCATTGTTAGTTAACGAAAATATTTTACATTTAAAAAGTAACGCTTTACATAAATAACTGCTCCTGGCCTTAAATCTGACAATTAAGATTTTAGTATTTAGATAAAATCCTTCAAAATGTGCATTAATTCGCAAGAACAATTTCCTCGGTTAATGTTCATATTAAATATTTATCTAATAATTCAAATAGCTTGTATATTGAAATGTTTCCTTAGTATAAGTAGTCAAAATGAGTAAGCCAAAGAGGTATTTTGGTGAATCCTGACTCATGGTCATGAGAAATAAATATATACCATATAGAAAAATCAAGAACAACATTTTAAGATCAGTGTAACTTCTGCGTAGTAAGGCCAACTGCATCTCAAAATACACACAAAACACTTGAAATCAGCTGAAATCACTGAGAAATGCAAATATTTGTCTGTTTCTCACAGACTGCATGGGAAACCCTAACATATTTAATGAAATGGTTCTATGCATCTTGCTGTAAAAACATGATATGGGTGGCTGCAGAGAACTAGTACTGGCAATATTATGGAACCAGTATGTCTGCAGCTCCTTTCCCAAGCATGGGGCAGAGTGGTTGTTTCCCCAATGGGCATTAGCATTGGTAGTTTTTTTTTGGACAATAGGTGCTAAGAAGGTGTCTGACTTACGATTGTTTAACTTACAAGTGTTTGAGTTTATGATGGTGTGAAAGCAATATGCGTGTAATGAAAAAGTTCAGAATTTGGATTGTTTCCAGAATAGCGATACTCGTTCATGATGCTAGACAGCTGCAACAACAGTGACACATTTACTTCTTTGTGCTTTCACAAAAAGTGAGAAACGATTAGTGAGAATGTATGTGAGAGAAACCTCTTGGCAGAGTATGTCTTGCCACGGTGCATGAACTTAAACCTGACCGAGTGAAAGCTGCAAGTCTGTGACGCCCGCATTTCCTGTTTCTATGCTGTGCAAACTGAATAAATGCAGGCCTGCAGCTTCTGCCAGACCCACATGATTCATTCGCTTGCAGAGCCACCGTCAGCAGCAATAACTTATTATATCAGTCTCTCGCATCACTGGGAAGGAATTTTGGCTCATTCTTCTTTACACCATTGCTTCTGATTTTCAATTGGGTTGAGGTCTGGACTTTGACTAGGCCATTCCAAATCCTTGATTTTTGTGTTTTTCAGACATTCTGATGTGGATTTACTGGTGTGCTTCAGATCATTGTCCTGTTGCATGACCCAATTTTACAAGTTTTACTTGGTTTCACATTCGCCTTTAGAAAAATGCCAAGTCCACTGCTGTGCTTGAGGTGTTTCTACTGAAAGACACTTGGCTGCCTGGGAAGATTGGCATCTGTCTTGAATGCTTCTCACTTGTGAATAATCTTTCTCCAAATTCCAAATTGTTTGGAAATGCTTTTAAAGCCCTTTCCAGATTGATGTGCAGCAACGATTGCTTCAGAAAGACTATTGCTTATGACTGTTCCTCTTGGCATTGTGTTAACACTGACCTGAATGCTCCAGACCAGGAAACTGCCAAACCTGCTGATGGTCAATTAATCCAGTGCTGATGATTAACAGCACCTGGCTGCAACTTACCCTCTAAAATCCTGTGGAAGCAGTAAGGGGTTAAATAGTATTGCCTAAAGATTCCTTTTTATTAAATAAATAATGGCTCAGTGAAAAACGTTATATTACGTTTTTGTTTGTCTGAGGTTGTATTTGCCTGATACTAAGGCCATCTACAGTATGATCAGATGATCTCTTTTAAGATTTTACACAAAAACATCAAATTCAATGAGGGGGTACAAACTTTTACGCATGACTGCGAGTGTTCTAAGCGGGTTTAAGGTAGGTTAGTTTAAAGCTATGCTCTTCATAGGTTAGATGTGCAGAATTAAATGCATCTTACCATCTTTCTGACATGAGATTGGGTTTGTCAGGATGTAACACCATCGTATGTTTGGGATTATCTGTAATCTAATATATTATGGCAGTAGAAGGGAATATTATTCCTCGATACCAATATCTCACAGGGTGTATTTCTCATTTCAGAAGAGCGCAGCTACCTGCATATGCCAACTGGTTTCCTCAGCCACAGGTATTCAGTATGCTAACCGGCTTCATAAATGGAATTCTCTGTTGTTTATCGGGGAAGTCTGCGAACATTGTGGTCCCTGTTAGAACATCAGAGCCTGCAGAACGTTTCGAGTTTGTAGAGGTAAAGCCTGGTAGAGTGATGCGTATTTGTCATATTAACCCTCAGCGAGCTGAGACAGAGGAACCAGAGATGGGCGACGTGGGTACTGTGAGCTGTAAAAGGAAGATCACTATGTATCACAGCGGAAAGTTATTCATTGAAAACACGAGTGAGGCAACTCATCCAGAACGTGTGGCCAGTGAAAATGGAGAGGGCGCTGTGGAGCTGCACAGTAACAACACAGAAACAGAACAGGTGGTAGAGTCCAGCGTGGCAGTAGCCCATGAACAGCCACAGCGTAAATGGTACAAACCCAAGCGTGCCGTGATGATCGATTGCGAGCGCAAGATCACTCGGTGCAAGGAGACACACCCTGATGTGGCCTTGTTCTTCATTCATGGAGTAGGAGGCTCTATAGATATTTGGGAGAGCCAGCTGGATTATTTCTCTCAGCTGGGTTATGAGGTGATTGCGCCTGACCTAGCTGGCCATGGAGCGAGCGCTGCACCTCAGATCACAGCTGCGTACACGTTTTATGCCCTTGCTGATGATGTAAGGCTCATATTTATGAGATACGCAAAACAGAGGAATATTCTCATTGGGCATTCGTATGGGTAAGGGGTTGATTCTTTCTCTAATATTATTTATTTAGTTTTAACATTAGTTGTGGAAAGGTTTTACTTTGTCTTTTCCCTCTAGTGTGTCTTTCTGCACCTTTCTGGCTCATGAGTATCCAGATCAGGTTCATAAAGTAGTGATGATTAACGGTGGAGGACCTACGGCCCTGGAACCCAGCCTCTGTTCAGTCTTCAATCTGCCGACATGTGTACTCCACTCGTTGTCTCCATGCCTATCTTGGAGCTTCCTGATGTAAGATTTTTGTCGAAGTAACATTTTCTCAGCAAGTCTTAGCAAGTTGTTATAGCATATTATCATCATTCCCATTCTGATTCTCTGGACTCTAGGGCTGGTTTTGCCCATCAAGGCACAAAGGAAAAGAAACTTCTAAAAGAGAAAAAAGCCTTCAACGTATCATCTTTCGTCCTGCGTGCAATGATGAACGGGCAGTACTGGCCAGAGGGTGATGAAGTGTACCATGCTGAACTCACTGTGCCAGTCCTCCTGATACATGGCATGTATGACAGATTTGTGCCATTACAAGAGGACCAGCGCATGGCAGAGGTAAATTTTTAATGCTCTGTAATCGAAACACTCCACATATTCCAGATCAACTATGGTGTGTGAATGTTATAACCAGTCCATAACTATTTTAATTTTAATCAATGTCTTGACAGATATTGCTTCTGGGCTTCCTGAAAGTCATTGAAGATGGAAGCCATATGGTGATGATGGAGTGCCCCGATACAGTCAACACGTTGTTGCATGAATTTTTTCTCTGGCAGCCCGCAACCGCCACCAAACGCAAACAGGAAACAGCAATTCCAAATGCTAGCAAAAGCACCTACAGCGAAATGTCAAGCTTGACAACTGAGACTGCAACCCTAGAGCAAGACTCAATAACTCTACCAAAGATTATAAAATGTACATGATTACACAATGAAGAGAAAGATCTACTAGATTTGGCATGATAAGAGAGCACAGCAGAGGTGTTCAATAATGAGAAAAGGTGTGATATTTTCTACAGTCAGTATTTGAACAAGTGTTTGAAGTATAGGTATTTTTCATCACATTTGAAATGACATGAACGAGACGTGATTGAAGGTGGAACGGTGGTGTAGGGGTTAGCATTGTCGCCTTGCACCTCCAGGGTCTGGGTTCGATTCCCATCTCTGTGTGCATGGAGTTTGCATGTTCTTTCTGTGCTTGGTTGGTTTCTTCTGGGTACCCCGGTTTCCTCCCACAGTCCAAAGACATGCACATTAGGCTAATTGGGGTTCCCAGATTGCATGTTGTGTGTGTGCCCTGCAATGGATTAGCACCTGTCCAGCGTGTACCTCACCTCGTGCCCTAAGTCTGATGGGATAGGCTCCAGGCCCCTGTATACAGGGTAAAGCCGTATAGACAATGAAGAAATGTAGACTTTCAGTTTTAACAAAGAACTGTTTAGGAATTATAGCCATGTTTACAGGCTCCAATTGAGCTCCAAAACATATCACTTTATATGTTGTACTGTATATGGAGACAGTGTAATGCCTCTTTTCCACTGCATAGTACGGCACGACACGGTTCAGTTCAACTCACTTCGGTTGGGCGCAGTTTGGCTAGATTTGCGCTTCCACTGCAGTGTAGTAACGCTTTAGAGTGGGCGGGATTACTCACGTCGTTTAGTTGCGGCGCCTCTACTGCCGTGACGTCATCGTAAACGCACCACAAACAAACACACAACAATGGAGCATATCGACGGAATGGTGTTCTTCATTCTCGCCATGTGGATGTTTTTAACAGCGAGACGAAGGAGTTTGTTTCAAAAGAGACTGATGGCAGCCAAAGAAAATTTTTGGTTAATACAAAAAGGTGCGTCCGATCCTTCTCTGGCTGTTTCTAAATATAGCGGTTCTGTTGTGTCTCGTGTCGCAAGTTCGGTGACGCAGTAATGACGATTTTCTCCGGCCAATCAGTGACCAGCAGAGTTTACACGTCACGTTTTGGTAACGGTTTGGCGCGCTTGGAACCTCGACTGAGGTGGTACTAAAAAAAATGTTTTGGCAGATGTGTTAACACATACAGAAGTATGACGATGCTGCCTACTTATACACTTTGAAGGACAGCTACACCAGCCACTGCGGGTTACGAGTAATGTGGTTTACGAGTGTTCCGCAAGACGAGCAAAGAGTTTTAATACAATTTGATTTGGAAAACGAGTATTGTCTTGGTTTACGAGCACCGAGTATCATGTATCACGCATGCGCTTCTTGTTTTGACACTGTCACGTGATCACACACACACACAGACAGCCGGCAGTGTCAAACCACGCTCGCGTGCGCGCACACACACACAGACATTAATGCAAGAGACACACACACTGCTCTGACACACAGAGGTAAGGTGCGGTTCATTTGTTTGTTTTAATTTACAGCAGTGATTGTTAGTTTGCGATCACACGTGTCATTAAGGTTTATCACTTTTTTTTTTTTCAGATAAAACAGTGTGGCGGGGAGAGATGTTGATTTATGACTGCTGTTTACGGAAATGTAGTCCAGTGCGGGAGATGCATTGTGGGTAATGCAGTCCGGTGTGTGTGAACACGATTGTGAGATGTAAACTAGGATATAGAGCCTGAGTTTTGTTCTTCAGTAGTTTTTTTTTTGTTGGATTTAAGTGCAGGATCCTCCCGAAAGTTTGCACTATTGCCCCACAATGCAGCAAATAAAAGAACGGGTATCGAGCAGTTTGTCCATCTCATCATTACACGAGCATGAATTAACGAGCTGTTACACTGTCGTGAGTAACATTAAAATAAAGTGGAGAAGCTTTCATAATTTGGAAGACAACAGTCTTTCCATTAATGTGTGTGTTTTCAAACGAAAGAAGGAAGTTTTATTGTGTAAGATGAGAATGAGTGGCTAAAAGCAAGTCTCCACTTTCTCTAGCCTCACACACACACACACTTATCTGTCGGGATTCATTTTATATTTTTTTGAAAGGTAAAGAGCAGGTTAATTTGTTTTATTTTTACTTTATATTTTGTTAATTATTTTTGTATTTATTTTTTTGGGCTGTAGAACAAAATTTAAATTTCCATTATTTCTTATGGGAAAATAAAATTTGGTTTTATGAATTATGCTCTTAATTCAAGGTTCCACTGTATGTAGATGAGTGAGTTTGTTCAATCTGTGAGAAATCTCATATTTAATGATATTTTTGTTTAACCCATGAAGGTATGTATCGTTTTGAAAACTACTTTCTTGAAATCAGTCTTATTTGCACATTTGAATGTTATAATACTCAATTTAATAACTCAATAAAAATCAATGCATTCAAAAAATTCCTTTGACGCACTGTACATGAAAAAACTGCCAATTCAACAGTACCACCTTCTGGTGAGGTGCTGCCACTGCAGGGCCCAGGGTTGTACTAAATTAGCCCTGGAAGTAAAGGGTGCATCATTCTCAACGAGGGTGTATTTCCACAACAGGCTCTGGATCAGTAAATCAGTTCAAGATGTTTTCTACTGCCTTTTCATGTACATGCATTTTGTTAGAGAAGATCTAGGTAAATATTAGTTATATATTATAAATATTAGTACGAGATATGAACCAAGGTTGACAATCATCAGTGTGACAGATCTCTACTTTTATTACATTTGAGAAAATGGCACAAATGGGCTTATACTTCATGTAATTTCTCATTTTATCTGAGTTTTTTTGCAACCGTAAATGGGTCCAAAATTTTGCACACCGCAGTAAAACCTTTTCTGCTCTAGTTATAAATCTTGTTTGTGGAGGTTTTTTGCTTGTATATTAAATATTTTACTTATTAAATGATGATCAAAATCCCTTATACATTTTGTCAGAGTTTCAACACAAAAGTAAGAGAAAATATAATGTGATGGAAGTCACTTTTATTTACATCAATTATGTTTTACTTCAGAGGAATGAAGCGGGAGGAGTGGGTGGCACCAATACCGGGGCGACCGTGCTTAACAGGCTTGTATGTAATGGAGAATTCTCCAAGGTAGTGACCAATCATCTCAGGCTGCAAGAAAAAGAATAAAATTAAGTAAATGGATAAATAAACTCAATAAAATAAATTAACAATTATGTTCATATAATTTTTCCACATATCCCAGTTATGAAGCAGGGGTCAGGGCATCCAGATTACAGAGCCCCTGGAGCAGCTACGGTTAAGAGCCTTGCTGGGTCAGTGGTAGCTCAGATGGCTAAGGCACAGACTTACTGATCAAAAGGGCAACAATTCAAGCCCCAGCTCCACTAGGTTGCCATTGTTGGCCCCGTTGAGCAAGGACCCTTAACCCCATCTGCTCCAGGGGCGCTGTTTCATGGCTGACCCTGCGCTCCAACCTTGGTTACACTAGGATATGCGAAGAAAGAACTCCCCTGTTCAGTAATATACATGTGACAAAGGCTTAACTTAAACAGTGGGGAGCTTGCCAGTGCTGGGGCCTGACCCACCCATCAGTAACCCAATTCCTAAACCATTCGAGCCACCACAACCCTATATTGGGCATCATGAAAACCCTCTTCTCCGTTGTATTATAACTGGACACAAACTAACATGAATCATCAAAAAAAAAAAAAAAATTTGATGAGGCTAAACATTTGCCTGCAGGTTAATACTGCACTAATCCCCCTATAAAACATAGTATAATAAAGCAGTTTCCCTTAAATCATTACAGCATACCCATAATTTGTTTAGCAGCCTGTACCCACATTAAACTTTACATAAAGCCCATGTTTCCCAGTGCCTCACCTTGATTTCAACCTGGTTGAAGGTCTTGCCATTGTACACGCCAACCATGGAGCCCACCATCTCAGGTAGGATGACCATGTCCCGAAGATGGGTCTTCACCACCTCTGGCTTTTCCATAGGAGGTGCCTCCTTCTTGGCCTTGCGCAGGCGTTTCAGGAGAGACTGCTGCTTCCTCCGCAGGCCACGGTTCAACCTTCTCCTCTGGCGAGCGCCATACAGCTGCATGAGCTGCTCACTGAATTAACAGACAGTAAAGTCAATTACTTTTCCATGCAACAAAAAATTACCCGATTACTTTAACAGGAAAAGGAGCACACAGTTTCAGAAAAAAGAAAAATTGCAAGTAAGATGCAACTGAAACCTGTAAGTTACAGTTACTTTGACTGCAATTTTACAGCAACACAGTTAAAGCCTGAAGTTGAGTTTGGTAGCGAGATATAGTTTGCAATAACAGAAATTATATCAGTCTGTTTATTATGCTCAATCTTCCTGAGATTATAGTTAAAATGAAATTATAATTCTTGCCTCATGAAAGTTTAGTGAGTGTCAAAATGTAACTGCTTTGTAAAAAGTGTGATAAAATTAAAAATGTTTTTCTTTTGATTTACAACTTGTTCAAATTATGATTTGACCCACCAGAATTTTGGGCATTATTGTAAAGTTTATCCTAGTACTGTGTAAAAAATTTATACAATTAATAAAAATACAAGTCCATATCATCTACTCACTAGGACATGTCCAGGAGCTGGTCCAGGTCCACTCCTCTGTAGGTGAACTTCCTGAAGGTACGCTTCTTCTTCTGCTCTGTGTCCGCCTGTATTCACAAGAAATTTATTTAACACAAGCTTCAAATGCAAAGTGGTTGTATATGGAGGTTGTGGGTGTGAATGTCTCTATAATACAGTATAAAGATAATGAGAACTCTTGTGTAACTGTGAACACAGGCCCGACTAGCAAACCAATGCTAATCTTATTTTAGATATTAATTTATATAAACCATAACTTTTGAAAAACTGAAATAAAACATTAATTTTAATATGAGCTGTGTGTCTCTTAATACACAGACTAGCACAGCTCCGGTCTGTGAATCGGGACTCTACGCGCTAGCAAAAATATCCACATGAATAAAATTTAAACTTTACAAATAATCCCACAAAACAACACAGCTAAGCGTATATAAACCCAAAACACAACAAGCGCCCTAAATTTAAGTGGATTTTCTGTGGATTTAATTCGATTGCGGTAAAACAGAAATAAAACAACACCTACCATCTTGAGAGAGAAACCGGAAAAGGAAGCACTTGCCATTTCCTCGCGCTAAAGAAAAAAAAACGGTTTGGTGAGCGCTCCATATATGCGCTCGCCATCTAGTGGTGCGGAAGTTATCCTACCACCTGAAGGTGTGCTGGTAGTGGAAAGATTACAGAGTGAAGTGCTGTTAAAAAGTGTAAACTGCTGCTGTGGTAATAATTCACTTGAGTTGAGTAAATGTGAAGTAGTTTATGAAATAACCCAAGTAAAAGTGAAGAATTATTTAAAAAAATACTAAACTTCAGCTATACTAATAACACTTAATTTAGTAAAATAAACAAAACAATAATTTATCTAATAAGAAACACACTCGTATATATGTAGTATGTGAAATCTAGGTGGTTGGGATGGTGGTTGTGTTCTTTACCTGCTGGGCCCCGAGTACGCTGGGTTGGGGGAGTCAATACTCCCTTTCTGTGGGACCAGACCATACGGGCTGGCCTTTGGTCCCCGCCAGTAAGGGGGGCCTCGGTTGCCCACAATCCTGTCACTAGTTTACTGGTGTATACTTGATAATGTTAATGTGTTAATGTTATGAGTGATCGTTGTATATCTAAATGCAAATAAAATCACTGATCCTTTTATTAGGAACACTACTTGGTAGGACATCCCTTTACTCTCAGAACAGCATCAGTTCTTCATGTAATGGATTCTACAACATTTTGGAAACCTTTCTTTGAGAATCTGCCGGATATTGATATGACTGCATTACACATCTCCCACAAAGGTTTTTTTTTTATTATTATTTATGCCTTGAAACTCTGATTCTGTGTGTGTGCCTGACTCGTGCCTCAAGTCTCCTGGAATAGGCTCCAGGCACCCTGTAACCCTGGGTCAATCTCTGATTCTGGATTCACATACAGGTACTACTGAGATGTTCACTGAAGATGTTTATGACCCCAGTTTGAGATGACTTTTGCATTGTGACAGGGTGTATATTCATGCTGGAAGTAGCCAGTAACAGATGGTAAACTGTGGAACCCGATGTGGTCTTCTGCTGTGGTAGCTTATCTACTTCAAGCTTTAAGTAGTGTTTTGCATTATGATATGCTTTTCTGCCTCCCAAAATTGTACAGAGGGGATCTGAGTTATTGAAGCTTTTCAGTCAGCTTAAATCGGTCTGGCCATTCACTGTTGATCTTGACCTGTTGTCAAGGCATTTCCGTCCATAGAACTGCTGCTTCCTGGATGTTTCTTCTTTATTGCACCATTCCGACTGAACTCTATAAAGACTGTTTTGTATGTGAAAATCCCTGGAGATCAGCAGTTATAGAAATACCCAAAGCAGCCAATCTGCTACCAACAATCACATCACAGTCAAAATAACTGAGATCATATTTTTACACCATTTTGATAGTTGACGTGAACATTATGAAAACCTGCTGCCTCGTATCCGTATTGCACTTTCGGCACATAACTGCATGGAAGACAGGTTTTTAAGTGCTCAGTGAGTGTATGTATACGTCAACATAGGCATTATCCTCCATACTATATTTACTGTCTCATTCTTATTGTGAATGCAGCTTTTCACAAACACTGTTGGTCTTTCAGTTGCAAGGGGTCGCCACAGCGGACCACCCGGTCCTCACATACAAGCTTGGCACAGGTTTTACGTCGGGTGCCCGTCACCACTGAGCCACCACAATAAGAAAATATTATTTCAGTTGCAGAACAGACGAAAACAAAGAAAACTTAACAACTCATAACAGACTTAACAGAGCCTCCAGGTAAAGAGATTGTTTTGGGGCCCTTTAAATTTTCATAAAGTGTCTTTAATTATGTTAAATATAACCTGTTATAAGCACCTGACAATTATTTCTGACAGTCGAAACTAACTCGGACAGCTAAAACAGAAATTCAGTTTGGCCTGCTACTGGTGTTTGTAGCAGGTGTGTCACAGACCAAAAAATGTAACAGCAGGCAGCGTAATCATCAACTATTATGCCATATTGTGAGGTAGTAATAAGAATATACAGTACCTTAATTTGATTACCAAACCATCAGGTGGATGTACAGTGGTGTGAAAAACTATTTGCCCCCTTCCTGATTTCTTATTCTTTTGCATGTTTGTCACACTTAAATGTTTCTGCTCATCAAAAACCGTTAACTATTAGTCAAAGATAACATAATTGAACACAAAATGCAGTTTTTAAATGAAGGTTTACGTTATTAAGGGAGAAAAAAAACTCCAAATCTACATGGCCCTGTGTGAAAAAGTGATTGCCCCCCTTGTTAAAAAATAACTTAACTGTAGTTTATCACACCTGAGTTCAATTTCTGTAGTCACCCCCAGGCCTGATTACTGCCACACCTGTTTCAATCAAAAAATCACTTAAATAGGAGCTACCTGACACAGAGAAGTAGACCAAAAGCACCTCAAAAGCTAGACATCATGCCAAGATCTAAAGAAATTCAGGAACAAATGAGAACAAAAGTAATTGAGATCTATCAGTCTGGTAAAGGTTATAAAGCCTTTTCTAAAGCTTTGGGACTCCAGCGAACCACAGTGAGAGCCATTATCCACAAATGGCAAAAACATGGAACAGTGGTGAACCTTCCCAGGAGTGGCCGGCCGACCAAAATTACCCCAAGAGCGCAGAGACAACTCATCCGAGAGGCCACAAAAGACCCCAGGACAACATCTAAAGAACTGCAGGCCTCACTTGCCTCAATTAAGGTCAGTGTTCACGACTCCACCATAAGAAAGAGACTGGGCAAAAACGGCCTGCATGGCAGATTTCCAAGGTGCAAACCACTTTTAAGCAAAAAGAAAATTAAGGCTCGTCTCAATTTTGCTAAAAAACATCTCAATGATTGCCAAGACTTTTGGGAAAATACCTTGTGGACCGAAGAGACAAAAGCTTAACTTTTTGGAAGGTGCGTGTCCCGTTACATCTGGCGTAAAAGTAACACAGCATTTCAGAAAAAGAACATCATACCAACAGTAAAATATGGTGGTGGTAGTGTGATGGTCTGGGGTTGTTTTGCTGCTTCAGGACCTGGAAGGGTTGCTGTGATAGATGGAACCATGAATTCTACTGTCTACCAAAAAATCCTGAAGGAGAATGTCCGGCCATCTGTTCGTCAACTCAAGCTGAAGCGATCTTGGGTGCTGCAGCAGGACAATGACCCAAAACACACCAGCAAATCCACCTCTGAATGGCTGAAGAAAAACAAAATGAAGACTTTGGAGTGGCCTAGTCAAAGTCCTGACCTGAATCCTATTGAGATGTTGTGGCATGACCTTAAAAAGGCGGTTCATGCTAGAAAACCCTCAAATAAAGCTGAATTACAACAATTCTGCAAAGATGAGTGGGCCAAAATTCTTCCAGAGCGCTGTAAAAGACTCGTAATCAAGTTATCGCAAACGCTTGATTGCAGTTATTGCTACTAAGGGTCGCCCAACCAGTTATTAGGTTCAGGGGGCAATTACTTTTTCACACAGGGCCATGTAGGTTTGGATTTTTTTTTCTCCCTAAATAATAAAACCCCTCATTTAAAAACTGCATTTTGTGTTTACTTGTGTTATCTGTGACTAACAGTTAAATGTGTTTGATGATCAGAAACATTTTGTGTGACAAACATGCAAAAGAATAAGAAATCAGGAGGGGGGCAAATAGTTTTTCACACCACTGTATGCGGGCAGAGACGTGGGTAACCACTAGTCATGATTTGCAAGCCACTGTATCATGCACTGTATAAGTATTCGGCCCCCTTGAACTTTTCCACATTTTGTCACATTACAGCCACAAACATGAAACAATTTTATTGGAATTCCACGTGAAAGACCAATACAAAGTGGTGTACACGTGAGAAGTGGAACGAAAATCATACTTGATTCCAAACATTTTTTTACAAATAAATAACTGAAAAGTGGTGTGTGCGTAATTATTCAGCCCCCTGAGCAGAGGTGTCAAGTAACGAAGTACAAATACTTCGTTACCTTACTTAAGTAGAAATTTTGGGTATCTATACTTTACTGGAGTAATAATTTTTCAGCCGACTTTTTACTTCTACTCCTTACATTTTTAAGCAATTATCTGTACTTTCTACTCCTTACTTTTGAAAAATAGCCTCGTTACTCTATTTTTATGATCAGAACCCCCCCCCCCCCGCGGGCATGATAAGAACGCGCACAACGACCGCCACAAACCCCCCCCCCTCCCCGGTCGCATGATCAGAAAGCGAAACCTTAATGCTTTTGTCGCCCCTCACAGTACTTTTACTTTTATACTTTAAGTAGTTTTGAAACCAGTACTTTTAAACTTTTACTTAAGTAAAAAGCTTGGGTTGATACTTCAACTTCTAAAGAAGTATTTTTGAACCCTAGTATCTATACTTCTACTCAAGTAATGAATGTGAATACTTTTGACACCACTGCCCCTGAGTCAATACTTTGTAGAACCACCTTTTGCTGCAATTACAGCTGCCAGTCTTTTAGGGTATGTCTCTACCAGCTTTGCACATCTAGAGACTGAAATCCTTGGCCATTCTTCTTTGCAAAACAGCTCCAGCTCAGTCAGATTAGATGGACAGCGTTTGTGAACCGCAGTTTTCAGATCTTGCCACAGATTCTCGATTGGATTTAGATCTGGACTTTGACTGGTCCATTCTAACACATGGATATGTTTTGTTTGAAACCATTCCATTGTTGCCCTGGCCTTATGTTTAGGGTCGTTGTCCTGCTGAAAGGTGAACCTCCGCCCCGGTCTCAAGTCTTTTGCAGACTCCAAGAGGTTTTCTTCCAGGATTGCCCTGTATTTGGCTCCATCCATCTTCCCATTAACTCTGACCAGCTTCCCTGTCCCTGCTGCAGAGAAGCACCCCAGAGCATGATGCTGCCACCACCATATTTGACAGTGGGGATGGTGTGTTCAGAGTGATGTGCAGTGTTAGTTTTCCGCCACATATAGTGTTTTGCATTTTGGCCAAAAAGTTCAATTTTGGTCTCATCTGACCAGAGCACCTTCTTCCACATGTTTGCTGTGTCCCCCACATGGCTTGTGGCAAACTGCAAACGGGACTTATTGGTTTTCTGTTAACAATGGCTTTCTTCTTGCCACTCTTCCATAAAGGCTAACTTTGTGCAGTGCACAACTAATAGTTGTCCTATGGACAGATTCCCCCACCTGAGCTGTAGATCTCTGCAGCTCGTCCAGAGTCACCATGCGCCTCTTGGCTGCATTTCTGATCAGCTTTCTCCTTGTTCGGCTGGACTGCCTACACTCAGACCAAAGGGGGCTAAATAATTACATACAGCCCACTTTGCAGTTATTTATTTGTTTAAAATGTTTGGAATCATGTATGATTTTCGTTCCACTTCTCACGTGTACACCACTTTGTATTGGTCTTTCACGTGGAATTCCAATAAAATTTATTCATGTTTGTGGCTGTAATGTGACAAAATGTGGAAACGTTCAAGGGGGGCGAATACTTTTGCAAGCCACTGTATATAAAAATGAACATTCCTGATTGATACAGACAGCAGAGCTTTATCAACCTGCTACAAACCTTCCCTGTTTTAGTTCCAGACTTTCTTCCTGATCCACTTTTGAATGAATACTGGGCTATTAAAGTCTGGCTGATGGGTTCATATAAATAGTATCACGTTCATATAAACATGTATGAAAGCTTTCATTCCATTTACACATACGGCACCTTGCAGAATATATATTACATACATTATTTAAACTTTTCATCAAACGATGACAAGACCTAGAGAGAAATCAAGCTTCTACAGGTTGAGAAATAGCGCAGGTAAGATGGCAGGTAAGAGAATTGCACACACATTTGGGATTAAGAATCAAGAGAGACAATATATCAAGTGTTCGGCTTTCATTTCTTAATATTTACATCTAGGTGTGTTAACTTAAAGCATGGCACCGTTTCTTTGAACCTTTTTCAGGTTATAAAAAATACTGAAATAAACGACTAACATAGCATGTTATCCATGGTTTCAGCCCGGGGTTTCACCTGAAAAGACTGCAATGATCAGTAAAAAGGATAAACTAACACGGCAAGTCATGTTGAAGCTGACAAAACAGGAAAAGATGAAAACTCGTATAGCCAATGTACAAAGCTACACCCCAGTGGTCCACAGGGCAGCGGTGAAAGCAAAACAACCCAGCATTGAAACAAGATGCAAACCACTGATCAGCAGAATCTGAAGGTCAGATTAGAATACACAGATGAGTGGAGGAAGAAAGGATCTGTTCATGATCTACAACATATAAGCTCATCAGTCAAAAGCAGTCAAGGTTATGTCATGGCATGGCCTTGTATGGCTGCTCCTGGAACTGGCACACTAATCTTTATTGATGATGGATTTCTAATGTCATGATTGTGGCTGCAGAATACATCCAAGTCTACTGAAACTTCATGCCAATTTACAGAGAAATATATAATACACAATAAAAAAGCTACAAAACATGCCTGGAGAAGAATTACAAAAGAGGAATACAACAGTTTGGAGATGGAAGAGGGTCACAGGGATGGTACCTTCATTGCAAGCGAGCCATTCATATACAGGTCCTTCTCAAAAAATTAGCATACTGTGATAAAGTTCATTATTTTCTGTAATGTACTGATAAACATTAGACTTTCATATATTTTAGATTCATTACACACAACTGAAGTAGTTCAAGCTTTTTATTGTTTTAATATTGATGATTGTGGCATACAGCTCATGAAAACCCCAAATCCCTATCTCAAAAAATTAGCATATCATGAAAAGGTTCTCTAAACGAGCTATTAACCTAATCATCTGAATCAACTAATTAACTCTAAACACCTGCAAAAGATTCCTGAGGCTTTTAAAAACTCCCAGCCTGGTTCATTACTCAAAACCACAATTATGGGTAAGACTGCCGACCTGACTGCTGTCCAGAAGGCCATCATTGACACCCTCAAGGAAGAGGGTAAGACACAAAGAAATTTCAAGAATGGAAATGCCAAAATGCCTGAAGTCCAGTGTCAAGTCCCCACAGTCAGTGATGGTCTGGGGTGCCATGTCAGCTGCTGGTGTTTTATCACTGTGTTTTATCAAGGGCAGGGTCAATGCAGCTAGCTATCAGGAGATTTTGGAGCACTTCATGCTTCCATCTGCTGAAAAGCTTTATGGAGATAAAGATTAAATTTTTCAGCACGACCTGGCACCTGCTCACAGTGCCAAAACCACTGGTAAATGGTTTACTGACCATGGTATTACTGTGCTCAATTGGCCTGCCAACTCTCCTGACCTGAACCCCACAGAGAATCTGTGGGATATTGTGAAGAGAAAGTTGAGAGACACAAGACAATAATCTGCAAAAGGATTCCCGACCAAGTATTGAGTGCATAACTGAACATAATTATTTGAAGGTTGACTTTATTTTTTGTATTAAAAACACTTTTCTTTTATTGGTCGGATGAAATATGCAATTTTTTTTGAGATAGGGATTTTGGGTTTTCATGAGCTGTATGCCACAATCATCAATATTAAAACAATAAAAGGCTTGAACTACTTCAGTTGTGTGTAATTAATCTAAAATATATGAAAGTCTAATGTTTCAGTACATTACAGAAAATAATGAACTTTATCACAGTATGCAAATTTTTTGAGAAGGACCTCTACAGTATACGTAACCAAACATTTAAATGTGACCCATTTTAGAACCATCTGTACCAATACTTTTGCTCAGCTTAAAATGAGGTGTTCTGCCATAAAAAGGTGCCATTTTTAAAACACATCTAGATGCAAATATCAGGAAATAAAAATTTAAAAAATTGCCTTGCTATTCCAGTACTTTCAGAAGAGACTGAATATTATGCATTAACATTTTCCCCAATTATCCATTTTTATAAAAAACACATTGTGAAGCATTAAGACACCAATTTATATGTATCTTTAAATCATTTATTTCAAATAAAATCTCTCTTTTTTGCATAAGTGCAAAGTGCACTAAAACAGCCACCTGAGGGAATCCACTACATCCTTAAATAAAAACAAGAAAAGCGCACATTTAACAGTACAAAATCCTTTTAAAAAATTGCACAGTTCAGGTTCATAATACATATTTGTAATTTCTATTTTAAACAACTTTTAAATAAAATGGTCAAAGGCTCAGATAGTAAACAAAAATCCACAAAATTCAAAATAAACAATTTTTCACCCTAACAGAATTAAAGCTGAGGAAATGGGAGACCCTGTCATTCCGCTGACTGACATGGTTTCTGTGCTGATGTTTCACCAATCAAGAAAATCTATTGCTAAATGGCGCTGCCCTACTAGAAAATACACAAGAAATGTGGCTCCTCCTCATAAAGGAGTATAGTTAGTCCCTGTTCATAATTTACACTCTCACACACACACACACAAACACCCTCCAGTTACATTTGTAATGTTCATCGAGCACAATCCAGTGGCATGTGTGATCAGAACATCAATTCCCTGACGGTTTGTATTGCATTGAGGAAGTCAGAAGGGAATAGTCAGCGCCGGTAAGGATGGAAGCCCTGGACATTGTGGTTTTGCCCACGACCAAAAGTACTCGCTGTGGGCTGTGGTGCTGACGTAGGCTGTGCAGAAGGGGCACCATATGAGGCAGTCTGCTGGCTAGGGTCGGCGAAGCTATGTCCAAAGCCACTCAGATCCTGCCCATAACCTGTTTCAACAAAAAATAATAATAAATCTATAGCCTTGGAGAAATAAGTCATAACGATGGAAGTTCCTGAAGAATAAAGAGACTGGCCTTTAGAAGAACTGCCCTTTTTAACATCAGCCTTTAAAAAAATACAAACTTTATCAGCAAGACACTAAACTTCCTATGCCACTACTAAAACAGAAGAGAAAAGACAAAGTAATGAAAAAATATTCAGAGCAAAGCTTTTCGAGGACAAGAGTTAAAAAGAAATGCTTACACAATAGATCTTTCTGAAACATTTCCCATTACATTTTAACAGTGGTTCAGTCATGACAACAGATTAGTCTTTTGTCCCCAAATAAGAAAAATGGATAAAGATCTATAGATTGCTGGCAATTTTCTTTTTAACTTCCAACACATTCATTTATCTGAAAAATACATTCGTCGTCAATTGGGCTACAAATGTTGCATGAAACAGAGGAACGCAAAATGCAGAAACGTACAGGTATACACATTCTGTAATAATTAGATCATCCTTTTGCCAGCAAAGCAATGCAGAGACAAAGAAAGAGAAATAAGATGAAGAATATTGTCTTTGTATAGTAAACTACAGCTACTATTTCACAAAACACCAGGCATTAAAAGAAGACTTTAATGACTTGATATTTGTAGCCAATTAAAAACAATTTACAAATACAGAGAGAGGAGCCGTGTTTTTGTAGAAATGCTGTGTAGCTGTGTTTAGTATACCATATGGAGAAATGAACTGTATGTATATTGCATGTACATTATACATACAACATATACATACAGCATGTGCACAAACTAAAGCGTATGTAAAATGCATGTAGGAAAAGGGGGGAAAAACTATCACTTAAATCTCATGAGTCTGTATACGGTTGTATCAGCTGTTTTATTGGGTGGTTGTAAAATGCAGTAGCTCCCACCTACCTGCGCTATTTCCCTGCTCATCCTGACCATAACTGTGAGAAGGACGCGTTGGTCCGTAGGCAGAGGGGTCCTGAGGATAGTTACCCAAGCCTAGCAGGGAGATGAGGAGACCAGGTTGACTAAACCCAGAGAGAGCCTACCTTTGATACTAGCTCTGGGGGAGAGCTTCTTATACAACTGTTTTTCTATAAAAATAAATAAATAAAAGATTACGCTGCTCTGACACTTCTAAAGATATTGAATCGAGAAGGTGAGTGGATTCGTCTTTTGCTGCCTTTAAACTATTTTATCTTAAAGGCAGCCACTTGTAATGGTTAATGATGGATGGAAGCAAAGCATAAGCATGAAACACTGAGCCAGGTGAGGGCAACGCTGCTGCACTGACCGACACTGGTTCAGTCAGCTAATAAGGTCCGGGTCAATGCCAGTGCACAACATTTAACTTTTGGGATTTCACAGGCACGCATACACACAGGGCACGGATTGGATTGTGTGATATGTAGAGAGTCTACATATCCTACAATGTAGAGTCTCTGCTATGTTCTTGCCAGCTTTTGAGCAACGGAAATACTTCTGAAAAGCACTTAGTATATTAAAAAAACTGTTAAATTGTATACAGATGTATGAGGGTGAGTCAAAAATGATCCGCACTCCGGTTACATTAAAACTTCTGTTGGCTGCACCGTCTTATCAGCGCTTTCCGTTCAAAGTTACCGTCTCCCCAGTCAGTGCTGTGCAGGTGAGAACGTGTTACGTGTGTCAATTCATTTGTAACTGAGAAAAAATTATGAAAAGTGATTTGCATGAAAGAAGAGCAGCGTGATTCGTTTTTCTGTGGTCTAAAGGTGCATCTGAGGCCGACTCACAGAAAAGCATAAACAGAAGCGTTTGGATATCAGCAAATAAAAATTTGAACCGATACTCTAAGCAAGGTAAAAGTTTCTTAAAGAGAATCATTACTGGTGACGAGACATGGATTCATCACTCTGTGAGAGTAAACGGCAGAGTATGGAACAAAAACATCAAGGAAAAAAAAAGTCATTAGCTGGAAAATTGGTGCTTACAGTTTTCTAGGATTCTCAAGGGCCACTACTGCAACTTTATCAGGAAAAAACGTTTCAACAAAGAGGGCTTGTTACAGCTCATTACACCAGGTTAAATGCAGAGGACGTTTTGATCCGACACAACAATGTACGTCTGCATACTTCTGCCCTCATTATTGACACTCCGCAAAAAATTTTTTTGAGCTGTTAAAGCATCCTCCCAATAGTCCTGATCTTGCTCCATCTGACTTTCACATGTTTGGGCGACTGAAAGCAGCCCTACGAGGACGAATATTGACTTTAGATAAAGAAGTGTAGACAGTGGTGCAATTGTGGTTTGTAACTCAGCCTGAAACATTTTTAATCGTGGAAATACGAAAACTTGTTGGCAGATGGACAAAGAACTTTTCTAAAAGTTAATAGTAAATTCTACAGTTAGAGTGCAGGTTATGTTTGACTCATCCTCATATATTATTGTTAATATTAAAGCTGCTGTATAGACACATTTTCTGACCTAACCGTATCTGAAGAATTATAAAATAAAGGTCTAAGAAAAAACTGTGCCAAAGAAACCATCGGTACAATGATGCACAAAAGCAAATAAAATAATTGCTATTAATAATTATGAATTATAAATAATTGCACTGTATTATAATTATCAACATTTCCTAGAACAAATTATCAGAAACATAAGGAGTGGCCTAGAGCAGTTACATAATGCTTCCTTTAAATATTATCTTCTCATACTAATAAACATTTCATTGAGAGTTGGACTGGACTACTCTGTGTCCATCAATACTATAAAGTCAATAATAAAAAAATTTATGAAACATTTAAAAACCTAATGTCAATTTAAGTGGCAGTATTGACACCTCTTTAAGCCTATCTCAAGTTATCCAAAAAGCAACAATGCAACACAGGATGATCTAATTCAAACACACATTAGATTATCGTTCTACATCATCATAATACAAAATAACATATCAATATATAATACTAAATAATATATGAATATTTGTGGTGGCATCTGCAGGATTATCAGATTTGTATGCAGGCTTGTTTGAGCGTAATGCCATCATGCCAGTTCAGCCATGTGTTATAGAGAGCAAGCTCTTGCTTGTGTGATCATTGTAATGGGCTAGAACTATGGTGGCTTAGAAAATGGATCCAATCGCCAGTAACAGAGGAGCAGGTGACCAGGCTGAGGCGACCCTTTACTCACCGTACTGGCTATAAGAGAAGTCAGGCTGTGCTGGTGGGGCTTTGCTCATGTCCTGAGTAGGGGTGGTAGCAGGGGCAAAGCTGAGAGGCCCAGCTCCAGGAGTAGTAGGAGGTGGAGGCATTCCTTGGGGTACAAACTGGTCACCTTGTGGTGTGCCAAAACTATACCCTGTAACAAGAAAAGAACACATTTAAAAACGGGTTGCAAAGGATTAAAAGCAAGTGCGTTATGTAAATAGAGCAACACGTGGCATTAAATGAACATGCAAGAGTATAAAACATGTGTTGCTCTATTTACATAATGCCCTACCCTCTACCCTCACCTTACAATGCAAGAATAAGAAATATCAATAAGATATATAACTGACCTGAACAACTCCCTAAATTTAAATAGATAGCGTTTAGGGTGGGATTATTGCTGTCTCACACTTGCCAGAAACATGATCATAGATAAGGTGGAGACTTCAAATTGTCCCTAGGTGTAAATGAAAGTGTGAATGTGCGTGCGTGCGTGCGTGCGTGTGTGTGTGCGCGTGCGTGCGCGTGCGTGCGTGGTGCCAAGGCATATGAAATAAAATGGCTTCACATCCACCACAACCCAACCAGGATACTGAAGATGAATGAATGGAGGAACAGGGTCAGCAAATACATAAAGCACTCACTATGTACACAGAGGCAGATGTGTTTATGACTTACCAAATTGAGGAGGTGTGCTGTAGCCCTGCTGTGGATATCCCTGAGGTGCCCCAAATCCTCCTGGCGGGGGTGCCGTAACTAGGAATGCATTAAAGGGCGAGGGTGGTTGGGCAGCACCTCGGCCTGCTGGCAAAGGAGGACCATATCCCCCTGAGGAATCAAGAACAGGCAAAGATTAAAAGAGCAACTCCCTAGTTAGCCAGTTTGTTAGAGCAAATAATATAACCTACCTAATGGTTGCCCTGTGGACACCCAAACACCTGTAAGAAAGAAAAAAGTATTTTACACTACAAAAATGTACAATAAATTAATAACTACTCAACTAGTACGGTGTAAACTTTTTTCCTGTTTCATATAGACTATATGTGAAAACAGTCACACTTTCACTTTTGACAAACATACTTTTGTTTTATTTTTAAACAGACAGAGCCGGCAAAAAGAATGTACACTGAGGCTCAGATAGCAGTTGGCACCTCTGGTGTCTTTTTCACGCTAGAATGTCATGTTCCTGGAGGGAGACTTAGTCAGCCTCACTCACCCTGAGGCCCATAGCTCTGCTGCCAGCTCTGAGCAGGCTGTGCGGCCCAGCCATTGGCCGCACTTAAGATGGCTCTAGGTCCCCACTGATTGGCTCCTAGCTGCCCAGGGCCAGGAGCTTTGTTGTCCCGAGGTTCAGCCTTTTTCACTTCAACCTGGACAAAGGACAAAACCAGAAGAGTGTGAAAAGACAGAAAACAGCAACCAATGTGCATTCTTCACCCCATCAATTACTAATCCTGCAATTCAACTGAGATAATTTTACTTAGATGTAATACAATAGTTTATAAGTTAGAAGAATTAATCCTAGGCTCCTTATTCTACATAATGCTGAAGTAATGTTTCTAAGGTACTTTTGAATAGAGTGCACTTAGAGCTTTTACAAATTAATGTAGAGTACGTACTGGAATTGTTTTATGAAAATGGCACAAACACAGCCGAAACAGCTCCTTAAATAAAGCGTACCTGAGAAACATCTTCCTTGCATTTCTGTTGGTATCTTATCCCTTTTAAATGGATAAAAAAAAACTATGATAGAAAGTCCAGACTTACCTTGCTAATGCATTTAAGAACCTCAATTTAGACCAATTTGAAGTAGAAGTATGAGAACAGTAGTTTTAGATCTAACTGTAAAAATAATAATCATGCAGAGAATAATGGTTTCATAGATCTAATAAGATGTGAATCTTCATACTGTGTCAAATATGGGAAGAAAAAAGTAATTTAAAGCATTTTTCTTTATTTATTTTAAATTAAAACTGAAAGAGGTTCAAATCATTTCTTTATTCATACATCTAATCATCCAATCTGCAGTATCAGAGCTGAAAAGTTTCTCTCATCATTTTCAGTACACAACCATAGGTGTACTAGCCTTAGTAAAAGGGTAAGCCTGAAATAGACTGGCTGCTAAATGGGTTGAGTTATTGGGGTCACCTTGAATCAAGAGCAAGGCATGACTTTTTTTTTTACTTGCTTTCTGCAGTATAAAACACAGTGACCTCCTTTTTTGCCTTCCTTCTTCTCTCTTTGTTGACCCAATTAGATGCCAGTTTGAGCGAATAGTCTGAGCCCCGCCGCACAACTACCTAGGCCCTCTCCCGCGGGCTTCAGGGCTCAGCACGATGCGAGGAAGGACTTGAAATTGTGGCGCCCAGCTCCAGAGCTGGGAATTGCAGAACAGTTTGATATGTTCCAGTTTCTAATTTTACAACGTATAGCCCCACCTCCCCAAAAACCCTGTTGCAATAATGTCACATCAAGAACAATGGCCTAGGTATTGGAGAACCTGTTTACTTCAGGAAAACAGGACAGAGTCAAGGGGAGATTAGAAACATGAGAAAAAATAAATACAATGTAGGACAGCAACACTAAGCCTTTAAAGGAAGTAAAACCATCGTCGAATCATCGCACGGCACTAGCACGGGACAGAAAAATGCCTGTGGCAAATTCAGACTATTGAGTAATACACATTCACCAATAAGAAGAATGAATAAACAATTCATGAATTTAAAGCTGAGCCAGTACACTCCTCCAACTTATTAACAAATTTGAAGACTTAAATTGAATGACTATTTGTATATATTGTCCTAAGCAATATAACTACAAAATATTTACAAACCTAAAACTAAACCTTTTTTTTTTTTTTATTGACACAGTATGGAGATTCTAACTGAGGTCACTTAATTGAGGTTTTGCTTTGTGGGTTTCCCCCCCCCCCAAGAACTCAAACTATAAGTGACCTAGCAAAAATGAAATAAATAATAAAAGATGAAAAATGATATTGACCGGTCCTTTAGGTGAAAACAGATTAAATTTAAAGTGCTATATGACTACAAAAAATAACATCATCAAGTACAAAAACCTGGATACCGCTACAACGAATTACCGCTACAATTTACAGCATAAAAACACCCAAAGGAGCAGTCCAAGTAAACCAAACCTTGGGTGACTATCAATGATTTACAGTCAAAAGTATCTTGTTTGTTTTTAATCATTTAGGTTAAAGTTGTAATGACGGTTGTAGTATAATTGAGCATCTCTGTTATAACGAGCCTAAATTGGAGTTCAGAACTCTGGAAGAAAGTAACACTGTTGGTCACCCAAGCTTCAGTTTCTTACTTAGGGTAAAATAAAACTACAACTACACACTTTTTTGCCCATGATGTCGTGAAAATGCATGTTGACAGCCTGGTCCACTGATTGTTCGGCCTCGAAAGTAATAAATCCAAAACCTAGCCAACGACCAAAAGTGAATCAAAGTAGCAGGGTGTTGGGACAGAACAAGGTGAAAAACAGGGGAAGGGGAGTTGACCAAGGTGACATTGGGGGGGGTTTGGATTATGCTGCAGTCTGCGACACAAGCAAAGGTCGGCAAACATAAGCTCTAAAAAGAATTAATACTGTTGTTAGTTTGTGCATTAAAGAATTAAACAAATTAATGTAATATTTAACCAAATCAATGATTATTGATGATGCAAGTCAAGACATATTCTGTATTAACAGATAAATCAGATTTATACATTAAAATCTTAAATAAAAAGCAGAGATTTTTCTCCACATTTGATACAATTTTATTTCCCATAAACTTTCATCCAAACCCCTTTAATGTCTCCTTGTTATATTCTTGTATAATATGTACAACAAATGCTGACAGCAGCCACAATCATTAACACTTAATAATGATGAATAAAAAAATTCTCAAAGCCTTCCCAAAAATGAGAGTATTTTGGACAAGCTAAGAGAACAGCAGTTTACAACATAGCTATAAAAAGCACCACACAGATAAAAAGGTAGCTTGCTATCTGCTAAGAGTCTGCACATGACCAGAATCACATGAGGTATAACCAAAGTTTCTGCTTTTCCTTTAACTGGTTCAGAAAATAAATGTGAAAGCAGCCACACACTGTTTGCTTATAAGGGGAAAAAGTTCAACTTAGGACATTAATCTACTTGAGTCTGCTGCACAGAAAGACAACCAAGTCCATATTTTCAGGGTCATTCTAATGATGAAACAGAGGATGAACCATATAAAACAGCGAGTGAGCTGGTCTTCTGCAGCACCAGCACTACTGTATGAACTAGTTTAAAGTTATCAAATAACTGTGCAGCAGAACTGGGTTGTGAGAATCCCTCCACTCTGGGATCTAACCCGATTTCTAACCCGATTAAGCAGTTTCTCAGACCCAGGTGGGAATTTGAGATTTCTGATACTACACAGAGAGCCTCATCAATTTAAATGAGCACTAATAATATATCTGACCTGCACCTAAGCTATTTAAAATCATTAACGTTTTAAAACAGAAATCAAGTTCTCTAAGAAGTTCTCTCTCTTCCATCAAGTCCCTGCATTGGAACAACCATCTGGAACGTTGCAGCTTTCTGACACACATCTTGCATTCAGATACGAAAGGGAGAATGTTCATATGAAATAAAATACTATTTTCCATTTAAAGTATATTCATTGCACAACTCCAGCTGGTTATTAGTCTCTGTGAAACAAAAACTACCCTCAAAACTTTCTAATACACCAAATCCCATGTAATAAAAATAAACAACGTATAACTTTAAAGATTACTGTGTAGCTACACTTGCATCAGAAGGGTTTTTAATCTCACAGTGAAGTTTTACACAGGAATTCTGGCTACACTTGCCAATCTGACACTGAAACACATTATACACATCTTTGTTTTGACTTTTATCAGTGTGGTGCCACTGTCAACACAATCCCCTGAAGGAAAAAAAACAAACAAACAAACAAACACATCTTAGGAAACATAGTTAATTACAATCCAACAGTTCACAAGGAGAATGTATAAAGAATAAAATAAAGACAGGACTTATTTTACTATATTATATAGATTACTAAAAACGAATTATTAAAAATATCAGATAAATATCATAAAAAAACTGTTTAGTGTATATAGTTAATAAAAACAAAGCTCAATAACTACAACATCCAATGACAAACTATTCATGTAACCTCAAAGAGACCTACTGTATCCATTTTGCATTAAGCAAAAGATGAGGAAACAACATTTTTATACACAAACAATATGCATGGAAGCAAAAGAAAATATGATCCACTGAAACAACATACAATAATTTGCAGTGGTTTGTTACCCTATCACAGGAAGGAATTAAATGCCTAAAATTATTTTGTGTTCACTTTTAATCCCAATTACTTGTGTTTTGTATGATGTCATTTGACATCAAAGTGCATTCTAAAGATTTTTCAGTAGAACCTGGTTAAAAGTGTGTTACACTATGGAAAAATCTAACACTTAATGCACCTGTGCACTTGTCTGCTTCACTTTTTGTCACGTGCATTCTGTTTAACTGCCAGTTGTTACATGACAATCAGCCTTATCTTCCAGTAGGGAAGAGGGGTTACTGTAATTTGTGTGAGAACAGTTTGGTAATGCTGCTAACCATTGCACAGTGGTTTGGTAATGCTGGTAATACCGGTATAGTAATACTGCACAGACTTTCTAATTAACAGACAAATGTATCAAAAGCTGATTCTGTGATTTTTCCACATGCCCATGTCTTCCCTGTATGTGTTGTGGTTCTGAATTTTCTAAATGCAGGAGCTTTTATGCAACAGGCCAAAGTCGACATGGGAGAGACATGGGTGTTAGAAATGAGATCAAAATGAGCTCTGCAGAAGGACAACGAGCCAGACTTTTGACCACCCCGCCCCTCCCTCCGTCCCTCTTTGGGTCAGAATAGTTTGTCATGAGTATGAAGATAGACGTATTGGGAACAGAACTAGATCAGCTTTTACCTCGGGGTCTCTGTTTCTCTGCATCATAGATCATTACCACTTCTGTGACCTTCAAGGAGAAAATGCATCACAAGTGAGTCAGTGGCTGAACAAAGTGTAATCTAAATTAAATGCTGATCTAAATTCAACAACACACCTGCAAGAAATAATCTCTACAGTTAAAACTTAGTAAAAACAATCTTTATCATCGTTAGACAATTTTACTGTACCTATAAAAAAAAAGAAAGAAAGGAAAAGAAAAAAAAGAACCTAGATCCAAATCTTACCACTCCAAATCTGTTAAAATAGTCCCTGAGTTCGGGTTCACCGCAGTTGTGTGGAATTCCACCAACAAATATCTTCTTGGATTTATTGCTGTCACTTTTACCTCCTTTCTAAAAATATAAAATAACCAACCATAGTTAACAGGGAGAGCAATAAGAAAACTTATATAAACTAACTATTCCATTCAGTCACAAGCTTAAAGTCAGACTTTCATTCAAAGGTACTGTATCACACATTTTAGAGGAATCCTGCAGGTACTGGAAAGTATATTTATGTTTTCAGTATTTACTTTATAATTCAGACCTTGTAGTACAGATGTTATGCTGATATTGACAGAATTTTATGATCACGCTTGCAAAAGAGCATCACAGTACTTACCCAGCCATCTTTGGCTCTTGTCTTCTCTGGCTGCATTCCTCTTGGAGTGCATGGCTTAGGGTCAATCTGTTGGAGCAGAGAATTAAACCTCGACTGTCCTTCAACTTTCACTTACTTAGCTCAGCCTTAATTATTATTTGACATCATTGAAAATACATGTGCTTAGTTCTTACATTTCTACCGTCAAGATTATGAGGCTTGGTGTCCAGTACGGTTCGAACGCAGTTCGGATCCTTAAACTTCACAAAGCCAAAGCCCCTGGACTGATTTGTGCTTTTGTCCTTCATGATGACGCAGTCCACAACCTCGCCATATTGGGAGAAGTAATTTCGTAAAGTCTCTATAAAGAGGAAGCGAATTTGCTGTAATGGCAAATATTGTTTATAACCGCAACTTAAATAAATTATATTCTTTGCTTCTAAAAAGGGATATTTTTATATCAGTATACATACAAGTATATTTTGTAAATCATGTTTACATGCCTATGGACGGATATCAAGGTTGGATATTTGACATACTGCCAAATTTCATCATTGTGGTGATGATGGAAAGCAAATAGTGCTGATATTCTTATATCTGTAATAACTAACTGCCTGCTATAAATAAATTCGTTTAATATTTTGTTTAGCAAACTATGCATTTCTTTTAGGAAACTGACTTTTACACTGCAGTTTCATTTTAACACAATGTCAGTGGTTTAGATTCTCTGGTTGCAAAGCTAAAAAATAAAAGAAAAAATCTAATACCGCCAAAATGATAAGATATACATTTATACCTGATGGGAAATTTTATTACAGCACCATGTAAAATGAAAGCATGTACAGTATGCTGAAAATTACATATTTAAATGATAAATAACAAATACTGCAATATTAACAATACTATAAAAGTGTGAAATTACGAAATATCCAGTATTAAAAACTGCAACAGTGAATAGATTTCTATTAAATCATTTATAGGAGTATAAATGCTTAAAATTATGTTTACAATAATCTGGTAAAATCACTTGTAAGATTCACAGTTGTGTCTGTTTGGGGGGGGGGGGGGGAAATCGCATACAAGGGTCACTTGTTTGGATAACTTCTTAGACATTGTGGATCCAGTACTAAAGTTTCTCAAACTGCATTTTGCCAGGCAACAGTGTAAAACAATGAGGAGTTCGCCCCATCTGTTTCATATAGTGAGAGACTGTAATGAGCAAGGTGTGTCTTAAACAGAGAGGGATATGTTATTGCTAGCAACAGAGCACACCGACTATAAACAAAATATGACATATCTGTCAGAGCATGCAGGAGATTTTTAGGGCTTAAACTACTAAATGATAAAGAAATAATGGAAGGGGGCTTAACATGCATACTGTAGGGTCCTCAATACATTTACAGTTATAAGTTTCCTTCAACCTCTAACAGCCACACTCAAACCCGAGGTTTTTTTTTTATTATTATTAATATTATTATTTAAAAATATTCACAACTTTGCATCTAAACAGCAAGGTCTCTGAAAAAGCTGCATTTCTTTTCCAAATCAAAAGCAGCAATTCCAACGCCATTGATTATTAAAGCTTGTACTATAGCGGGGCGTTCATACTTACACTTAATTTAACTTTCTATTCACCCAATTTTTATGCATTTTCCACTATATCCTAGCCAAAGAACTAGTGCAGCAAGTAGATAATTCAAAAACCCATCATGCTATAGGTGTACTCAGATGCAGTAATGCCTCTTTTCCACTGCATAGTACGGCACAGCACGGTTCAGTACAGCTCACCTTGGTTCGGCTCAGTTTGCGCTTCCACTGCAGTTTAGTAACGCTTTAGAGTGGGCGGGATTATTCACGTGTCGTTAGAGTTGCGGCGCCTCTACTGCCGTGACATCATCGTAAACGCACCACAAACAAACACACAACAATGGAGCATATCGACGGCATGGTGTTCTTCATTCTCGGCATGTGGATGTTTTTAACAGCGAGAAGAAGGTGTTTGTTTCAAAAGAGGCTGATGGCAGCCAAAGAAAATTTTTAGTTAATACAAAAAGGTGCGTCCGATCCTTCGCTGGCTGTTCTAAATATAGCGGTTCTGTTGTGTCTCGTGTCGCAAGTTCAATGACGCAGTAATGACGATTTTCTCCGGCCAATCAGTGACCAGCAGAGTTTACACGTCACGTTTTGGTAACGGTTCGGCGCGCTTGGAACCTCGGCTGAGGTGGTACTAAAAAAAGGACCAGGTACTGTTCCCAGTGAAAAAACCCCCCAAAAGTGATCTGAACTGAACCATGTTGTGCCGTACTATGCAGTGGAAAAGCGCCATAAGAGTGCACACACATTCTCCTTCACTCACTCTGAGATTCTTGCAGCCTGCGAGTCTTACAACACTAGCGCATTCACGGACTCACAATAATCTGCAAGGGCAATTCAACTTCTTTAATATTTAAGAAACACTTAATTTGCTATGCTGTCATTCACCCACTAATAATTTTGGGTTCTGAAGCTCTTTTCTGTAATTCCCACAGGACAACCAAGTAATACTCTCACACTATATTGCAGTTGTGACATGAGTGAATACGATCACATTATCCCTGTTTTAATAAGAACAGGCAGAATTAAACAACTTAAACATTATAGATTACGTTAAGAAATTTCAAATAGTAGGTCAAATGGGAATTGTTCTTATATGTCCAAAACAAAATTCTTAAAGAAATGGCTGATTTTTACAAATCTGGGCTTGCAGACTCTCTCTCTAACACAGGTCTCTAAACCTGGCCCTGGAGTACCCCTCTCCTGTTTTACAATTAATATATTCTCTCCTCCAACACAACTAGTTCAACTAAACAGCAAATAGGAAACTATATTTACATATATAAAATAAGTTCTTGCAGTACAAACTTTCATATTTCACATGTTCACACCCTAACGTGACACATCAGTGTATTTTGGTCCCAGATCAGATACCTACCCAAATGTGATATATAAATGAGAGAAAATTCCATGCGGCTTATTTTCCTACACGTATGAATTTCAACAACAGCATTTTCATCGACGTTCTTCGGAGACCACAACATAACCGTGGAGAACAACGAAAATCAGAGATGATGGGAGAATTAGTGAATAATCTGATATTTTTGGAAAATCAAGCAACACCGGAATGAAAACTACAGAATACGAGTAGTGTTTGAAAGAAGCGATCATGTACGCAGGGTGTTTTAAAAGACAGATACATCAGTCGCTTGCTGTTATAAATATGAACAGATTCAATCTTTAAATGTTCCTTCATCTACAAAACTATTTGAGAAAAATCTAAACAACAAACTTATTTTTACATAGTGTGGGTTGTGTATTACTGTCTTTTTGGTTCACGGTGAAAAATCAAGATTTTAAGTCGTACTTACCTTGAGTTGTACTCCAATCTAATCCACCCACAAACAACTTCCTGTAAGACAAGTGAATGTGAAAAACAATGAATGCAAGAACTAAGAAAAAAATGAGTAAGGGGAAAAAGAAAATAAAAGGTTGATATTTTCACTCAGCTAGCAAGCTATCACTATCATTTCGGCTGACTTGTTCTGTGACTTTTTGCTGGGTTTATCACAGAGCTGCAGCTTGTCTCTCAGCAGCTCCTTCGAAGAAACAGCTCATTTTTCACACACAACTTATCAACAAACCCGGCTACGGCACGACTAAACATTATTAAACACACGTTTATGAACGAACAAACAGCAAAAACGAACGAGCTTTATTTGTCTAACACCATGCTCGTATTAAACATCGAGTTATACGACTCGCTGTATGTTTAGTCGTCTAACACAACACTATAGAATCAATATTGATCTAATATTACGCTAACCCACCTGGCTAATTAACCTGCTAACACGAGCTAACATCTCATTAGCTTTAAAGAGTTTCAAAGACGTCGAGTTATGAATGAGCCGCTCTTGAGAACAACCAACATTAAACTCGACTGAAATGTGAACAAATTTACATTTCAATCAGGAAAACTGCGACTTTTAATAAAACAAACACTTTATTTCGGTCACCTTACCGACAGGTAAGCCGGTTGCTAACAGCCTGAGAGCTAGCTCCGGAATGACAGTTGGTGGTAACTACGAGCTAACATAGCGAGAGCGTTATCCTCGCGATCACTCACTGCGCAAGTCGCACACAGAGTAATATTGTATTATATATATTTTAATTGAAAGTATATTTCAAGCAAACTCACCCAATTTCATCTCCAGGTAGGTTGTTCATATCTGTAGCCAGAGTTGTGGACTGGAGTGCGGACATTAGTCTGCTGCCTCAGTCTCCTACAACTGCCTCCTGCACTGCTCCTAGCCCGGGAAGGTCACTCCGCTTTCGGTTCAAACCCAACCTGCGCAACGCTGACGCGGAGCCACGGGGCCGCCCTGCAGGGGGAGCGCTGCTGACGCAAAGCCTGCTGGGAACTATAGTCAACAGAAACGATCGCGTTACAAAAATGGCGACCTGACACTCAACCAGAGCGCGTGCTCGAACTCTTGAAAAGTAGTTCCGACGGTAACATAAGCTAGGTTTATATTAATGCGCGGTTTGTTCCTATAGTAACAGCTCACATTCAGGGGTTTGTTTATACAGTGTGGTGGGCATTACACACACGGGTCTAAACATAAAAATAAAACGATTTAAAAATACATGTTTTTAACCCCTAAAATGTTAATAAGATAAAGTTTTCTATAAGGAAACGTTTATTCAACATTTATGAAAGCAGTGTCAATGCATTAACACATACTGTATACAACCGTTAAGGTGGCACAGCGGTGATGTGGTTAGCAATGTTTTGCACCTCCAGGGTCCAGGTTCGATTCCTGCTGTGATTCATGGATGATTGGATACAACTGTTAGTTCCGAACAAGCCATCTGATTAGGTGAGAGACATTCCACGAGTAGTGATAGTGGATGGTAACACCACCGGAACATGGGGCCAGGGGTAGCTCAGTGGTTAAGGCATTGGACTACGGTTCGGAAGATCCCAGGTTCAAACCCCACAACCACCAAGTTGCCACTGTTGGGCCCTTGAGCAAGGCCCTTAACCCTCAACTGCTCAGATGTGTAATGAGATAAAAATGTATGTCGCTCTGGATAAGAGCATCTGCTAAATGCCTAAATGTAAATGTAAATGTTTACTATCTGTATCACGCCGTGTCCCAGGTGTTTTACAGTCGTTAATTCCACTAACTCTTAATCGCAGCATGGGAGTATGGCGGTACGGAACATAGTACTAAAAGAGCTATTCTGCTAAAATGCAATAGGGATTCAACCCCTGAACCTTAAAATTAAAGAAGCTGATATTCTAAACTGGATTAAGAAGAGCAACTGTTTATTACAGCTGCTATAACGTAAGTGACAAAAACTAACTTTCCTTTGCAAAAGTTCCACTTCCACAACATTAATGGTAAATATGTATACAAACTGTTAATAATCATGATTTCATAATATGTATGATGATACTGTAAAATGAAAAATGCAAGAATTGTCAAATAACATACAAGCAGAATAACACACTTTTGCACCATAATGTTAGAGAAAAATGTATTGTGTTGTGCTGATTAAGTTTTCCATTGTAACACAGTATGGTTGAATTTATTTTTGTATAACCCCACAGGTAGTACTGGGTGAAACAAAAAAGATAATAGTGATATTAATGTTTTTATTTATTTGCTCTACTATGTGATATTGTCTTCCATGGCAGGAAGCTCCACATTACCTAAGGCTAATAATAGACAGCCAATCACTAAAAATAGGGTCATATTCTGTTCTGAATTTATTAATTGTACTGGTAATCTCTTAAGATCGCAGCAATCCACCTTAATCTGCAGTCTCTGAGGTTTTCTACCTGACTGAACTAATATGACCATACATTTTCAATCTTACATTTTTTATTAATATTACAACTTATTCATACCAATAAGGTATTTCACACCTTTGTGGTATTGTATGTTTTTACTTTTACTTGTAATACTTTCATTGCCTATTTACTTTTTAATTTTAATACTTCTATATATCAGAATGGTCTGCAGTTTCAAACCATGCAGTTTGAAAGTGTTTTTATTTTTTATTTATTAAGCAATTTCCCTCTGGGATTAATAAAATTCTTTAAATCTTATGTACAGTTATTTAAGTATCCACCTGTATATACAATTATCAAGTACATAAAATAGTATATTATTATTATTATTATGCAACGTGTTATCTTTTAAATGCACCTTACTTCCTTTATGCATTTTTTGGTTAACATTTTTTTCTTTTCTTTTCTCAGTGATTTTATAATTTCTTTCTTTCTTTTTTATTTTTCCCCGATTTTCTCCCTAATTTAGTCGTGTCCAATTCCTCCCTGTCACTAGGGGGCTCTCACATTAAGGCTACTACTGCCACTCAGTCAGAAGGGCCGAAGACAATCACGTGTTTCCTCTGAACCATGTGACACCAGCCAACCACATCTGTTCGAACTGCTTGCTCACGCACCGTTGGGGTTGGCATAACACACTCGGAGGACAGCGCTATCCGCTCCCTCCGCTTGCGCGAGCTCACAGACGCCCCTGATTGGCTGTATAGCCGTGATTAATGTGGGAGCGCTAAGTACCCTAAGTTACAGCATCATCCGGGAATCGAACTCGGGCAATAGGGCGAGCATTTACAACAGCGCCACTCGGAGGCCAGTGATTTTATATTAAAAAAATTAATCTAGCCTTTAATATTCTTTTGCACCTTGTTTGCTTGTATCTTGCGTAATCAGTTGCTGCTGTAACATTACAAATTCTCTTTGTAATTAATAAATTAGTTTTCAGACCACATTTCTTCCTTGAAGATGATGATTCATGACTATTCTTCCACATTTCAGTAATGCATTTTTCAGTTCTTTAGTAGTTTCAGTAATCTCCTCAGTTGTTTTCTTTTCTTGATTCAGTAAGTTGAGCCAGTAATTTGACCCTTCTGAATCAGAGTAACATCTCTGCCACCATATGTATTCTGAAATGGTTGGTTTTAAATAACTTCTTACCAGCTGAACCATATTAATTATTGCATATCCAATGGAGGGCTCTTAACAATTTGCATAATTAAATCCAGACACTGGACTTTTTTTTGGCCTAGCAGTGTACAATGTAACTCTTAGAGCCCTCTGGTGATTTCAATGTGTATTGCAAGGTCAATAAAACCATTAACAAGCTTTTCCCTTTTTCTGGCCCTTTCCTGTCCTTTTGAAACATGTGTTGTGAGTTTCAAGGTGAATGGGTGGAGCTGGACACTTCTAGATAGACGCAGAGACAACAATTAGACAAAAAAAGTAATGAAATCCTGAATTGAAGAAACAAGATCCGTTGAATGTGTATTTAAGCAATTTTCTGAGACCCAGTACCTGACACTTGCCCCTTATAAATAAGTATAAAGCTTTCCATGTGTACCATTTGCACTGAAAGAAATATGAAAGGATTGCATATGCCAGTGTTTCTTTTTGCGCACAAAATCTGTAGTAATCTGTGCTCTAAATAACTAGAGTTCAATTCAGATTTCGTCTATTAAAAAGAAGGAAACATTTTTGTAATTACTGTATAATGTATGCATGATAAATAAATGCTTTAAAAATTTTTTTAAGGATACTCAGCCCTGAAGGACGACTGAGAGTAGTGCAAGATTTAATATAGAAGTGAGATAACACACTATGGGACAAATAAACTAACTAAGGGGAAAGAGTGGTTCGAAAGAGTAAAGTGCAAAACCAAGCTAGACAAGCCGAGTGAAACATTACAGATTCAAGGCTTACGTGCAATCGAGTGCATTTATGATTTGCTGGATTCACTAATGACCAGGTTTTTTTTTTTTTTTGATAGTATGGTGAGAAAATTACCTGAAGTTAAGATGTTACACAGCTTGTGAGATTACTACATGACTTTATAAGATTAGTGGGAGTCACTTGTCTGACACTATGTACTTTGACTTCTAGATTACAAAGTAAGTTTTAAACCACTGGAACCTGATAATGTATTATCTGAGCTCTAAGCATCGATGAGACAGTAAACGATAACTATGTGACTGACAAAACGACTGTCTGTTTGACTAAAATTCAGCTAGAGTTAGTTCTTTTCAGGTGCAGCTTGTGCTGCTGCATAACACCCTGGTTTTAGACTTGTGCGCCTGTAGGCTATGGGTCCAGCAAGTAGCATCATTATAATATATTTTTTTGTAATTCTTTCAGACCTGTCCGCACTACACTTTCAGCATTACTTTTTTTTTCAGGATTAGCAACGATACACAGTATAACCAAAAGCATGTGGACACCTGACCATCACACTCATATGTGGATCTGACCCAAACTGTGGCCACAAAATTGGAAGCACTCAATAATATGCTGTTATTTTACAATTTCCTTTCACTGCATCTAAGATGCCCAATCCTGTTCCAGGCCAACATTGCCAAAAGTAGATGCCACGAAGACATGATTTACAACGGTAGCATGGAATAACATGAAAAGGCTCTGCAGGACAGGAGCAGCTCAGTGGTAAAGGCACTGGATTAGTGATCGAATAGTCCAAGATTCGAAAAGCCCCACCAACAAGTTACCAATGTTGGGCTCTTAAAACAAGCCCCTAGATGTATAAAGAGATAAAAATGTGCCCTGGATAATGGCATCTGTCAAATGCTGTAATGCTGGGATGTAACAAAAAGAAGGAGTAATATATTATTACTGTATTATGTTCATTAGAAATGTTATTTAGCATGGACATTCTGTATAGTTGCTTGGCTACTTTGACTAATTATTATTATTGATTATTGTTTGTATTGTATACAGCAATTAATAAGCTTTGCATTTACCTAAAATGTGCAGTAATATGCACTCTATTTTTAAATCTATTTCTTCTTACATGTTTATTTACAATTTCTGCTTAAGTGGGTTAAATAAAATTAATTTCCAATCATTGCTGTTTCCAACAAAACATAAACGTTATGGGGAGAAAAAAAACCATCTGCATGTCAGAAAATAACATATTACATAACACATTTTTCAGAACTGTGGCAGCTTCTCCAAGATGCTTAAAAATGTACCAGCCAATTCAATACGGTAAAGGTCTTTTTAAAATAGGATTTAATATGAGCTGCATAAACCATTATGTTTCTTATCAGGTTCGGAACTGTTTATAAGAGGTCTGCCTTTTGAAAAATGAGGCACCTGCAACAGCTTTCTGCAAAATTTAGTCATCGGCTTCAGGGTAAAATCAGGCCTTTGGGAGAGGAGGTACATGAAGGGTTACCTAGATATATGGTGATCGAGAGAAAGAGACAAACAAGACCAAGGCTTAGTGTCCATCTGGATGTTTCATTACTTTGTATGATGTATATGATGTTTTGATCTATATAATTTTTTTTATATCTGTCTGAAGATGAAGATAATCTTCGCTCTAATTAGCTCAATGTAAAAGGTTAACTCATCAGAAAACCAGCTGACAGATGGCATGGGTTTAGTGCGGAACACTTGAGTTTACAGTATTTTACACTTCAATGTATATTGGATTGTATATATCCAGATAATTTTCATCTTTTTAGGTTCCTCTCTCTCACAAGGCAGTGCAAAGAACAGAGCACTTAATGGACTGGATAGAACAAACCGTCTGCTCAAAAATATTGATCTACTGCAAGGCTGGTTTTCTAAAAGCATCACAGATCTCTAATCCAGACTGTACTATTTATAGCTACTTTATGTATACTTTATGTATTCTCAAGTCTGGTAATAAGGCAGCATGGTGGTGTAGTGGTTAGAACTGTGGCTTTGCAGCTCCAGTGTCAAGGGTTAGATTCCTGCCTCAGGTCTGTAGTTTGTAGACTCATCGTCTACTATGAAAAAACTTTGAAATTGTCTCCAAAAATTTTCTGTCTGTATGTCTGTAGATCACGCAAAACTGGCTAGACAGAATTTAATGAAATTTTGGCAGTACTTTGGTATTTGCCTGAAGTTAACCCTGTGCCATAATTTTAATAAAAATAATTAGTATAAGTAAAGTTATGTGCCAAATTAGAAACTGCACGTGTCAAACTGTGGGCGCGTCTTAAACCGACTGCTGGACAGAAATTATTGAAACATTTGCAGTACTTAAATATCTGAAGTTCACCTTCACCGTAAGTAAAATCAAAAGGTTGAGTAAAATCGATATTATGAACAATTATGTGGCAGATTTGATAATCTACTTTAAAATAAGCTACTAATAAGCACCAGGATATATTAAATAAAAAAGCTAAACTGAATATTTTACTGGGGTTAGTTTATATTTTCACTGCTGAAATGACACAAAAGTACTGTACTGCTGAAGTGGTACAAAACTTCCTCGTTATTCAATCTACTTTTTCAATTTCTCTTTTGTAATCACTCTGATCACCAAACAGGACGTACAACTTAGGGTATAGGATACAAACCTTATAAACCTCATAACCTTACAAAAAATATCTTTATATTAATGAGGTAAACAGTTCTGTCATAGAGAAAGACAAGCGTACATGGACGTGGATCGAATAACCATTAAGTTTTGTCTTTAAATGACTCCAGCGCTTTAAAATTCAACCTGAAATAATAATAGCACTGATTACATCAAAGCTGACCAGCTTATTTTTTTTTTTAGCCTTAACTTTTAAGTCCCCGTTGTTGACAGTTCAAGTGTTTGTACTGTAGGAAGATACAAACACTTGAACTGTTAACAACGGGCACCTATGCTAGTTTGAGCTATTTAGCTTCTGTATCGACAGAAGACACGCCCACATTTCCATCTATGGTCTTAACGGCACTTTCACAAGCGCGGCCTTATTCCCACGTGCTCTCTTTCTGTTTCTGGTGTAATAAAAAGTTCTATGAAATGCTTGTTTTTTGCTGTTTGGTTAATGTAGAAACGGCTAAGTTTGGACGCGTCTCCCTGGCGGAAGGATACCAAACGGGAGTGAGCGACATGTGAAAGGTACAGCTGTTCTCCTGACTTTGTGGACGTGCTGCTCCAGCTGTCTCAGCAATGTGACCGCCTCCTTCTTGCTCCTTATCACAGAGGCCCAGTTAAAGTGCAGATGATTGTACTGCCTCCTGCGGATTCAGCACTTCTTTCAACATATAACACTCGCCTCGTAAGACAGCTTTCTCTTTTCCAGCTCTCCGTGCCTGGACACACCAGATCTAACTTACTCCTCCCCCCCCCACATTAAAAACAACAACAACAACAACAGCACGTAAGGGTATTAAACAGCAGTCATGACCTCCGCACAGCCGATTTTCTCCAAAGGAGAGAACTGCAAGCAAGGCTGGCACAACGCGAATGCCGACTACAATGAGACCGACACACACCTGGAGATTTTGGGGAAACCTGTCATGGAGCGCTGGGAGACTCCCTACATGCACTCGCTCGCAACTGTCGCGGCATCTAAAGGTAAATATAATGTCTTTAATGTCTCACAGAGCAATCCTCAAATCATGTTTACAGGGTGACATTAATGCTGGACATAATGCACAAATTCAATTCACGCGTGTGCATAATGACACCACCATGTACAACACTTCTGCTCCTTTTTAAATTCCCCTCATGCACACGTGTGTAAGGAGACACAAATGATCTGTCCTACAGTTTAAAGGTGGCTTCCATATGCTTGATAACCAGGGGATCTGCAACTCAAACCATGAACTGTAAAATGCATTTCTCAAACTTTCACACATTATGCAACTACTTTCATTATTATTCTTATGTTTATTTTGCCCAATGTGCACAATAGCCTATTATATTTTCCCAATTTTATTGTAGCCTCACAGCTTTTATCTCCTCAGCTTTTCATAGAAAAGACAAGGGAAAAAAAGTTTTTTCTTTGTTTTTACAATTTAATTGACCAGTCGAACAATCCCATAACCTATAATCCTAACTGTACATATAATACATTTTAAAAATTATTTCCTTGAACAAAGAACAAAATCTGGGATCCTAAGGCTTTTTCAAGATCACCAGAAAATAAATGTACACTTTTAAATGGTTCTCTAACTCTCTCTTTTTGTCCAACAATAAATTTGTTAGTTTAAATAGAAAATGTATTATTTATATGCAGAACTGCTTTAAAAATCACTGTTGAACATAGTTTATTATTTTTACCATAATATTTTTGTAAAGTATCTCAGGAGGAACCCTAAAATCACTTTCAAACCCTGACCAAGGGGCCGTAGGCTTACTGTTTGCTGTTACACTTATCTATTTTTATCTTTCTCCAAAAATACCATGGTGTACACTTCACCTCGTGTAGTGTTTCTCATGGCCACTTCTCACTTAGTGTAAGGACTCACACTAATCATTCAGTCATTCTCATACAAAATCATAGATTAGTTTCCTTGTGTAATCATTAGATAGCAGTAATTCTTTGAAATAATGAGACCTACCTTATTAAAATCACACTTCTTATGATTTACTGTGCAGGTGGCCGTGTCCTTGAGATTGGCTTTGGCATGGCCATAGCTGCCACCAAAGTTGAATCTTTTCCTATTGAGGAACACTGGATCATTGAGTGCAATGACGGTGTGTACGAAAGGTTGCAAGAATGGGCCAAATCTCAGCCACATAAGGCAAGAAAAACGTTCTTTGCACATTTAATTGATTTCTTCATACAGTGTGAAAATCATTTGAATGTTTTTTTCTTTTTACCCATACAGGTTGTTCCTCTTAAAGGCCTGTGGGAAGATGTGGTTCCTACCCTCCCTGATGGTCACTTTGATGGTTAGAGAAATGATGGTCACACTGTACTTCACAACACAGTGAATTTATAGTTTTAAAAATGTGCATACCTTCTTTTTTTTTTCTTTTTATTTACAGGAATTCTTTATGACACATATCCCTTGTCAGAGGAAACATGGCACACTCACCAGTTTAACTTCATTAAGGTAAAGTGACAAGTGTAATGTTGGACAAATGCAATGGCCCATTACCATAGAGTTTAAATGGGGCAGGACAACATTAATAATGACATAGCCTTAAATAAATGAAGTGAAATGAAGAGCACAAGTCATGCTATAGGCGACTCACCATGTTCTTGCCATGCTACTCCTCTGGGTAGTCCGGTTTCCTCCCACAGGCTAATTCATGTTCCCAAATTGCCTGTAGTGTGAATGCATGTGTGAATGTGGTTCTACTACAGTTGAAAAAAGGAAATAAATATAGTGGTCACCATTGGCCTCCATGGTCCCTAGATGGACTGCAGAGGTATTCTCTGCTGGTGTGAATAAATTTTAAGTAGGTCAGTTGGGGCAGCGTGATTCCTGTCTCAATAGTCCTCTATTAGCATTCACTGCAATTCCTATTTGTGATATTGGATCTATTCTGTAGATACTATTACTTAATAAGGCAAGCATAAAAATATAGAAAACGTGGCAACACTTTAATAATTATTGCCCATTTAAACCATGTAAAAGGTTTGAGGACTTTACATTCTCTTCCCCACTTCACTCTACGGTCAAGGCGTCACGGCACAAATGTAATACAACATCATTATTTTCCCCTTTTATCATTCTTCCTTTTTTATTATCATTTTCTTAAACATGTCCTAGGCCCATGCTAAGAGGCTGCTGAAGTCTGGTGGTGTCCTTACCTACTGCAATCTCACCTCCTGGGGTGAGCTGCTCAAGAGCAAATATGACAATATAGACAAAATGTTTCTGGTATGTATTCTAAATTCAGTGAATTAATACTTTATCCCATAGACAACTTTCAGACAAAATAATTACCAAGTGCTTCTTTTTCAGGAAACACAGGTGCCTCAATTGCTAGAAGCTGGATTCAGAAAAGAGAATATTAACACCTCACTGATGGACATCGAACCACCAAGTGAATGCAAATACTATTCCTTCAAGAAAATGATTACACCAACTATAGTTAAAGAATGAGCTATGGGCCCAAGCATCAAGTTCATCACCTGTGCTTTTTATGTCTTAGTTTTTCTTTTTTTAATTATAAAATTTTGTATAATTTAAATTGTATGATGGAAATCATGAAATGTGCATAAAAATTTGTGAATAAAAAGCACAAGATTATGATCAATGTGTTGTTTTACAATGATAAATTCTATAACAATAAACCACGTTTACATGAGAGAGGAAGTGCTCCACATGAACAATAATAATAAGATTATTTTAAGTACAAGTGTTTTGGTTTTACAAATCTGCCAAGAAAGCTAAAATCTACTAGGCACATTCAATGACATGGGATGACATTTCTTACAGTAAAAGAAGCACAGTTTTAAAGAAGGCTGTATGTACATCCCCGTTGAGGTGGTTGAGAGCCACCTGTATTTGTTCCCAGGAACATTCAGCGAGTAGAACATCTGACCCTTGAAAATCAACAGATAACTTGTCACCCAAACGGTCTGTGGAACCTGTATACACAAGCATTCACATACACCACTTGCACATTACAGAAACTCAGCTCTCAGCTGAGTTTCTGTAATGTGCAATTTCCACATTTGGACCATTAAAGGGGTTCTTTGGAGGTCAGTGTATCAGAAATGAAGTATGCAGTCTGATCATCGTTCTGGCATACTGAGAAAACTTTCTACCTTGATGGTATCCAAGCAGTAGTGATTCTGCACAATCAAAAGTCCTGGTTAGACTCAGACATGTCAATTCTTTAAAATATTTTTTAAACCTCATCACTTGCTGATGATCTAATGACATCATTTCTATCTTCTTAAGAAGAAAATAGACCTCTGGCATCTGTAAGTATTTGATGAAAAAAGTCGCCATTTGTCCATCTATAATGTTAGCAAAAAGCAGCCAAGGGAAAGATGCAACCGAGTGGCACATCTTGACTCCATGTGGTGTATTTTTCCTTTAATAACCTAGCTGTGCTGTACTTCCTTAAGCACTCGGTCTGAATTTAGCCAGACTTCTTATCCAGGTATCACACATAAGCAGGGTTAAAATAGTGCAGTCCATTCATCAAGCAATTACTCAGATGTCTTGGTTACCATTTCTGGCTGGAATTTGACACAAAGATATTCAGGGGTCGATAATTTTGTGTCTTTTTCAAGCGCCAGACATTTAAACAATGCAAGACCTTTTTTCACAGACAGTGCATCTAAAAACAATTGGATATCATGAAAAAGTTACATTTAAAAATGTGAAACTTTTATAAATTATATTACATATTCATTATATTATACATATTGTTTTAATTTCAATTATTGCATCTTACAGGTCATGAAAATAAAAAAAATCCAGCATCTCAAAGTATTTAATTTCAAATTTCAGTAAATTACCATTCAAACAGTATCTCTTGGTCTAGCTCCGTACAAACAACCACAATCATGGGGAAGACAGCTGGCCTGACAGTGCTCCAGAAGGTGACCATCAACATACACCACAAGGAGCATAAACCACAGGAGGTTGTCGCTGAAAGAGCTGGCTGTTCACAGAAGGTTGTATCAAAGCATATTTATGGAAAGTTGACTGAAAGAGAAAAGTGTGGTAGGAAAACGTGCACAAGCAACAAGGATGACCACAGATCTGATGTCCAGTGGTCCAAAGTGGTTCTCTTTTCGGATTAAAGTATATTTTGCATTTCATTTGAAAATCAAGGTCTCATAGTCTAGAACAAGAACTGTGTAGAGGAGCACAGAATGCAAGTTGCTTGTCCAGTGTGAAGTTTTTACAGTTGGTGAAGATTAGGGTGCCATGACATCTCCTGTTGTTGGAGTCAACAAAGCCAAATACAAGAAGATTTTAGAGCACTTCATGCTTCCACAGCACCATACCTACCATTACATGGTTTGCTAAAGATATTCAGTGCTTGATTGGCAGGTCAACTCTCCTGACCCGAACCCCATAGAGAATCTAAGGAAATCAAGAGGAAAATGAGAAACACCTGACCTAACAATACAGATGAGTTAAAGACTGATATTAAAACACCAATAGTAAATAAATTAACATATATTTTTTAGAATATCTGTATTGTAAATCCTTTTGTGACTGATTGAGACATATGTCTTGAGATACTATATTTTTTATTTTTATTTATGATCAAAATTAAACAAGCAAACAAGTTTGAATTATATAATATCCTTGTGAGCCAAGGAAAAGGTATTAACCAAAAATCTAAAAAGTTTCATAATAGGAAGCTGAATGTTGAGTGCCTTCAAGTGTACTGTAGAGATATTTGAAATACAGCACCAAAAAAATGCATGATTGCTGGTGTGTATATTGTTTAACACTGTTTGAATGTCTGAATTTTTCACTAAAGATTACAAGATCATTGGGAAGTGATAGGTGAATAGCTAGGTAGTAGGTGGGAATTGGCGAGTAACGCGGTTTGCGAGTGTTCCGCAAGACGAGCAAAGATTTTTAATAAACTTTGACTTGGAAAAATGAACAAATCTTGGTTTACGAGTACCGAGTATCATGTATCAAACATACACTTCTTGTTTTGACACCGAGTGTCACGTGATCACAATTGAGCCAACGTTTTTTCTCTCTTGCGCTGCGGAATTGTGCACATGTGAACTGTTTACTATAACACTGACCACGTGTGTGTGCTTAAAACATATTTTATTTTGTGTTTGTATGCGTGTGTACAGCGCGCATGTAATTGCAAAAGCAAGTCTCATTAGAGAGATTAAAGATCCATTTTCTTTCTCTCCCGCAGCATTCCGTTTTGTCTGTGCGTGCAATTTGACACCATGCCCCCTGACAGAATTGGACATGACTAAATTAGGGAGAGAATCTGAAAAAAAATCTAAAAAAAAAAAAAAAAAAAAAAAAAAGGAGTGTTACTGTGTAGGATGAGAAGAGGGGAGGGGCTTACTTTAGATTCACAAATATACACACATACACAGCGCCTGCGTGCATAAACGGAAACACCTTTCGGGATTTATGTTTACTTTTGTTTTTTAAGGTAAAGTGCAGGTTAATTTGTTTCATTTTTACTTTATATTTTGTGTTAAATTATTACTATCCAAAAAAAATAAATACATAAAAATAATTGAGTTTCTATTATTTCTTATGGGGAAATTCTTTGATTTACTAGTGCTTGAAAATTCGAGCCCGATTCTGGAATGAATTATGCTCGTAATCCAAGGTTCCACTGTATATGAAAGAATATATTGGTGATTGCATCTTATCAAATAAGGCATCTGCTTTTAATTAAAATCATTAGTTTAAATTCTAATTAGTATTCTACTACCTATGCCATATCTGATGAGCACATAATGTTATGAATTACGAAATAGGAAAGCAACACATGCTATAACAACTATATTTTGGCAAAGTGCGTGAACAAAATCTTACTTTCAAAGCCTGATGTTTTAAACTGCATAACAAAAGGAATCAAGGTAAACAGGATACTGATAACATTGATAGTCCTTTATTGTAACTGTAAAGAGGAAAAGACTGAGCTGAACCACAATCAGCTCCTGACATCCTTCCAAGTACAACAAATTACCACCGTTAAATAAAACATTTACAACAGATCACCCGTGATGGTACATCTCATTTGCGATACCAAATTTTCAATTTCTTTTCACGCTTAATTTTCCTCTGTAACTGCAGAGTTCCATAAAGCAGAGCCTCAGCAGTCGGCGGACAGCCTTCGGGGGAAAAGGAAAAACATCAGGCCGTCTTGAAATGTTTAAAACTGTTAACAACGTATAAATGAAGCCACAAAGTAGGTTATACTGAAGTGTTTCATGTAAAAGGCTGAAAATTATTACCTGGAACGTAAATGTCCACAGGGACAATTCTGTCACAGCCTCTGACCACAGAGTAGGAATAGTGATAGTATCCTCCACCGTTAGCACAACTACGGACAGCAAAAATGCACATCAGATCATATCACATTATAACATGGTGTCAAATAGGGAACATTCTACCACTGACAGCTATCAGTGACAGCTACAGTAAGCTTGGTCTGTGGTCCCATTACTGTCCGAATTTTTAGGGTTCATCCCTAAATCAGGCACAACTGTAATAAGCAGCAAGACATGCTATTAATGACTACTTTTCAAAGTTAATGCTAAAATATCAAAGTGGCAAATGTCATCCCCTTCCTCAGCAATTGTGGAGTAAAAATGGTTTGATCTGGATGTACATCACATTAGAAAGGAAAACAAAGAGAGAGTGCTCGCTCCAAACACATCATTAGCAATGATGTGCACCAGGTGTAAGTGGAGCAGTGTGTGTAAGTGGGGCAGGGAGTGTGTAATGGACTGCTTTTACCCCAGAGGCCAGAAAACGTCTATATTCGTTTACAGGGACCCTAATCCCTAATGTTATAACTAATAAATCAGAATATACCCCAATTAGAATAAAACTGCTCCATGCATAATCACCTCAGTCTGAACAAATCCGGCTTGATCCAAATGACTTTTCAATCGGAATGAACTGGGCTGTGTAATCTCTTCTGTTCAACTGGTAATATTAGCCTTGATTTGATTGCTAAGTCAGACATTATACCTAATTCTTGCATCCAATAATAATGCAGAAAGTGGGATTTGCAGAATAAGATTGTACACCTAATTTAAACGTAACATCTGTATAAAAATAATACTTGTTTTTCTCCTCCTTCTGTTATATTTTGGTCAGATTAAATGCTTCACAGTGAGCAGAACCACTTTGCACATGTTAAAGTTATATTCTAGTCACATTTTTAAAGCATGTAAAGACCTTACCAGATCAGTATCCCGGTAATCAGTTAATGTGGGATCTTTAAAAAGAATGATTTTGATCATATTGAAGAAATAATGTCCACGAAAACATGCCATATGATTTCTTTGAAAGAAAGATTGAACGATTATACAATGATCTTTAATTGAAGAAAAATGCAAGGACTTGGGTCACAGGGTTTAATTTATTTAGTTTTTTTTCCTAACAAGCCCAAACCATCAGCTTCTAAACTTTAGGTTAATACCCTTAATTCCGTACAACTGCTTTTGACCTGTGAGATGTTTGGAGGGGTAATGGTGAAACATTTAACCCAAAGAACACGGTCGCAGCAATCAGCATGGTGGTGGTAGCATTGCACTTTGGGGCGGTTTTGGGGGCCAGTGGAATTGGTGCATTTCAGAATTCATTAACATGGAAATCTGAAAGGTGAGTCTTGTCAACTGGACGACTTCTTAGTTTAGTAGAAACGTTTCACTACTCATCCAAGTAGCTTCTTCATTCTAAGGTAAGTTGGAAAGTTTCTCATATTTCAATTTTATTTGTATAACGCTTTTAACAATTGTCATTGTCGCAATGCAGCTTTACACAAAAGAATTATTCAAGTTTGTATGGAATGTGAATGTGTATGAATCAAAATGGTTAGATAGTCCCTGATGATCAAGCCGAGGGCGGCAGTGGCAAGAAAACCTCCCTGAGATGGTAATAGGAAGAAACCTTGAGAGGAACCAGACTCAACAGGGAATCCATCCTCATTTGGGTGAAACAGAGAGCAGGAATTGATCTGCATTCTGTAGTATTTAAGTCCTCCCTATCTGAAAATAGGGATGGGCCATAATTGGATTGTGTGGGAAAGAATGCCTTGTACTTCGCACATCTACACACATGGACAGGGCCAGGGGTAGCTCAGTGGTTAAGGCATTGGACTACGGTTCGGAAGATCCCAGGTTCAAACCACACAACCACCAAGTTGCCACTGTTAACCCTTAACCCTCAACTGCTCAGTTGTGTAATGAGATACAAATGTAAGTCGCTCTGGATAAGAGCGTCTGCCAAATGCCTAAATGTAAATGAAAAGGCTTGTTTTACGTGAACAATGGAGAAGGTGAGAATAGGAGGAAGGGTCGTGAGAGAGTAGAGGAGTACAGTAGAGAGAGAGATTAGAGAGGCGTTAAAATGTAACAAACAAGACGAGGGGGGGCATTGGGGGGGGGTCTTTAAGTGTGGCTTTCTTGGTGTATGTGTGAAGAGGTCTTGATCTTTCTTGGGATAGATGAAAGGGCAGAATGAACAGCAATGAGGAAATGAAAATAAAGAAAGGAGGATATAACAATTTACAGCTACTAGAACAAAAAATGTTTTTACAGATATTAAAGATGCTGTTCAACAGATAGAAAATTAAATGTAACTAGGATAAAAACAGAAATGTACTATATTTTATCGTATTTATTTTATTCATATTTATTTCTTTTCATAAGCTTTAATTCTGTATAAGCATTTCACTGCATATCGTATGGTGTATGACGGTGTATGAGACAAATAAAATTTGAAATAAGCCTTTGAAATTATGTCTTTATGCTTCACATTTTTGCTGCTGGTCATCTGGTAATCAACAGACATATATCATTTGTTGCCTTTTATTTATTAATCTTTTTCTGCTTGTAGCGACATGGGGCATCTCCACCTCTTAATTTACCTAATAAGATGTTAGTATTATAAATGTGTCATTATTAATCAGGAATACTAGACAGGCACCACATCTACCTGTATGGCATTCTGCAGACGTCATTATCCAGAAAGTGCTTTAATGTCTCTACCAATAAATACATCACGTCCTGTGCTGCAATATTTGCGTTAGATGAACTAATTTTTCTTACATTGTACCGTCAAGTGGCTTGAAGAGGTGTATATGCTCTTACCTTCCCATAGAAATGACATATCTGGGCTCGGGCATCTGGTCGTACACCTAAAAAACAAGAATAGTCTTAGAACATCCCTACACAATCAGTTAGAAACAATGTGTTTTCACCACGTCAGACCTTGCGTAAAGCGGGAGCCATTTTGTTGGTGAGGGTCCCTGCGACGATCATGACATCAGCCTGCCTGGGGCTGGCTCTGAACACGACACCGAAGCGATCCATGTCATAGCGAGGTGCTGCCATGTGCATCATCTCCACAGCACAACACGCCAGGCCGAAGGTCATGGGCCACAAGGAGCTCTAGGTAACAAGCATCCAAATTTATTTCTGTTAAAAAAAAAAAAAAAAAAAAAAGGCAGGAAAATGATGCCGAAAATGTAGCCGGCTTACTCTGCGGGCCCAGTTCACCAGGTCATCGAGCTTGGTGATGACGTATTCCCCTTTGCTGCTGACTGCTGAGGCGGGTTTCGCTGCTACGGCAGTGCTTTTCTCTCTGAATAGAGCCAGGCTGTAAATGGGAGAGGAGCGACAGCTGTGGTTACGGTTCACATAGCTCCGCAGCAGGTAACAAAATGCTATTAGCAGTGATTATGCAATTGCTAATTTCCCCCATGGTGAAGAAGATACTTTTTTTTTTTTTTAAATTAGGGGGGGGTTGGGTGGTTCCAATTTTCTCCCCAATTTAGTCGTGGCCAATACCTCCCTGTCGCTAGGGGGCTCCCACATTAAGGCTACTACTACCATTCAGTCGGGAGGGCGAAGACTATCACATGTTTCCTCCAAACCGGGTGACGTCAGCCGACCGCATCTTTTCGAACTGCTTGCTCACGCAACATTAGGGGCGTATTAACACACTCGGAGGAAAGCTCTAGCCGCTCCTTCCGCGTGCGCGAGCTCACAGACGCCCCTGATTGGCTGTAGAGCCGTGATTAATGTGGGAGCGGAAGTACCTCTCATCCCTCCCCCCTGAGAGAGCTCAGCCAATCAGCTCTCTCTATGCCTCCAGCTGCGGGAGGAAAACAGCATCACCCGGGGTTCGAACCAGTGATCTCCATGAAGAATATACTTAAAGAAATCTAGCCTCTGAATCTCCTCATACTAAAAGCACATTTTCTTATGTTTTATACCAAAAGTATCAAATTTAGCATCAAACGTTTAGACCAACTTTTTTTTCTAACAAGTTTTAACTTATCTTTACCAACGGGGGCCAATACTTCTGACACTGACTAAATTATTTTCGATACCTCTTAGCTTCTTCATTCTTCGTGTTCTTGAGCACAACTGTTTTTTGAGCAGCAAATGAAGAAAGGGGTCTGTAACAGAGATCAATTAGTTTGATTAGAAAATTGGCAAATCAACTTATTTACACATCATAACTTTCAATCGAACATCTCCATATGCCAACATGATGGAATAATCAGGGTTATAAACTAGTGAAGCAGTGTGAATGGAGGTATTAAATACTTGAGGTAATTGGTCATGTCTCACCTTAGTGAAAAGGAGCCAAGTGTGGCAAGGCGAGGCACTGAAAAAGAGGGATGTAAAATGTTAGCAACAATACAACAGATATCAGCACTTAAAAAAGTGGGGTCTAAGCTATTAACAATGTCACTTGCAGGTTTCCCAACATGGAATACAATAACCAGTTGAGGGGCCGTCAGAGCGGACCATCTGATCCACACACAACTTGGCGAAGCTTTTACGCCCGATGCCCTTTACGACGCAATCCTCCCATTTTACAACCAGATACTGACCAAAAATGTTGAACTGGTACAGAATTTAATGATAACCCATGAGGATGCTGTGTGCAATATGTGCACGCAGGACATACAGTAAAGCGGTTTGCAAGTGTTCCGCAAGACGTGCAAAAATTCTTGGTTTTCCGAGCGCCGAGTATCATGTATCACACATACGTTAATCATTTACTTTACGTCATTTACTCGTTAAAGTAGTAAATGACCTCCTATTGCCTATTGCGTTGCCTTGTACTTGTACATGTGTAATAACAATAAAGTTGAATCTAATCTAATCTATTGGCCTCTGATCAAGGTTGTGTAACTATGCTTGTATTAATCGACCTCAGTGCAGCTTTTGACACCATTGATCATACAGTAGTATTCTTCTTCACAGATTAGAAAATGTAGTAGGAATTAAGGGTACAGCCCTCTCCTGGCTCAGATCCTATTTGACCGATCGTTATCAGTATGTAGACTTAAATGGTGATTATTCTGCATGTTCTCTAGTGGAGTTTGGCGTTCCGCAGGGTTCAGTCTTAGGCCCTTTTTCCCTTTACAAGCTTCCTCTGGGCAACATAATCCGTAAGCATGGTATTAGTTTTCATTGTTATGCTGACGACACACAGTTATATGTCTCAGCAAAACCTGATGAGAAAAACCAGCTGACTAAAGTTGAGCAATGTGTGCAGGACATAAGAAATTGGATGCTAATTAACTTCCTTCTGCTTAATCCGGATAAGACAGAAGTTCTAGTCATAGGACCGCATACAGCTAGGAGTAAAATTTTAGATCACACCGTAACTTTAGATGGCCTTTCTGTTCTATCAAGTGCAACAGTAAAAGACCTCGGTGTGATTATAGATTCCAGTCTTTCATTTGAAGCTCATGTAGATAATATCACCAGGATAGCATTCTTTAGGGCAGTGGTGGCTCAATCGGTTAAGGCTGTGGGTTTCTGGGTTACTGATCGGAAGGTCGGGGGTTCGAACCCCAGCATCGGCAAGTTGCCACTGTTGAGCCCTTGAGCAAGGCCCTTAACCCTATCTGCTCCAGGGGCGCTGTAAGCTGGCTGACCCTGCGCTCTGACCCCAGTTTCCTAATTGGGATATGCGAAGAAGAAATTTCGCTGTGCTGTAAAAAGTACATGTGACAATAATTGAATATTCTTCTTCTTCTTCTTCTTCACCTCAGAAATATTGCCAAGATAAGAAATATATTGTCGCTAAACGATGCAGAAAAACTAGCTCATGCTTTTATCACCTCTAGGTTGGACTATTGTAATGCCTTACTGTCTGGTTGTTCAGTTAGGTGCATAAACAAGCTTCAGCTAGTCCAGAATGCAGCAGCGAGAGTCCTCACTAGAACCAGAAGATATGAGCACATCACCCCTATCCTATCTTCACTACATTGACTCCCTGTGAAATTTCACATTGATATTAAAATACTACTCGACATATAAAGCATTAAATGGTCTCGCGCCGCAGTATCTGAGCGAACTGCTAGTGTCTTACGATCCGCCACGCCTACTTCGATCAAAGGATGCAGGCTGCTTGTCAGTACCGCGTATTATGAAAACTACAGCTGGGGGCAGAGCGTTTTCTTACAAAGCCCCAAAATTATGGAATAGTCTTCCAAATAGTGTTCGGGACTCAGACACAGTCTCAGTGTTTAAGTCTAGGCTAAAAACCTACTTATTTACCTAAGCATTTTTATAAATAGATTTGCCTTAGGTAAAGGAGCAGATCTGGGGGACTCATGGACGTAGAGTATTATGGTGAACTGGTATGTTTTAGATGCTGTCTTCCTCAGTCTCATTTGATCACTCAGGTTTGTTGACGGTGAGGTGATTGTTTGCTTTACATCTCAGGGAGCCCTCATGTTTGTGTTTCCTTCTGGCTCTCCCTTTTAGTTGTGCTGTTATAGTTAGTCCTGCCGGAGTCTCTGTACATTTACTGTAGAGTGCAAGCATTCACATTATACATTATGTGACTGTGACCATACCTAACTGCCATCTCTCCTCTTCTCTTTCTCCCCCTCTTTCTCTTCCCTCTCTCCCCATGTCTCCCCTTTCACTCTCTCTCTCTCTGTCGAGCTACACATGTTATTCCTGAGCTGCCAGTGATCCAGACTCCCTCTGCCCTCCGGACCTGTCTGACCCATCCTGGTGCTTCGCTTCTGGTTGGAGGTCTCGTCACATGGATGCCCCGTGTGTCTCTTGGGATGCGTCTGGTGTCTGGGGATGATTCTCTCTACCAGTTCTGGCCTCGACTGGTGTTGGCAGCTGTTTCTCTGAGGACTTGACAATTCGATAGTTCAGGACTGGAACTTTCTACAAGTCTACCTGAGTCTCCAATAACTACCTGGACTCCATTTTAACATCAACTATTATAGCTGAACTGACTGCCACCTAACACAATGTATAAATGCAGATAATTTCCTGCTATCTGTTTCACCAAGATGAGGATGGGTTCCCTGTTGAGTCTGGTTCCTCTCAAGGTTTCAACCTATTACCATCTCATGGAGTTTTTCCTTGGCACTGTAGCCCGCGGCTTTTTAACCAGGGACAATCTGACCATTTTGATTCATACACATTCACAGTCCATACAAACTTAAATAATTCTTTTGATTGTGTAAAGCTGCTTTGAGACAATGTAAATTGTTAAAAGCACTATACAAATAATCAACATCCGTGCATGCGTGTACTGTTTACTATAACACTGTGACCACGTGTGTGTGTGTGTGTGTGTGTGTGTGTGTGTGTGTGTGAAACTTATCTTATTTTGTGTCTATGCGTGTGTGTACAGCGCACGTGTAAAGCAAAAGCAAGTCTCATTAGAGAGGTTAAAGATCCATTTTCTCTCTCAGTTTCAGCCTGTCGTTATGTGTGTGCATGCGCATAATTTGACACCGTTCCCCTTTACACACACACTATCGCTTTTATCCCCTCCCACCCACCTACCCCCTCTCGGCTTCACACACACTCTGCTCTACACAGAAACACTGCTCTGTTGCGATTCTTTTCAAAGTTAAAGTGCAGGTTCTTTTGTTTGTTTTACATTACAGCAGTGATTCCGTTAGTATGCGCTCACACAAGTGTCATTAGTGATGTTCCTCGCTAATTTTTCAGATAAAACAGTCTTTCCGTTAATGTGTGTTTTCGTGAAATTCAAATAAGAGAGGAGAAAGGTTTATTGTGCAAGATGAGAAAGGGGAGACGGGACGGGCTGATTTCTCCTGTCCTCTTATTTTGGATTAACACACACACAGAGGCCTGCGTGCATAAACGGAAACACTTATCTGTCAGGACTTATTTTTACTTTTTTTTTTTTAAGGTAAAGTGCAGGTTAATTAGTTTTACTTTTATGTTATATTTTGTATTAATTATTTTTATGTATTTAGTTTTTTGGGTTGTGAAATGAATTTGAGTTTCCATTATTTCTTATGGGAAAATCTGCTTTGATTTACGAGTGTTTTGAAATACGAGCCCACTTCCAAAAATGAATTATGCTCGTAATCCGAGGTTCCACTGTAATTTGAGGCTCAATTGAATGCATAACTTTTAAAATGCAGCTATTATGGAACTAGAAAAATCTATATACTACTTCAGACTAGACCCATCTTCCAGTTTACACAACAATCAATGTAGGAGCAAAACTCCACCACTTTTTAACTCCAAGTTAATTTATAAGAAATTTATAAACATTTAGGAATAACAGTAAGTTCAATTCAAATAAATTTTATTTGTAGAGCGCTTTTAACAATTGTCATTGTCGCAAAGCAGCTTTACACAATCAAAATAATTATTTCGTTTGTATGGAATGTGAATGTGTATAAATCAGAATGGTCAGATTGTCCCTGGTGAGCAAGCCGCGGGTGACAGTGGCAAGGAAAAACTCCCTGTGATGGTAACAGGAAGAAACCTTAAGAGGAACCAGACTCAACAGGGAACTCATCCTCATTTGGGTGAAACATAAAGCAGGAAATTATCTGCATTAATACTATGTGTTACGTGGCAGCCAGTTCAGCATAATAGTTGATGTTAATATGGAGTCCAGGTAGTTGTTGGAGACTCAGGTAGACTTGTAGGAAAGTAAGAAACATGCAAGATAACAGTCCACCTTAATAACTCCCATCCCTAAAGATATCGCAGTTAGAAAGATAAAGAGTAATGTTAACTAGAGAGGGAAAATTCCTGAAGAAATTTTAAGTGTGTCTATGCACGTGCCGGGTCGGTGCCAAAACATCATGCAACCAACATGCTAATCAGCATAACATGTTGACAAACTCATTCAAAGCTGATCTCAATGTTAAGTCTATGGACCAGCAGGGGGCAATTAACCGCCAAATCCCTTAGAAAAGCCATACCACCCCATTCCCGGATAAGCCGCACGATTTGACACCTCATTCATGGGTCTACGACAAACGGTGCTGGACTAGTGGTTAATTGCCCCCTGCGGGGGCAAGTAACTGCCCAGCCCTCAGAAACGTCATAGCACCCCATGCCCGAATGAGGCGAATGGTTTGACACCTCACACAAGGGTCTATGACAAACTCAGTCAAAGCTGATCTCAATGGTAAGTCTATGAGCGGTTGGGGGCAATTAACCGCCCAGCCCCTCAGAAAAGGGATAGCAACCCATTCCCGGATGAGCCGCACAATTTGACACCTCATTTATGGGTCTATGACAAACGGTGCGGGACTAGCGGTCTCAATGTTAAGTCTACGAGCGGTTAATTGCCCCCTGTGGGGGCAATTAACCGCCGAAACCCTCAGAAAATGCATAGCACCCCACCGGTCAGCCGAACGGTTTGACACCTCATTCATGGGTCTGCGACAAACTAATTATTCGAAAAAATTCCCGAGTAATGTTAATTATAGCTGATTAATATATTCTGCCTGAAAAAAGACCACACACTAAGATTTCATTCAATCACTCTTTGCTTTCATTACAGCACACAATGTGGTGGCCAGTTCACATATGAAAATGATTCCTCATGTTCCCACATCCACTCTTTCACAATTTGAGTCCTAGAATATATCTGTAAAATCAGGGAGGGAAAACTTCACTGATGTAATAACTGGGTCATTCAGTACATTTAGGTCATCAGCTGACTTTGTTATTGCCACCAGACCAACTGAAGCAACACAAGATCATAAGACTGCCTTCAGAGGCTTGTACATTGGCCTCTATTCATGATGGGTGCATCACTTCGTGTGTGTCTCTTGCTACCTCATATTCACTGCTCTGGAGTTGGGTCAGTCTGCACTCATCAGACAAAATCATCATCTTTCATTGCTCCAAAATTCGATCTTTATGATTTTTACTGTAATTTTTTTCCCATGCAACTTCAAGTGTATAAGTAATCTTCTTCCATGTCCCCCCCCCCCAACCACATTTCTTGAACGAAAGTCGACGGTTCAGCACTATCCTTCCAGGTTTTGTTCATGTGTTAAACAGTTTCAGTGACTTTAAATCTCCTTAGTTTTCTTTGCTTTATGCAGTCCAGTAATATGGCACTTCTGAAATGGCGGTTTTTTATTTGGCCAGACAGGGTATGTAAAATCGCTGTGATAAGCAAGCTACCTGCGATAGGTATAATACTTCATAGATGTGCTTTTATTACTTTTACAAATATATATATTTATAAGATATTATGCTGGTGTCAGAATTTATGTAAATATACAGGGTGATCATGTACAATCATATCTTTAAAACTGTTAGATATAAAGGTGAATTTTATGACATTACTTTGGCCAATTAATATTTTTATGTATATATTTTGCAGTAACCTAAACACTTGTATCTAACATGTTTTATGTGAAATTAATAGGTTTGAAGTCAGAAAAAGACTTAACTTTTATGTTGTACCCTGTAATAGTTATGAACTGAACAGTTTTAACGTTAATGTTGGTCTTTTCTACACTAATGCAGCCAAATCACATGTATTTATCTTTATGAATCATCCACAGAGTTTGTTGTTTATACTCGATGTCACACCTGCAGTTTTGCTAACTGGCTACACAACAAGGTCAGGGAATAAAACGCTGAGATAACGATAAGACTAAACCACTACAACAGCCGCGTTTAATAAAAAAATTACTTGGATATTAAACCTAATTTCTGTCCATACTGCAGAGTAAGTCACATAGTTGCGTTTGTAAAACTAAAAACTGCAAGATTTGTCTGTTCCGATACTCACCAACCAACGCCGCCATTTTTACACAATACTACTTCCGGTTCTGCTTCTTCTCTGGTTATGGAAATACGCTATACTCGGATATAGGGCTCCCTCTGTTGGTGATCACTTGGAAAAGCATTTAGTTGCAATGTTCTCAATTGCAGTTTCCTTAAAACCATGCATGTCCTTTATAGGAAGAAGCAAACAACAGGGCACAATAAAACTATTAGTGTTGACCAATACATTTTAGCTCAAAGTCTCTCAAAAATAAATAAATTACTCTCATTCTCTATACCGCTTAGCCTGTACAGGGTCTGAGGGGAGATGGGTCACACCCTGGACAGTGTGCAAGTCCTTTGCAGGGTACGGACTTACACACACTTACAAATTACAGAAAATTTGGAAATGCCAGGTAGCTTAATCAACATGTCTTTCAACTGTTGGAGGAAACCAACCAAGCATGGGGAGAACATGGACGAAGATAGGACTCGACATGTGCCTGGACACGTGAGGCCACATTGCTTACCACCGGGTAGCATAATAAAGTGTACTAATTATTATTGAGGAGAATGCTTGTAGATAGCACAGCTTTTATTCAGTCAGGGATCCTCTCAAATGGCATTTCAGACTTGCTTCATTCATAATTTTGCAGCTTACCTGGGTGGATTGTCTCTTTTAACACATCCCTGAATCCCCCCCCCCCCCCAGGAGGCTCACATTATTTATATTCTACAATCTCCCTCTTAATCTATGTCCTCCTCATACACACAACTTCTCTACTGCTCTGTGCTGTGTTGTTACATTGTGTTTACACCTGTGCTCCTATTGGTGCTCTGACTGATAAAGTTTGAATCGAGTTTGATCATGCGTGGCATGAGCGAGATTAATTGGTAGAGTTTAAAAAAACAAAGTCTTCCATGTGAACAAGGCTTAATGGAATTCTCTTAAATTATTAGATTTCAACCGTAGAACCTTGCAGAAAAAAAATTGATCGAGAATTGCCATTTGAGTGAAATCTAAGGAATTGTGCTTAGAGTTTTGCTGAAAGACTTTATTGACAAATAAGCATTAAGTTTTTACTAATGTATGCATATTTTTCAGAATTCATTTAACCATTGGAGAAAACTTAAATAAGCAGCCTATTCATGTAAGTTCGGGGGTGGAAGGCAAAAGGCACAACGGTAAAAATTCACTCAATTCATTTTCTACCCCTGTTCAGCCCTTCCATGCATATACAGTGGAGGAAAAACATTGTCAGACTGACAATGTGAAATAAATGGTAAGGGGAAAAAGACAGAAAAACTCCTGAACAACAGTATGGGATAAAGAAAAATTGGTAAGGAAAATTTCAGACGTACATCAGAAAAAATAAAGACATAAACCAGGGCAAAGAACAGCAGTGGACAAGTGGTACAGTAAATGAAATCAGAAAAATGGCAGACAAAAGGAGAAAGAATTGTGAATCAACGGCAGAAAAAGGAAATCAAAGCCAGGAAAAAAAGTTGTACAATTCTGAATTGCTGGGTAACTACTGTATATAATGGGTCCAGACACAAGGCTGGTATACCAGTTTATTCTTTCAAAGAAATTAAAGAAAATAAGAGAAATCAAGGGCATTTAAAAAGTAGGTATAAGAACACTGTACAACTGGAGGAAGAAAAAAAAAAATCCTTATACACTATCCACTTTAAAGTGTCACATAAAAAAAAGCAGCAATAATAAATTAGCAAAATCATATTCACAATAATTTAAGAGGGTTATCACCTCAAATAAGGCTGGAATTCATTTAAAGCATTACAATACATTTTAAAATGATTCAGCCTGTATTGCATCTAAAAATACCACATTAACTATGTACACAAAAATTGATATACACAAAATAAAAATGGCGAAGTTTAATCTTCCGTGAGCAGGTTGTGAAAATGATCTGTTCTTCTCTTAAGCACAGTCCTGAAGTCATTCTAAAAAAAAAAAAAAAAAAGAAAAGAATTTAATTAATTACATTAAGAAATGATACTGAAAACATCTTAAAAGACTCAAGAATTATATTGCTTTTGGAATAATGCACACGCATTGTTACTTATGTTTTACATACATGACAACCTTAACGATACACTTTTTCTGGTTTAGTCCTCTTTGTGTTTACCGAAAATGTTTAAAAAGAGTGAGCTAAATGACCGAACTTACAGCTTGTGAGAGCTTTTCCAAGTAAGATACGAGTCTCTGGAGCTCCTTGTCCTCTTTATCCCCACACCAGCTCTTGATAGGAACGGTATTCATCAGCTAGAAACAGGATAAACACAAAAGTTACTAGTGCCTGCAAAAATCTAATAAAAAATAAACAGAAAGGAAACGGGAAGCACTCATACGTGGTATGGGAAAGTGTGGGGTGCGTTGTCAAGAACGACTGTTTTTGAAAGATCTCGTTCCAGCACCTCTAAATCCTTAACGTAGTGTCCAAGAACACATGAACAGTCGTCCTGATACAGACGATGTCTTTAGGGAAAGAAAACAGGGAGTTACTTTATTGTATCTGGTGGTACAGAGGTGAGGATGATCACAATCATCACAGTAATAATTGTACATAAAGATTAAAGCATCATACCTGAATATTTTTTTCTTTGGATCCAGTATGTCCACTATCATTTCTGCATATTCCTTTTTAGCAGAAGTATAAACAAACATCTACAAAATAAAGGAGATTAATATAGATAAATCGAGATTAATAAATAAACATCTACAAAATAATGGAGATTAATAAATAAAGGGAAAAATATGGAGTTTAATGGGGCGTTAAAGAGAAAAGCTAAACGAATGCCCATGTCAATTAAAGTAAAAAATAAAATAAATAAAAAAGCTGTAAAAGACAAACTGGAACTTGAGATTTATTTTTCGGAATACTTTTTTTTTTTTTTTAAGATTGCCGTATGTCTTTGAATGATGATCCCGGCCAAAGTGGCTCAGAGCCCAATGTAGTCTTTCCGTAAAACATTCAGCAAAAGGAACACTTGAAAAATCAGCAGATAACTCATCAACTTGCGGAAGAGACGTACGGGTCTGTGGAAAACTTTACATACAGGCATTCACAAACATGTCACATCACCCTGCAGTCCTGACCTCCAAGCCATTTTCACATGTTTGGCCCAATAAAGGAGTTCCTGGGAGGCCAGTGTTTCAGACATAAAGCAGGAAGTCCAATTATGGCCACATACTTGATGGTATCCAAACACTAGCCAAACACTGATATGAGTCTATTAAGCCCTATCCAGAAGGGACTAGTTTTCCAAACGACGTTTGAGTTAGAATTTTTTTTTTCAGACAACGTCCATCATTTCATGTGTGCATTCGGACGGGACTAACATCTCCATGTTTATTACGGAGGTAGGAGTGTCTGTGTTTTACATGTAGGCACGTAGGCAATTTGCTCTGGTATTTTTACAGAGGTCGTGTGAGAGAAAGACAGACATGGTAGATTCGGACGGGATTAAAATCACAAAGTACAGCTGTGAAATTTCTCTAACGACCCCCTGTAAAACTAGTCCCGTCCGAATAGGGCTTTATAAAATAAAATCAAAAATACATTAAAAAAAAAAAAAAAAAAAAAAAAAAAAAAACTGTATACGCGACATTCTACATTAAAAATACGAATACAGGCCTCCGAGTGGCGCAGTGGTAAAGCGCTTGCCCTAAAATCCGGAGATCGCTGGTTCGAACCCCGGCTGTTGCCTCTCACAGCCGGAGGCCTAGAGAGAGCCGAGCTCTCTCAGGGGGGAGGGATGATAAGTACTTCGCGTTCCCACATTAACGACGACTCTACAAGCCAATCAAGGGCGTCTGTGAGCTCGCGAAAGGAGCGGATAGCACTGTTCCTCCGAGTGTGTTATGCTGCCCCCAATGGTGCGTGAGCAAGCAGTTTCGAAAAAATTGGTCACGTGGGTCGGAGGAAACACGTGGGCGGTCTATGGCCCTTCCTACTGAGTAGCGGTATGAGGTTAATGTTGGAGCCCCTAATGACTGGGAGGAATTGGACATGACAAAATTAGGTGGGGGGGTTAAAAAAAAAATCCCGGTATGCTTGTTGCAAGTCTATTAATAAAGCCGATTTACCTCAAAATGCTTCCCCATGGCTTGCAGAAACTCATTCACATATGGCCTGAGAACCAAATACACCTGTGTGTAAAAGACAAATTTGTTAATAAGCATGGCCTAAAGTACAAAACGTTAAACCTTTAGCAACCTATTTATCCAACACCACCAGTATACGCAGTGCAGGTATACAGAAAAAAAACCCAATCACCGTGTACTCTTGATCTTGAAAGACGGTGTTAAATGTGTACTCTGCATCTTCGATTTGGTTGAGCGAGCTGAAAACAAGGGTTTCGTCCTAAGAAAGAGAAGCAATACGCGTCCAGGTTAGTGATAGTATCTACTGCATTTAAACTAAAAAAATAAATAAATAAATTGTGTGCAAATATACCGATTTGAAAAGCTCACCAAATCGAGCACCATGGTGGCTGCGGGTGTACTTCTCGTCTTTGGTGGTATGTCCCGGGGAGCAGAGACAACTCTGGACTGTTGGGACTGGTTAGGGATGTTTTTGATGAATGTGAATCTGTAAGACAACAGTGTGTGACACATGAAAGAAGATCCTGCTGTGGATTTATATAAAAGCCTGTGATCAGAAAGCTGCAGTCATTTAGGACTGTGTGTTCGGTAACTGAGAAACCCTGGCGCTGGGAAAGTGACACTCACGGGCTGAACAGCTCATCGTTCTCCTCGTCTTCTGACAGCGAGCTGACGGCACTGTACCCGAACACACACTGCTCAGGGCTGAACACTGCACCTCTCCTAGTCCTCTCGTCTATGAACAAGAAATACCAGCATTTCAAAATAGTCAAAGAAAGTTTCTCTCGTCTTTTGTGATTTGTATGTTTTCGAAAAATTACATTTACATTGCCTGACAAAAAAAATAAATAAAAAATAAGTAAACAAATGAATGGAAAGTAATATTTTGTTGGATCGCTTTAAGCTTTTTTTATACGCCACACATTCCCCAAACCCATCTTTTCAGAAACCCTCACAAGTCATAACATTAATTTACCATCAGAGTTGTGTTAAATAACTACATTTATGCATAACTGCATTCACAAAAATCGCCAATGAAAAGAGGAAAACATTCCAAAATACCAACTTTACTTGCTATGCAAATAAAAATGCACCTTCAAATAAAAATATTTCAAAAACCCTTTCTAAATGGTTATATATACATGGAAACATTATAGTAACATGTTATTTTATCTAGTTATCTATTAGATTTGTCAAGTTTTGTTTTGGTAGAAGAGTTATTATAACAATAAATGCTTTGCCTAATAAAAAAAAATAAGAAAACTTTTTTTAAATAAACATAAAACAGCCTATTAAACGCACTTTAACGACACAATACTAAATAACGTAGTCATGTGTAAAACCTTCAGCAACCTAGGACTTTATATCGGTACTGAATGCTAGGTTAAACCTGTGTTGCGTGCTTGTGACAGCAGTTCTTACTGTCTTTTGTGGGAGTGACGAAACGCACTACTGGAGAGTAAAGGCTTCGTGCGGCGGGGTTGACTGATGGGTAATGCCTTTCCCGGAGATGCCGCACTGGGGTCTTGAAGTCAGATTCTGAAGAAGAAGAAAAAAAATCTATTAAATTCACTATTAAAAACTTCATAGATTTTTTTTGTAGACATGGATAAAAGTTTTTTTTTTGTGTAGGGAAAAAAAAAAGGCACTGAAAAGATACGGACAGACAATGATCCAAATAAATGGACGGTGTTTAAACACACTGGTACCTTTACACTCCTGTAGTGGTAGAACCCTTTTCCTTCCATGTCTTAAGCGCTGGCGCTTCATCGCAGTTGGGATCGTCTCACAGTACAAATTGGAACAATCCTTTAAAATCTGGGCTTCCTAAACACAGTCACAAATAAAGATGAAGAAGAGACCATATGACGAGTCCATTTCACACAAGTAGTAAGAAAGTGAAAATGTGCATAATTATTTAAAAGAATGATTAACACAACATCATGACATTCTCGAAACACACTCGCTGAGCATTTTGTTAGGAATTTTATTTAGTACCAATACCAAATAGGGTCTGCTTTTACTCTCAAAACTGCCACAAACTGTTTTGGCATTTATTCAACAAGATGCTGGAAATATTCCTTTCAAGATTCTGCTGACATGAACGCATCATGCAACCCCTGAAGATTTTCAGGTGCTCCTTCATGCTGCAAATCTCCAGCGCTGCTTCATCCCTGAGGTGTTTGGTTGGATTCAGATATAAGTGACTGGGATCGGCCAAGACAACAACAATGCGCAAAAAAATATAATAATAACGCTCACTCCATTTCAACACCCCCACCAACTGGGACTGAAGACACGAGGCATGCTGGATTCATGCTGATATTAATAAAATTCTGACCCTACCATCTGTGTACCTTGGAAGACATCGAGCTTCATCAAACCAGGCTAAAGTTTCTGTCTTCAACAGTAGAGCTTTGATGAGCCTGAGCCCATCGTCACCTCAGCTTTCGGTTCTCAGCTGATAGAAGTGGAACCAAGATTTGACACGTGGATTTCTGCTCGCCACAATTGTACAGAGTGGTTTCTGTAGCCTTTCAGTCAGCTCGAACCCGTCAGACCATTCGTTAGCTGATTAGCAAGGCGCTTGTTTGCAAAAGTTGTGACTGGAGTTACAGAATACCCAAACCATCTTATAAAGTACCAATAATAATGGCACAGCGACAATTACTGATACTAGTCCTCATATTGATGGTTGATAAAAAATATCACTAGAAGCTGCTGATTTATAGCTGAACGATGGTATGCACTGCTGCCACAGGATTGGCAAATTAGATAACTGCACAAATTGGTAGTGCAGTACAGGCCAGTGTTTCCCACAAACAGTATACTTTGGTGGAAAAATTAACTAGGAGCGGATAGTAGACTGCTCTCGCGTTAACATAAACAGGTTCATGAGCGGTAGCACAAGGCGGCTTTAAAGTCCACTACTAATTAATTGATCACATAATGTGTAAGGTGTACAGACAGGCGCACATGAAGTTTCGCACATTTGAGCAGCTCTTCTTTATAAAACCCAGAAAGATTAATAAATCTGTGTGGATACACAGCACAGGTCAATGACCGATAAAAAAATGCTTATAGAGAAGTCCTGCTGGTGTGGATTTTCTGATGCGTCATATTGAGCTAAAGTTATCATTACTTGTAAAATGTGTAAATTCTACTGGAATATGGTAATGATTTCACAAAAATGCAGAACTCGCAAAATGCAGGCATTTCTAACAAATTGCTCAAGAGTGTGCAAGTGTGCATGTTTGTATATATACACCTTTTCACTTGAAGATACTGTTCTCTTTCTCTCTTTATATACATGTATAGAATAATCAGTTTATGTTTTTTTTCTTACAGGTGTGTGCATTGGTGAGATGATTTTTATGAACTGGTGACATTTCTATTTTGACAAAATTCTAAATACAAATATTGTTATTTAAAGTGTATATTTAATGGAAATTACATCACAACATGTAAAAATAACCCAAGATCATGCAGTATTTGCAGAGCTTTAAATAACTCAAATTAAACAAAATGTAAATAATTTGTAAACAAATTGTGTTAATGCTTTGGCTAAATAACATTAAATCAGTATTTGGTGGAATAACCCTGATTTGCAATTGCAGCTTTCATGTGTTTTGGCATGCTCTCCAGCAGTTTTTCACATTGCTGTTGGGTAACTTTATACCACAATTATTGCAAAAAAAAAAAAAAAAAAAAAAAAAAAAAACACACAGCTCGGCTTTGCTTGATGGTTTGTGATCGTTCAAATTCATTCTTTTTGAACGAATCTTTAATGCGTCTCTGCTGAACGAGTAGTCTGAGTGATTCGTTAATTTTCTAATCGTGCACAAATCATCGCAAAACCTCTGGAAGTTATGTACAGGAAACAGAATTGAGCGATTCTCAATGACTCTTCTACCCCGAGTCGTTCGTTCCTTTGTCACATGACTCCCATAGACGCTAACGACTCAGACTGGAAGATATGTGCGGTGAGCTACTCATTCTGTTTATTATAATATGTCTTAGCTGCATTGTAATTTTTCATTACTGGAACTATAGCCAACATTTGTGTATGTAGACGTATTGGGGTCTTTTTATTGAAAATGTGACATTTTATTTTATTTCTGATCAAAATATCTGAACGATATTCAAAGAACCAAGTGCCTACAATGATTCAAACCTCCCATCACCAGTACACACATTACAAAAGGGCCCAAAAATGTATACACACGTAACTGTTACTCTTTTATAAAACCCGAATTATGCCAGCGATGTGTAGTACCATGTTTCCTCTAAAGATGTCAGTAGTCGTTCCATCGTTGATGCCATCACGTGACCAACAGAAGAGAAGAACATATTCTTTGTTTAAGTGTGTATACATTTTTGCCTTTATAACATGCATAAATTAAAAACGCACTATACAATTGTAGGAATTACTGCTATTCTGTCAGGAATAGACTCTGAGAAGCTCCTAAACCTACCAAAATTTGACTGGACTTCTGATAAACCTATAGTCCAGTCTAAATCAACACCTGACATTTTGCATCCAAAACTTTTCCCCAACTTACATGTACGTAATGAAACATGATTTGGTGTGAGGCATATGCTGTTATGATGAGTTGTTCAGTCAGACGCTGTGTCCTGTAGGCCCAGTCGAGCAGTGAGCTAACAGGAAGCAGGCCTTTATTGTTAGCAAAACTTTATATCTAGTGAATGGTTTATGAACCTACTCCTACAGTGAATTAGGTAAACATGATTAACCTAGATATAAAAAACAAGTAGTTATGCAAGTAGTTATGCGATATCTTGAAATGTATGTGGGTTTTATAAGCACTGTTTGCTAGCTAACTAGCAAACAAGTTAGCTGAACTAGCTACAATAACAAACATGGAAGTAGTGTTATGACAACTACAAAAACGACAAGCTAATTGTTATCGGAAACAGCAGGTGTTATTTCAGAAAAGGCTCAAATTTACCCCCACGTTAGATTTTATTTTCACTTTTCAGCGTTCTCTTCAGGAAGGCCCACCTGTGTCGGAGTCTGAGCCTGAAGCTGGCTCCGTCCGATCCGCGGCGTGCGAGTCCCATCGGGCCGCCGTCTCCGCGGGGTGCTGCTGGGCTCAGGAGACGGGCTCTCCAGGCAAATAATCCTCGACCGGAGTCTCATATTAACGGAGCAGCAGCGGACTAGGACACTTCAGCCAACTTAAATTGCAGCCGAGAGAAGTGACAAACTGTGGTATTACTAATTATATTATTTATTTCTGCAAAGGCCCAGGCGCCTCAACATGGCCTCACTCAAGTCTACTTTAACGATTTAAATCTGCCGGTGGGGGCGGGGACAAAACGCGTCACAGGAACGCTTAGTGGGCGGAGCACGGGCGCGCGTGACGTCACTGCCTAGGCAACGTAACAACGTACTAATCTGACGAGCCATAACATTATGACCTGCCTAATATTGAGTAGGTCCAACTTTTGCCACCATAACAATGAGTCACTTGTGTGTTCTGACACGTTTCGATCACAACCAGCATTAACGTTTTCATCACTTTGACCTGTTCCTATTGGATATCGATAGATCGATCCCTATGTGCATCAGTAAGCCCTGAATACACATGGACCTGTCACCGGTTCACTGTTTTTTTTCTTCCTTGGATCACTAACCCTAGGTCCTAACCACTACATCCTAAGAACATCACATTTTATTTTGCCCATTTCTTCTGCTTCCAACACATCAATAGAATACACGTATGAATAAAAAAAGGTTTAAAAATAATAAAGATTACATTTATTATAAAATATTTATTCTCTTCTTCCTTCTTGTAGTACAAAAAGAATATATTTAAAAGAAAAACAAAAATCAGCAAGCAAGCTTTGAATAAAAACAAGAATATGTGAAGAAGATTCTTCTGTATAATCGCAGATCCAAAACAAATGTGCACTGGTTTCTGGTGCAGAGTTTCAGAAAGAGCAGCTGGTGTCTGTCCTTTTTAATTTCTTAAAGTAATAAAATATTTGACAGGATAATCTTTATATAATAATTCCAACTAAGATTTGTCCCACCTTGTTAGTTGAAATATATTTATAGTACAGACCTTTTTTCCTAAGGAATATTATTGACAAAAACATCTATTAGGCCATGTTTCTGACTGTGTTGTACCAGTATTAACAGAATGCACTTTATCTTTTGGTATCTTTGGATTATTAATAAAAATATTACTTTATTTTTATATTTGATTATAGTATGACCACTTATGGTTATATGATAACGTTCCTGGAACATTCTGGTAACAGTTTATCATGGGTACACGACTGTGAGGAGTCATAATTTTTGAAACATGAGAAAGTTCTGTGAAGCTATGAACCTTACAACATTTCGTTCCAGGGCACTTATTTGATTGGAAAAGCAGCTTTTCAGAAGTGCTGATATTTAGTATAAAAGCACTGCACCACTTGTGGTTGTTCACTGCTTAAAATTCCAATCCTAGCTCCTAGTTTGTAAAACTGAACTACTCTTACTATGAGTTACTACTGTATGGGCTGTCAGTCAGTCTGGACATTTTTATGACTGCACACACACTTTGTCTGGTTTTGGCTTTTTTTGGGAACTATTTTGGTTCACAGACAGGAAGGGGGAAAACTTTCTATAAATATTTGGCGTGTTGCATCAGAATGACTTTTTTGTCCGGGCACCAACGCGGTAGCCTCATCTGTATGTCTTTTCTTTTCCTCTTTTTTTGGTTTAAATTGCTTGTTTTTACTTTTTTTTTTCATTTCTGAGTTTTTAATAGGCTCTCCTATTACTGGAATTTCCTTCAGGATCAATGAACTGTCTGTCTGTTATACAGCATTATTTTCCTTGCTTAGAGAACTATTGTACAAAAAAGTAATATCATACTCAAAATTATGATATTAGCACTGCTGTGATTACCTAACGACTATATTCTGCAGCAAACAGGCCAGACACTTAGGCTAGAAGTTGTTAACTTAAGGCTTATTCAATTAGCTTTAGTTTGAGAGCGAGTGATCAGGGTCCAGAAAGCAGAGCCTCATAGATAAAAAAAAACAAAAACAAAAACAAAACTAAACTAAAATTACTTGGCATGGTGCAGTTTAATTTCTAATATAATTTTTTTTAATGAAGGCACAAAAATCTTTAGCTGCATTAATAATAAGCCAGATTAGAATTTATTATATTGTTTTCATACCAAGTTGGAAATCTTAATTACACAAAAACATGTAAAAAAAATTCTTAAAAAAAGAGAAAAATATGTACAATAAATCCTTGTTAAAACTGAAATCAACAAATGTACAGCCAACTACACATAAGCAAGCTGGACAAAGATTAGCACAAGGGGAAAAGAAAACTTTATACATGTGCTGTATATAACTGATTTACCAAAATAATGCATTCCATTAATTGCATTAATGTGAAACACACAACTTGGACTTCTTAAGCAGAATAGACCGATCAGCCTGATCTGTTTCTATGAACCCCCTTCGTGCCCTAAAACGGCTCTGATCCATCAAAGGCATGGACGCTCTGAAGGAGTGCTCTGGAATCTGGACATCCTATAATTTCTACAAGTTACAAGTTGTGGCCTTAACCGATTAGACATCTTTGTCCAGCACGTCCCACAGACACTCAATCGGCCCGAGATCTGGAGAATTAGGAGAACGAGTCAACACCTTGAACTCCTCAAACCGTTCCTACTAAAAGAGACCAATGTCCTCAGTTACCATGAAGGGGTGTACTTGGTCTAAAATATTGTTTAGGTAGGGGGTAAATGTCAAAGCAACCACATAAGTGCCAGGACCCAAGGTTTTTCTTGTAGAACATTGAACAGAGCATCTCACTGCCTTGACTGGCTTGGCTTTTTTGCATAGCGCATCCTGGCGAAATCTTTTCATCAGGTAAGTGATGCGCAGCTGAACATGAACTTTTTCAGCAAGTTGTGCTACAGTCTTCTGTGATCAGACCAGGCAGGCTAGCCTTGCTGCTCACTCTGATGCCATACCCCTGTCGCTGGTTTATCGGTTGTCCTTACTTGGACTAATTGTGATCCAGGCATAGCTCCTGCTATTGTAGCGATGCTCTGACCCAGTGATCTAGCCCTCACAATTTTGCCTTTATTAAATCCCTCAGATCTTTAGCCCATATTTCCTGCTTTCGAAACTTTTAGAAACCAATTGTTCTCATGCTGCTTAATATATCAGGGGTAGCGCAGTGGTTAAGGCATTGGACTACGGTTCGGAAGATCCCAGGTTCAAACCCCACAACCACCAAGTTTGCCACTGTTGGGTCCTTGAGCAAGGCCCTTAACCCTCAACTGCTCAGTTGTGTAATGAGATTCAAATGTAAGTCGCTCTGCCAAATGATAAGAGCGTCTGCCAAATGCCTAAATGTAAATGTTTATCAAAGCCCTGGACTGGTGTCACTGTAATGATATAATCAATGTTAGTCAGTGTCTGTAATGGTATTGCTGATCGATGTACAGTATTTCTCTTTCACATTCAGAACATTTTAATAAAACAGTCAGGATGTCATTTAAAGCACAAATAATTTCAAAGTCAGTCAAGTGTTAAAAATAAACTGCACTCAATTAGACTTTTTTTTTTTAAACAAAATTGATATATTTAATATATTCATATTTCAAATAAAATTAATTCACACAAACACATTCAGGATTAAATAAAGAGAAATAAGTCAGAGGTGTCAGGAAGCCGTCGTACACAATCCCTCAAAATACCGCAAAAGCCACGCATTTTCAAAGAAAACATTAAACACATATTTAAATAATTAATTTAGGCAATCCCCAGCAATGCCCACACTTCTACTCCTATGTCTAGGTTTGAGTAACTCATTTGAGTGGAGGAAGATTCATCATAAGGTTTTATTAAAAAAAAAAAAAAAAAAAAAGCAAGCCCATAAAGAAAATCTCTCTCTCTCTCTCTCTCTCACACACACACACACACACACACACACACACGTATATTCTAGCAGTGATACAAGTGACATTCTGTAACACCAATATAAAAGGTAGAATTATATTTTTTGTGTACTAAATGTACCAAAAAGTCTAAAAATTAAGATAATATCTACAGATGTGGAGGTAGACGTGTATTTCCTGAGATGACGTCAAATGCCTTGGTTGAAAAAAAAAAAAAACTCCAAAAAACAAAACAAAAAAAAGGTAAAAGTTGTATGTATGAAAATATATTTGATAACTTCTCCACAGCTGGTACAGATCCAGCATTTCGTTCCATTAGAAGATAAAGCACTTGAGCAAGTGTGCACTTTCTTCTCTGGAAAGCTGATCTTGCAACAAGTGTGGCCAATTTGAAAATATTATTCCTTTTGGACATCCATTATCATTTAATTCAACCTCAGTTTTTGACAATGTCTAGTTGTTAAAACAACACCACACTTAGTGTAACAATAATTCTATGGTAAGAAAGGGGAGGGAAAAACAATAATTGTCAAAGCATAAGGCATCCTATAATAACTGTGAGCTGTTCTGGTTGTCTTTGCAATACACAATACAGTGAAGTCAGAATTGTCAATCATACATTACCTGTGTACTTTTCCATATTTCAAAAGGTTTTCCAATAATAATAATAAATATTTTTCTTACAATAAATGCACTTGCTTGTCAGACCATTATTGGCTATTCATAGACAAAGACAGGAGCAGATCTAAAATATCAATAGTTGTTATTTTTTTGTCTTTCAACCCTTGATCTAAAAATGTTAACTACACACATAACAAAACACTACCCCAGTACAGGGTGATGGTGCTTTATCTAATATTTTAAAGCTAAAAATACAAGACTTTCTCATGCGCCCCACGCAACGAAAAGGGAACGTTTTAAGTCCACAAATCTCAGCTCGTAAGTAAATCAACACAAGAAACAGGGAGATCCGATGTAAAAAAAAAAAAAAAAAGATATCACTTGACAATAGAGGGCACTCAATCCACTAGGAGGCAGCATACCATCTGTTTATTGCCACCTCAGTCAGAGATCAGCAAAGAAAGAGCAGAGCACAAGTAAAAAAACATAACGCTATATGCCTTAGACACTATTTCTACATGCTTTCTTTCAAAAGCTCAAGACCAAAAACTAACCATTGTCTGAGATTTCGGATATGCGCAAACTAGCACTCTCTCCAGTGTTGAAGTTTTCCTGCTTTAGTGCGTCTTGAAGGTTTAAATGCTACTTATAGGAACTGTTAATGTCTCCATTGTATTGTGGTAAAAAGCTAGCAATGCCATTTCATACTTGAAATTAAAGATAAAACATAAGCGACCTGACCCTGAATATAGTGTAACACTAAAGTTAGTACAACAAAAAGCATCACAACCGCATCATGACTAGATAACGTCCCCAAACGTCCAGTTAAAAATGACAACACTGCATAATGCATAATCCTGGAAGAAAACGTGTACACACATTGCTTTCTGATCGACACATCATCTCCTGCCAGTCTGTCTAACACACTCGACAATTCACAATAACGGACAGACTAGTTGTAACCAAGGTTCTGTTCATTATGGGCCTAAAAACGTTCAAGTCTGTGATGTCTCACTGTCGGCAAACTAAATGAAAAAAAATTATGCACATGCTGACAGTGAACCGCGGATTCTAACTGGTATGAGAGCAACCAGAGATCCATTGTGCGACTGATGAGGAAAACAAAAAACCTGGAGTATTTTTTTGTATAGTTCTCAAATATAATGTTTTCATTCTAGAAAAGGGGAGCAATATGGTGTGTGCTTATAAGAAAATTATGCAAATATATAGAATTCTGCATAACAACAAATCAGCATAATAACAATGAATATATTACATATGCGAATTTGGCAAATTTCTTGTCTCTATAATAAATATTTTGTAGAAACAGAATATTATATTCAATGAGTATGTGGTTTTGCTTAAAATATATTATTATAAATAACAGAGGACCAAATAGATTTCTTCTATTGATTCTAAATGTTTCTCAGAGGTGTATCTTCAATAACATAATTCAATATCTGCATTTTCTATATTTAACAAAAAATTATTGATAACTTTTTTTTTGCTTGTCCAGGCAACTTATTAAACACCGTTCAAATTCCTGTTTTAGCAGTTTTCCATCGACCTGTTCAAAACATGGTTTAAATCAACAGACATGTATACGCTGACTTGTATACACTGACGTCAATGTTGGTTCAAGTCAAACCAGGACTATTGATTGTACAGAATAAAAGAAAACCGTTACGTGAGAAAAAACTACCTTTATGTTTCTATGTCATCCCCTGATATACTAACCCACTTATCCCAGCATTTCACAAGTGTCTGGATACCATCAAGGTAGAAAGTTGTCAATACGCCAGAGACATGATCGGACTGCTTTCTTCAAAAACACTAAACACTGAAACACTAGCCTCCCAAGAATTCCTTTAAATGGCCCAAACATGGAGATCACTTGAAGTGAGTTCAGGACAAGCGAGTTCCTGTAATGTGCAAGTGTTGTTCGCAAATGATTGTGCGTAAAGTTCCCAAAGAAAGACGCGTCTCTTCTGTAAGTTACCGACAAGTTATACATCAATTTTCAAGAATCAGATGTTCAGCTAACAGTCTCATTATCGCATTGTGAGTGAAGCCTTTTGGAAATGGCAATCAGTTTCACACCTTTATTCACAAGAAATGTCATCTCAAGTCCTTGGTTGACTTGAACGCACCTTGTACAATGAAAACAACTGGCATTTAATTTCCCAAGTCTAGAAAAAGCTTTCCGTCATTCTTTCTCGAAATGCCAAGTGGTCAGGCACTCAGCGTGCGTCGTCAGAAAGCAGGCGTGAAGTTGCACCAAGTGAAGATATTCATCATCGTTGTTGGCGTTTCTGTGAGTCTCTTGTGGCTCATGCCACCAACCGATTTGAAGGGGGGGGGGGGGGAATGAGAGACTGAATAGATGTTCGGCAAGGCACTTTAGATATACATGCACCATACATGTATAGTTCAGAACCTTATTTGCATGATGTTTTTATAACACTCCGTGATAAAACTGCATTCATAAAAATGTTTTCCAAGAAGCTTCATTGTCAGTCAGAAGATGAGTAAAGTGTGTAAACAGTGTGCTACCATTTCTAAATTCTACTCCTCAACTAATTCCAAGTATTTTGTACCCAGAAAAGAAATAAATTATTCACAGGTTTTGCATATATGTAGGTATGTATGTATATAATATATATTATAGGTTTGTTTTAACCATAAACTCTTTCATTGCTGTAATCTTTTAGTTCATTTTGGCTACTGAACAAAAGAGTGAATAAAAGAAAAGTGAGAACCTGAGATAGTGTACGTCAAGTGGTCTGGAAACTTGTTATCCCTGCATGGGGTTTTTTTTGGCATAGGCTCTAGAAGATGAGGTTGATTTTTGGCATTAGCTAGCTTTGAGACGGGGGGGGGTTTGTGAGGTGTTTTAGGGTGACGGGTTGGTGGAGCTGGATGAGGTAGGTGTCTGAGAGGAAGGAGGCTGCTGAGAGTTACTGCGCTCTACAGTCGTTTTGTTAGCCGTTCCTGAGGAGTTTAGACCAGTAGCTTGAGCGAAAAGCACACCTGCAACAGAACAAGCACATTATGCACAGTTATGAATAAAAAAATACAAGCAAACGGTTCATTCATAGATTGAATTAAGCAATGAACAGGCCTTCTGTATTTATAGGTCTGTCTGATTGTCAAAGTCAACTTTGCAATAGCAATTATTATTCAGTGCGAGAGCTAGTGCAACCTGGCAGCAAAGTAAACTATACAGTAAGTGTCATACTGCAAAAAACCTACAAGAATGATTTAAAAAAAAACAAACAGACCTGACCACTGAAATTTTGAAATTTTGCACTTACCAGTGTAGACGACGCCGTTGAGTTCCACGGACATACTGATGCTATTCAGGCCATTCATGGTGAGGTTCAGGGCAGAATCCGGTTTGCTTTCTGAAATGGTGGAAAAACAATCCAAATAACAATTTGCAGTAATACACATTTTTGTTTTTGACTTAAATTAAAATAACTTTTGATAGCACACTGCAATATACTGTACAATATCCTCTGGAATCATCTACAGTCCGCCTAACATAAATAACTGTGATTAATTGTGAATTGAATTCAACATAAAAAAGGGGGGGGGGGGTGTAAAACATAAAAAAAAAAAAACAGCAGGCTGGCGGATTAATTCAGTCTAGAGGAAAAGTGAACATTTTATATTCCCAAACTTAACATTTGCTTTCAAATATAATGAAAATAGATCTGAAATCTTTCCAGTGCATCAAAAGTTTCAAAATAATTCAAATATACGAGAAAAATATTAGATACAAATAGATTTCAGGTTAGATATATGATTGATATATATTGAACAGGGCAGCATCTTAATTTCCACCTGGATCTGCACTATGGCACAGACTCAGCAGAAATTCTGTACGGATTAATGTCCCTCTCCTGCAAATGTCATGGTGCACAACACTTATTCCAGCATTTATTCTTTCAGGACACCACGATAGCAGAATGAATAAAATGGTGACCGAATGGTGACATCAACTGCACCAACGCTCTATATAAATCTACTGTAGCCAGTTCATGAACTTGAATAGAGTTTTTTTCTGATTGTAAAAGAAACCTGAAGCACCCAGACAACACTCATGCAGACATGGGAAGAATATGCACGGGACATTACTATGATCTCACGTTTACTATGAATTTTATCACAAAACCACGCGCAACTCAACCACTCAATTTTACGCTTCGTGCTTATTTCTGTTAGTCATGGAGGGGATTTCCCCACCACCGCAAGCAGAGGCGCTTTGATTTAGGTAAAAACTGGGTTAGCACCTTGACTTCATTTCTTTTATCAAAATCTCCTTCTGTCACAATGTTCTGTGACTTCTGTTCAGCGTAGGAATACCACTCATAGAACAGTTTTTCCCCTTAATCCTTGATTGCACTGACTCTGACCAATAGGAGGGGGGGGGGGGGGGAGATTTCAGGCAAGTTACAATGAAAGCCCTTGCAGATTTGCATAGCTTAAAGAATGGAAACACTTGTGCGTCATAGCATAAAGTGAGAGAAGTGACTTGGATGACTCATGCCAGTACTACTACATGATGATAATAGTGAATGAAACTTGAGGAAACACTGGTTTCACTACAAGAGCACAGTAAGCAGTAGAATGATGTTCAATGAGAAGGCGGGAGATTACAGCAAAATGCTTTACCACTACAAATATTTGCTGGAAAAATGTATAGTAAGGTTTCCCCCAAAATGATCAATTTCAACACCATTCATGGGTAATGCCTTGCCAATTCGGAGAAAGGCTTGTGTTTTGCTTTGCAAATGGTGCTTTTGATATTTCTTTAAATTTTTTCCCTTTATACAATGAACCATGAAATAAATAAATTATGGTAAAATTATAAGGGTAAAAGTATATGGATAATCTGGCTTGGGTTGTTTAACATCCAGTGCATCGATCCAAATCAAATTTCTATACAATGAGCCTCATTTATCAGTCTTTGAATACATTTGTGTTGAAAAGTTTGCCTAAGCTACGCAACAACTAAAAATTTAAACCACATGTACAAAAGCTGATTTGTGTTTGGCAATCCCAACTAAAATTCCACTATGCACATCCATCGTGTTATTTAACAGTATAAAATAGCACTTGAGTCACATCACATGAAAAGGCCAAAATCTGGAACGAATTTGACCAGGTGAACTTGGTGTCATCCAGCTCAATATAAGTGAGCTCAAAATTAAATGGTTTGACAGAAGAAGAAAAAATTATTCTAAGGGGTTCCTAAGGCTATAACTCTTCCAGTAATATCAGCACAGACAACATTCTTTATTAAACAATACTCAAATTGAAAACAACGACAGAGTCTTAGCAACGATTACAGATGTCCCTGTCAATACAAGTCGATTTAATAATATGATGGAATGTTTGTGGAACCACAATTAATCATTGCCAGACAGGTGTCACAAAGAATATTTCAAAGCATGAGGAAGTTAAGCGAGAAAGCCAGCATTCACATACACTACCTCGCAGAATAATCTGAGAGCAACAGGAATAATACTTAATTACATAAAATACAATAAGCAATTAACTGCTATTCCTCCACCTCATGCAAAATACCTCTGCTAAACAACAAGTAGATGACGGACTGAAAGCGGTTAAACAAAGAAACATGAGCACAAGATAAATAAATATCGAACCCTTTGGAAATAATTCAGCTAGTGGTGTTAGGAGTAAGAAGAACTGCTCGTATGATCACAAGGTAATTTCAAAAGTAGTTCAAATGAAGTACTTGGATGAAGTAAAGAGGTGAAAGCATCATGATATGAGCTGCTTCTGTGCAATAAATACCATACACAACTCTGAAAAAAATATGCATGGTCAAGACATTTGACATGGATGTTAATCAACTGTGAATCATGCATAGACCGATTAAATTGTTTTATTTGGATTACGATATTCAATATGATTTTTGGCCACTGCAATTTTTAAATTGGTTCAGTAGCATAGATGTTTACAGTCTGATTTGTCTCAAGCGGCTATATTTCATACAGTTATTGAAGTTTTAAAAGCTATTAAAATATGAAATGAGTGACACATGAGGTTTTGTCTGTTTAAATGTAATTTCTCGTACAAAGCAATAATCTTTGTTTCCTGCCAGTCTTCTGCTCCAGTGCAGGAAGTGGTGGTTAATGTTCCAGCTGGTCTTAACCTGAAATGATGATGAAGAAGCAATACTCTAGCAAAAACGTAAGCGTTTGCATTTTTCTGCCCCCCCCCCTCCAAAAAAAAGCTGCCATATATATGTTTTTCATTGTCAATTTTAGACAGTAAAACTCCCAAACATAAACCAAAAATAGCTCAAGAAGTCCTTGCATGACCTAGCTTATCCCATGATCCAGTGAAAAGAAAGATCTATGGAGGAATTTGTCCTTGCAAGTCCATTAGAGAGAAACCTCTGGAAACTGTTTAAATGTTTAACCAAAAGTTAAGCACAATTCTGCAACAAACTAGAGATCTTGCCATCTGCAAGTTTCCAACAACAGCTTTGCAAGTAATATTGGTTTTAATTTATTATGTTTAAATAAATAACTTGGGTTTTATTTTTATAATCCTCCTTGTGTACAATTACAAATGTATACTTGTCAAAATGTGTATATAATGATTTAGAAGTATATTAAATAAAAAAAGGGGCTGGAAACAAAAAATCTCAGAAAAAAAAGTTAAAAGAAATCAACAAAAGACAGCAGCATTATTCAGATTCGTATCAGTATTAGGCAAGATAAATGTGCTTGTGACCACCTGTGACGTGTCCTAAGCTTTGTTACCTTGATTGTTGATGCGGATGTTCATGGGCATCTGGGAGCTCATAGCAAGCAGGTTCTGCTGCAGTGCCCTCTGTAAGAGCCGTTGCTGGTCCTCTGTAGGCAGTGCCATCTTCTTCTCAGGTGGCTCGCCGGATTCCAGCTTGTCCCTCAGCTGCTCAAGGGCAGCAACCTGAGCGGCCATGGCAGCCTGCACTGCCACTGCCTGAGCCGCTGCCACTGACTGAGCAGCCAGAGCTCCAGGCAGTCTGCTGGGATGTGCTGTCACAGACGGGCTGGCGTCATCTTCTACGTAAAGAAAAGAACTTTAAAGCAAAACAGATAATCTTTTGTAAGTAAATCCCCTACTTACAAAAGAGTTCAGTTCCGGGAACAGGTTCATAAGTTGAATTTGTTTGTTAGTTCGACAAATTGAGTCTTACACCCATCTCACCTATGCGGATTCAGGGCGGCTTCGTGCGGTGGCCGTAAGTACAGTCCATCGCTATTCACTTTAAGTTTTTGCAGTTTTGTAATGATCCAATCTTTCCACGCAAAATATGAAACTTTAAATTTTTGGCCGGCCCTCATGGACTCGTGGGAGCTGCAGAACCTTGTGGAAAGTTCCCCAGCACCCAGTCACTGCGAGTCAAACAGCGTAGGTGAGATACGGTAGTTATACAACTTTGACACAAATATACAATGTGAGGCATTAAAAAAAACAACACAGGTTTTGTTTTTTTTTGTCCCGCTTTATACTCTCACGAGACTCCCTTTAGACTCACTCTCACGCTTCCAAATCACGAGGGGAATCCCAGTGACGCAGCCTGGTCCTCAGACCAGAAAGACAACACTACATGGTGTTTACTGCGCACTTGAATGGATGGCATTTTGTCTCAAAGCTGCAATGGACTGTGAACTCTGTTGTTGGGGATTTTTCTAAATTAGGATTACAGTATTCACCATCAGAACAGATTTACAGGACAGCCATTTTATGTAATCGTACTCCTTGACTGATTTTATGAAACCGGTGAGACTGACTCACTCCTTCCACACACACACAATATACTGAACTTCAGACATTTTAAACATTCACTTACACACTGAAAATATTGTACATGATTGTAAATATTGGTATCTGGTGCACTGCAGTGTCTATTTTTTTACAAAACATGTTTGCATCTACGAATATTCCTAGCTCTGCGGTCCATTCGTTTTCTGCGGAAATTTGTAACTCAAATGTTTGAAAGTCGGAGACTTAATGTATGGAAGTATTTACAAAATTTAAAACACCAGCATTCAAGATCTCAATGTTCTCACAAAGCCATTTACCCTTTAGGTAAAAACAATGAACAAAGTGTCATACATCACACAATCTCAAATCAAAAGCATACCATCATCACCAAGTACAATTTTAAAAGTTAAAATTTAAAAGTTGAAACGCTCTTACCCTTCTTGACCTTTTGAACGGAGGAAAGTGAGGTATCGCTGGTGCCCACAGCCATACCAATGCTAGGCATAGAGATTTTAGGTGAGAACATGGTGGGAGCGCCATTGGGCGAGTAGGTGAAAAGGGATCCGCCGAAAGCCTGGCGCCGTCCCTCTCGTCGGTTGCTGTCTATGGCAGCCTGGAGCTCATTGGGGTTGCTGAGACCCCGCTTGTCACATTCATATGGGTAAAGGTACTTCATGTATCTAGAATGAAAAATGGGGCATAAATAAGATCCAAAAGGACGTCTAATAAACATCAGGTGCAAGATCGACCAACCTGCCTCTGAGCTTCAGGAAGAAGACGAACGGTGCGATGCGATCACATATGCTCACAACATTTTGATTCATTCATTTTGATTCATTCATTTGAAGTCTTCTTGTAAAGTATCACAGGCTTGCGTATATTAACATGATTTTGAATTCATTATTGTTCCTATTGTTACAGCTTACATAAATTTATTAAAATTGTTGATGTGGTAACTTTTTTTTTTTTTTTATCCGTCAAGATAAGTTGTTTCTTTAACTTTTCTGACATAGGGAATTATTTATATTGTTCTTAGTAATATAAAAATGCAGAGTTTAGAGAAAAACAAAAGAAAGGCTGGTGAGAGAGCATTTATCACTGAAGAATTATTAAATAACTGGAATGAACATGTTTTGCAAATGTTCCAGTATGTTTCCTAATTAACTAAATTTATAAATCGTACATCATGTCTTTTGTTAATAAATAATAAATTGTTACCGCTGCAAACGCTATGGTATAAGAAGAAAATAATTTTTCTAAAGGAAAGCTTTAATTATAATGTGCATGTTAAGTTGTAAAAAGCACTGATGTTAAGGACGTAGAGTCAAACACTCACTGTGTTCTGAGGGTGAAGGCAGCGCTGGTGATTGAGGTGGGCAGGTTCAAACCTTTAGTGATCTCCCTCCATAGCTTTTTATTGATTACCTCCACCAGGCCACCTTTCTCCGTCACCAGCTGGTAGAGCATATACAGATCCAGCACCTGCTTGGCCATGATGGGGATCCGGTTCACTGGAGTCCCTGCAAAGCAACATAATGAGCATGGCAAAAAAAAAAGTTCTTTAAAAAAAATAATATTGTGTAATTATTACACAATATTGTAATTCTATTAAGATGAACTGAATCCTACTTCTCAATTCAAGTTCACAGGGTTTATGCAAATAATCAGGAACAAGGGGAGGAGTCTTATTTATTTATTTATTTCTGCCCAGTTATATCCCTAGAGGGCAGTATTAGATCTAATGGCTGTATATATACAGTACACTTTAACAGAAACAGCTGGACACCTATTCATTTATTCAGTTATCTAATCAGGTGATCTTGTGGCAGCAGCACAATGCATAAAAGCATGCAGAAACTGGTCATATGCTTCAGTTAATGTTCACATCATACAGCAGAACGGGGGAAAAGTTCTGCGTGTGTGATCTCCGAGTTAAACTGAGGCATGAGTTTTTGGTGCCAGATGGGCTGGTTCGAGTAATTCCAATACTACAGATCTCCTGGGATACACACACACACACACACACACACACACAAACACACACACACACAAACACACAAACACACACAAACACACACACACAAACACACACAAACACACACACACAAACACACACACACAAACACACACAAACACACACAAACACACACAAACACACACACACACACACACACACACACACACACACACACACACACACACACACACACACACACACACACACACACACAAAATAATGTGAAAAATAAAAAGCAATCCTGCGAGCAGTGAGTCTGCAGGTTGAAATTAACTACTGATAAGAGAGCTTAGAGTTAAACTAGTCTGAGCTGACAAAGTCTACCTTAAGACAATTACCCACTCTTTACAACCATTATGAGCAGAAAAGCATGTCCGATCAGAACAAATCAAATCTTCAGGTGAGTTAGCTACAACCGCAGAAGATGGTTGTTTCACTCCTGCCAAAAAAACAAAAACAAAACAAGAATCTGATACCACCATGGGTACAGACATGGACTAAAACAGGACAAATGAAGCCTGGGAAAACACACCCAGTTAACCACCCAGTTTATTCTGATCCACTTTTCTGCTCACTGCGGTTTTAAAGAGTGCTTATTTGCCATACAACAGGCTGGTCATTCTCCTCTGATCTGTCTCATTAACATGGTGTTTCAGCCTACAGACTCCTCGTACACGGCATGTTTTGTGTTTTTCACACCATTTTAAGTAAACTCTAGAGACTGCTGTATGTGAAATTCCCAGGAGATCAACAATACACAAACAAGCCCATCTGGCACAAACGACCACACAATGGATAAAGTCACAGATATCGCACGCCCCCCCCTCCATTCTCATGTTTAATGTAAGCAGGATTTTGCTCCACTACACCATGATTTGCTGATTGGATAACTGCATAAATGAGCAGTTGGACAGGTGTTCATATTAATGTAGACAATGGGTATATGTTCCTTTTTGTGCGTTACATTAGATTAAACGTTCACTCCCACAAATAGGGAACTTCTGCTTAAATGAGGGAGAGGGAGTATCTGTATACATTACTTTATGTTGGAGCTTATTTACTAGAAAGGTCAGATAATAGATAATGTTCTGATAACTCCAAGGCCAAACTACAACCTGTGCTCATGTTCACACACACATATATGACAACTTTCTACATGTTCAGAGGCCATAGATCAACTTTAACATACTATAAGCAGTAAAAACGTCAGTAGCTATAAAGCAGACATTTCAGAGATGTTGCTTCATCAGGCTGAAACCTGAGCTGGGTGTTCACTCATTACAGGAAGAGAAACATGGGGGTAAATGTAACTGTAACTTGTAATTGAAACTTTTCAAATCTGCTAAATGAAATAGATCTAGTAGTCAAGAAGGCAGACTAACCACATTAAAACGCCTGCTTAAACACGTGTCTCTGACTGAATTCCATAACTTGGCGGTTGACTAAAAATTAACGAATGAATATGCTCATGGACCGTGACTGCTTTTGTGACCGTGTAATGCTGACTTGCTGTTTTTATAAAGCAAACTTGGTTTTGGGAAGCAATTGAATTGAATGAATTAAATGCAAAACTGTTTTTAACTTGAAAAAAAAAAAAAACGTGTCTAATGAATGTATTAGAACGTGATCATGTACCTCTTTTCTGCATAAAGCTGAACAAATCATCCAGGAACTCTTTTCTCTTGGGATCACTGTCCAGTTCATAAAGCTGTGGAGAAAAACAAAGGAATAGAAGAAGAAAAAGACGAATGAGAAGCTGCAGCTGTAAACTTGATAAGGTTGTATAAATGTTCAAAGGTAAAAAACATACAAGACACATAACTATATGTTGGCTCATGGAAATAAACCACCAGGTGGCCTGTCACAATCATTCCAAAACAACAGAAAATAATAATTAATCATCTATAAGTCAGCAGTCAAACTTTCACAAACAGCTAGATTAACTCAGCTCCGGTTGACAATCTGCAGTGGGTGTAGATTTTTTTTTTTCTAAAAGGTTATTAGGTAAGTCGTAACCGTAGTGGTTTCACTATATTACGAGAGAGACTTAATGGAGTCTTTTTACACCGCATGTTCATGCCAAAACAAGAGCCAACGAAACATTGGGTTCTGTTTTTTAGGTTAAAAGCAACTGCCATGATACTACACCAGGTCCTGATGATTAAAATCAACCCAGAATCGATGGGGGTACGAGTAGGGACAAACCAACCAGCACGCAAAACGCTGGAAACATGTAGTACATGGCTTCCACCACGCTGATGAAAAGAACCAGTTGTCTCACTGCTTAAAAAGTCTGACCTATCAGATTCTTCCACACATACATGTAGACAATAGACTGCTTCGCTTCAGTGATTAAAGAGAAAGCCTGAGCAACCTGAAAATACCAAAGATAAACACTTATTATATAGTATTATATACAAATATTATATTCTGTTGATCTTCTAATTTAAGCAGATAAGAACATGGCCTTCCAGTACACCTGAAAATAACAACTTGAGTTTTTTTCTTTACAAAATTTAGACTTGGATGGATTTTGATTAATATATGTTAACAAAAAGGTAAAAAAAAAAAAAAAAAAATCCCTGATTAAATGTGAATGAATATTAATTACAAGCATTTTTTGTTAATATGGTTCATATATTTTATTACACACTGTATTGATTAGTATTTATCATAAGGCTGTTATCAGTGCAGTAAAACCAGTAAAGCTGGTTATTTCGGACACGTGATGTTGCGTGATATGGAACATTTCTGATAACACCACACTTAAGAGCCTTTAGATCATGCTGGTACCAATCTTGAGCCTTTGGTACTGATCTAGGGTGTAATGAAAGTGTGTGTGTGGGGGGGGGGGGGGGGGAAGAAAAGCAAGAAAGTCCTGTTCTCAAATGTGGTGGCGTGAAAAAGGAGCACAGACACAATACCAAGAGCACTCCGAGTTTAGTATGGAATCTGCTTTCATATGCAACCGTGACACCTCGGGGAACAGTTTAGCCATGTCGAAACTAACAATGATCCATGAATATAAAGATATCGGATTCTAAAACTCACGCGAACCTGGGATAAAAGCGACAATATAAAAAAAGTGTATTGCCGGTTGGTATTGCCGCACAAAGCCGTGTGCAAGCTGCTCATTTTCACGGGTGCAAAAGCTGAAGCAGCAGCGGCTAAAGGCTTCACTGTGATAATGACATATATCAAGACTGCCACAGAGAAACGCAGATATCATTAGCTCGTGCTGTGCACATTAGGCTGTGCTTGTACTCACACACGGCCTCTATTTTCTATCCAGGGAGTAATGGGAAAGGTTAATTATTACATCTCTTGGGAACAAAAGAACTAGAGTGAGACTTCAAAGGATGAGGCCGGGGTGAAGTAGTCTCAGGGGGTTATTGGAAAGTGTGTGCGCGTGCACATGGGGAGGAGAACGAAGGAAAGGGAGGAGTCGGATGACTGAGCGGGGGTTGGGAAATTACAGGGTTTGGGGGAGGGGGGCCGTTAATGCAGCATAGGCTTAATTACAGGATGCATGCACTTTTGGAGAAGCACCATACCATAAATTTCTCAAACAGCTCCCCATAGTCAAGTCATACAGTCTCTCTCTCTCTCTCTCAATTCGTTTTGTATTGGAATTTCATCAGCCCCTCCTGCCCCTTATTTACAAACCGTCCTTCCTTTCCCCAACATTCCAAAGCACATCAGTGGATCTTTATCAGTTTCGGTAATCATCATCATCATCACCATCGAAAGCACTTATAAACCCATCCTTTCTCCTCAGGATTCTACGTTAAAATAAAATATAGCTTGTGTTCCTTCAGGTGTTGTTCCTTCACACTGTTGTTCCTTCACACTGTTGATACACACCGCAGCAGCAGCAATCAATCGATGTTCAATATTGAATACACGCCTCTAACGCATGGTAAAAACAGCAGAACCTTTATTGAGCAGCCTGATCAGCGTTATCTACCCCGCGACAGCAGCAAAGGCTTGTTAACAGAGAGCAGAAAAATGAAAGGAAAAAAAAAACAATCAGCTCCTTCATTGTTCTGCATGCTTCCCTTCACAGAGCTCGGGCTTTATGACAGGATATTTGGCAGGATATTTAACCCGCCGGCTTCCTAACACTGCAGTGGAAACACGTCTGTCTGATACAAAGGAGAAAGCGTCTTTTTACACCACACACACACACACACACACACACACACACATCCACACACACACGCTTGTTATATGGATCATCAGTGTGTCGGAAAAACGCACAAAAGCACACCAGGTGTTAGCATGGCAATTTAATAGAGCACAAAATATTACAAGCTGACATGGGCTTTCAAATATTGTGTAAAGTAAAAGTTGTGATGCATAAAAATAATAAATACAGATGATGTGAAAGTCAACAGACGAAAAACGGCTTTAAATTTACGGAGAAAACTTTAAAGCTTTTTAAAATTATTATTCTAATTTGACTGTGTTTGTTTCTTTTTCTCATTTGCCCTGCAGACAAAAAAATCTTTAAAAAAATTAAATAAATTTAATGCGTTGATTTAAGCTTTTATTTTATTCATTTAATAGCAAATAACTATCTAGTTAAATTATGTATTGAGCTGATATACACACACACACACACACACCTTTTATATTCTGTTTTCTACATGTGTACTTTTCTTTCTTTTTTTTTTTTTTTTGACTAAACTATACACAACTGATGATTTGTAATTGCAAGTACACGTTTATTGTCTATTATTCTTACTATCGTTGCCAGTGGAAATATTTTCTAATTTATAAAAAATAAATAATTTATTTTTCTACATTATTAATTACTATTTTATCAGTATAATTTTTACCTTGTGCCTCAATTTATATGTACTTATACAATGACAATACATGAATATGAATCCAATAATAATATTATTAATAATAATAATAATAATAATGGTCTATGTAGTACATCGTGTCACATTTGAGTTATGGGAGAAGAGAACTTCTATGCCGATTGGGTATTTAATTAAAGGCAGAACATTTTCCCCACACCATGACATTAGCTTCAATAACGCTTCCGCACCTGTAATTTTCATGTCAAATGAAGTTTATGTCACTGTCTACAGGGATTTTAAGCGCGTGTGGTCTGCTCACTTCTGCAGTGGAGATGGTGCTTTGCATCTCTGCTGTTAATTATTATTATTATTATTATTATTATTATTTTAATACAACCAGAGAACACATGCAAAAATATAGAAAAACAGTATCGATACAAAGTCCTTGTCCATAATCAGTGACTCTGACAAATTTACTCTTTCATGCTCCTTCACCCTCTCCTCTGATTGTCCGGTCAGTTAGACTTTTACAAGCTTACATTTTTGAGCTGGCAAATTTCTCTAATTTCAACCAACCCCCTAATTTAGCGCTTAACGTGAATTCCTAATCCAGCAGTTCTATAATATATATATATATATAGAAATTAAAGAGAAAAGTCCTGCACAAAGTAGTGTACATGTATTATGTTTCATCAACGTCATTCAGCGAACACTGTGTCCACGAAAGGTTATGGATCCAGACAGTGAAAGGCCCTGCAACACTCTTTTAAGACACGCAAGAGACCGGTGTCGAAACTCTAACGGCATTTCACACCTGCCATGCGCAGAGTAGTGGGGGTGAGGGGCGGTGGGGGTTAGGAATCAACCGGTGAGCCAGTTTCAGTCTTACAAATTTGCTCAACATGCTGCAGAATCTCAACGAAGGGACGCGAGAGATCAGTCGCTGAATGGCAGGCAGGCCCTGTGAATGTCTCTGATAAAAGAGGTGAGGCATTGTGTGAAAACAATAGTGCTGGCTTCCATAACCATGGCCTGATTCTCTCCAACTGAATCAGCAGCTCAGCCAGGGCTGTAACAAACACCTGCGTGGTGTGAATCTTACTTTGTGTATCGCTGTATCAGAACGAAACCTGAATCTCCAAGATCTGCACCATTTAATAATTCAAATGACTTTTGAATTTAGCAGTCTTGCAAATCAGACATTAAACAAGGCCGGTTAAACTCCGCATGTAGCAGGAAACGAAATTATAAACAGTAGCAGGTTTGTGCCTTTCCCTCCCAAGAGAGGCACATCTGCAGCAACAATTGGAGAATGAGATGACCAAAAAAAAAAAAAAAAAAAAGAGAAGGATAGGCAGAAACTGGCCTCTTAATTTTTTAACAGCACTCGTGAACTTCCACATAAGCAGATAAGAAACAAAAGAGCTAAAAACAATATACAAACTAATATGCAAATTAGCCCCACGTCCCTTTTTTGTATAGAATGAATTAATTTGTATGACATACATAAAAACTCAAATCTCCTACAGATGACTGACTACACTTTCCGTACATTTAAGCCCCAAAAAACAAGAAGTTAATGTTCTGTTCTCCCCATAAATAAACATACAAATTTCACCATCGAGAGTTCTCACAAGTGCAAGCATGCAACTATCTAGACTAAGACCGAGACCAAGCAATAGTCCTGCATTTTCAGTTCCTCTTTTGGAGGGATCCTAACAGACAAGCCAAAAAAAATCTATATTTCTATATTTTTGTTTAATCTTTAATTAAAATAATAAAGACCAGCTTCATTCATTTGAACATATTTAAGAATAGATTTAATGCAAAAACTGTGAGCAATAAGAAGCTGCGAAAGATCTCATATGTTAATAATCAATGGCAAAAGCCTTAGTAAGCCTTGGCCTTTGAACACCCTCCAAATGTCACAAAACCTTGAATTTGCATCTAATGACAATCTCCATCCACCATCCTGTACAGCACAATCAATATGACAAATCTTTACCCTCGACACAGCCACGTATTTATCTCTTTGCAACTGTATCTAAGCATCTTTTATAACCTTTATAATACTCTTTTTATATATATTTTTCTTTACTGTCTGTACAATTGTATACTCTGGTTTATGTAAATTCTATTTTTATGTTACAGACAGCTGTGATAACCATTTCACTGCAACTCATACCGTGTTGTGTGGTTGACAAATAAAATTTGAATTAGAATTTGCATTTGGGTGGGTGTGTGTGTGTTTTGTTTTTTTAAGGGTGGGCAAAAGGACATCAACACACATTGTGTATCCTTGATAGACAACGCGAGTGTTAGGAGGTTATTTGTTTTTAGAGAATAAAACAATATTACGGATTACATTTATTCGTGCAGCCCAACCCCTCTTGAAGTACAAAGTCTTCAACTCTGCAATGAAGAACCCAGTGTCTTCGAAAGGGACGAAAGTGATTACAGATTGTAAGGCCAGTGATTAGTATACTGGTGATGCTGAATGCCGAGTGGTTGGAACAGATGAGGGGGAAAGTTAGGTTGCTGCTCTGGGTGTTACATAAACAACCAATTTTAAAATAGCATCTTTATGCACTTTGTAGCCTGTTGCAGTAAAAATTTTAATTCACTTCTTTCACTTAATCGATATCATTTAAATGTAATGTAATAAGAAGAAATGAGCGGTGGCTTAAGACTTTTGCGTAGTACACCTACAAACTGCCACTGACGACGTTAGTTATGTGGGATCGAACTGTTGCCACAACACTGACTTAAAATTTTGTTTTAAAAAAACTGTTCACCTACTTCATTCAGCCTCAGTTTCCCAGCAGATGAGAAGCAGACTGGAGAGTAAATCGGTTACCTCTGCAATCACATTACATTTGCTACCTGTGCTGCTGCCACTCCTACATGTTCGTAACTGTATCATGTGCCATGGCTATCAAAAGTACAAACAAACATGGCATTGCTGACCAAAACTAAACAAAACAATGATTTATTTACGGCCAAGCAGCGCTACACACTTCCATGCTCCTTAGGATTTTTTCCCCCCAACAACAGATGTTGCTTTCCTCAATATTAAAAATTCTGACATTAGAAATGAAAGAGGAGTCCTTATCAAGATAAATATCTCCTCCCCACCTGTTCTGTTTTAAAAAATTTTTTTTGTCACATACGCAACCATACACAGTGTGATGATATGCAGTGCAATGCTTCCTCGACTGTTTGTGACCTTGTAAAGGAATAAGAAAATAAGGCGGCAAAATTCTAATAGGAAAGAATAAAATCTCCAATTTTGTTAAGAATTTTTTTAAATTAAGTATAAAGTAGAAGTATATAAAAATATAAGAAAGTAAAAACAGTATAACTAACCTGTCCTGTATGTATGATTGTATGTCTTTTTTTTTATAGTAAAACTGCTAACTTTTTTAGAATAGAATTAAATATTATTTGGTAAACATTTTAAACATTCCAGTTCAGTACTAAGAATATTTACGGCTGTCCACCAAGCAGGTAGATGATGGTATACGTGTTAACCAAAACAAATCTAGATATCTGCTTTACTACAGAACCGGCTCTAATATGACAGACTGATTACCAGCTGTACTGTAGGTGTGTCAGATTCAAGTTTGCCCAGTACTTTATACAGCATTTTTTTTTGTTTTTACACATACATTCCTAATGGACGCAAGGCTTATTGTGCTAAACAAATATGAAGTTCAACAAAGCTTATCTAACGTGATTGCCTGAAAGTGTACAAAGAATTTTTTTTAAACTGCAAATTCAATAATACCAACTTCACCAATTGTGCTTTTTATAGAGCTTTCAGCAGAGGATGCCAGGCGCAAAAATATGACAAAAAAAGAGGAACTGACTTGAATACAAGAAACAATTCAGAGGTACAAAATGGAGAGCAAGCCAGGAAAAACTGCTGCGCTAAGACTCTGTGCGTTCTTTGTTTACGTTCCAGCAGCTCCCCTCCTCCCTCTTCTCTATACTGAATGCCGGCCAGTTTTTCAGAGCCTCAGGTCGTGTGGCTCTGACGTCAGTCTGACTGCTGCTTGCAGAAATCTTCACATGGATTTGCTGCCAAGGAGCAATTCCTCATGACAGCACGCACGGTTTGGACGGAGTTCAACTATGAGAGGAGTTACACGGACTGGTTCCAGGTTGGTTTGTGCCAATACACGGCGTATTCGTCCTAACAGGCTTAGACACGATCAACAGATGTTCAAATGCTCATAATAATACAAATAAAAAACATACAACGGATATAACCGATATATTAGTTGAATTATATATAGGTCGTTAAAACAGATGTTGAATATGCTATTAATATATTTAATAATGTAGATTCATGTTGATGTACATAATGGCACATCATTGAAAATCCCCCCCCAACCCCCGACCCAGATCCACCGGCCACCATACTTGCCCATTGCCATAACGCTGCCTCCAACAGGTTTTACAGGTGTTTGATATGTTATGCTCTGGACGATCAGCCGTTAGCCCTCTTTTCATTCTCCATATTCTTATACTCCACATTTTCTACCCTGAGAGTTTCAGAAATGGGCAGCCTTTTTAAATCTGACCTTTCAATTCTTGAGTGTCAGCAGTGGTTTGCATCTTGAAGAAAACACTTTGTATGTAAATTCATAAAGGCATCTCATCCTGAAGGCAGACTCCAACACCAATACATTTACCTCCTCTAAAGCGTTCTTGACTTGTGCAAATGTTGTGAAGTGACTTCTTACCACCAAGGAAAGACTGTTCTGTCTAATGATGCTGTCCTTCACTTGCATTAGCATCTTTTTGGACTATTATGCTTTGGACAACTATAAAACGCAAATAACAGAAGACTTTTTCTCTCCTTAATTTATCATGAAATAATTAAGAAACAAGCTAGAGCTGGCTTACAAACTGCTTAGCACCCTGATGTACAATTGCTCCTGATCTTGTGAAAACCAAAAAAGGCTGTAATTTCTAAACGGATATTTGTGAAATGTTTGTGGAACCCCATGAACTAAAGCTTACACATAGTTAGCTTTAGTTCTAGGCTAATTGTGTGTATACTGTATGTATCCCTTCTCTGAGAGTATGGACCTTCTCTCTTTAGATCTTTGAATATAATCCAAAATTACACAAACACTAAATGTGATCTCATTTGTGTATGTTTAAAAAGACCTAAGATACACACTAGGTGCACTAGTCAAACTTGTCAAATTGTAGTCAAATAATACACTTAAATGCCTGATAACACACAATGCCACTCTCAATGAAAATGAACTACACACACACACACACACACACACACACACACACACACACACACACACACACACACACACACACACACACACACACACACACACACACACACACCTCTCTAATTTAGTGCTATGGTTTCAGTGAGCACTGCCTTCTCCTATCCAGCTCAAGCATCAATCTTTAATACGAAAGCCTTTAAATGGGAGCTCACCGTGGAGGGCTGTGATAAATTTTTAAATACCTGTCTGCTTTACTGTCCATCTGGGCTCCATTTATGCAACTGGGGATATTTACAATACATATGAGACATCAAAGCTCATTTCCGCCTCCTATTTTGCCTCAGGAAGATTCAGTACAATATGTGAATGTGACCAAATAACAGGAAAAAAGGACATATCTACTAATATATATATGTACTAAAATATATACACACACATACACACAACCGTTTATAGTTGCTTCATGATTATAAATTATTATTAGCAACTGTGAGGGGGTGACAACGCTCTACAAACACCTTCATGGTGTGGACTATTTTCAACTACACATCATGGATTATTCCTTTTTTTAGTTTGTTTGCTTTTCAGTTATATATAAAGAAAAGAAATACTGTATATATATGACATCTAGTCTAATTGAAGCCGCAAGGGTATATTAGAGGTTACGTAAAAGTATTTTAATTTCATGAACATGTTATGACATGGGTGGGATTCTATGTGGTCCTTAAAAAAATCTATGTAGTAAGAACTTTCTTAATATTTGAAATAACAAAGAAAATCAGCACGCACTGTGATGCAAGGATTTGCTTAACCAAAACCGCAAACTTGGCTCATAAAAAGCTTCACCAACAAATCCGATTTAATGCTTAGTTGACTTCAGCTTGGTATTTCTCGATACAAATGAATAAATCAGTGTCTTTTATTCATTCAGCTACACGGCCGGGCCCGATAGTTGTATCTGAAGTTTGATTTCACCTAAATGTATCAAAACATTCACTCACTCAGCTTCCTCATCTGTACTTTCGCCAGGACATTCAAGACAAGAATGATCTGAATTCGATTCCAGAGTTTAATGGCTCACTTGAATATCTTTTGAGAAATAGAATTTTGTCGTGTCTAGCCAGAGAACATTTGGGCGGAGTTCCAACTGACACAGGCTGAGAGACTCGCCGACGAGTAGCAGCAGAGTCCAAGTCCAGAGTGACAGATTATCACTTTTCCGCAGGCACATTCCATACTGCTTCCACCCACCTGCCCAAAATAAACTGCAGTGCATTAACCCCTCGCTTTCCGAACACAAACATGCAGGTCGCACAACAGTTCGAGGCACCTTTAGCATAGAACAAGGCGGCGGATGCGATTATGTGCCTTTATCTTGACAGACAAGAACACGCCATGTCTTGATCAACGGTCGCCAAGACTCATGCTTTCTGGTGTCAGTATGATATGGAGCTCTATCTCCAAATTTCAGTTCTCCCTGAACTGGGCAACTGCCAGAACATGAAAAATAAATCTACAATTACGCTTACTTAAGCATTAATTACAAATCATTCCCCTGTTTGGTTGCTCTTTGAAAAAGACTGAAACTCATTCACTCAAAGATAAATCTATTAGTACAAAACTTTTCGTTAATCCTTATGTTCCTCCTCCATCGTTCAAGGGGCAGGTCCTAAAGTGACACACTCAACCCATGTGATTTCAACGATTACTGTAAGCCGACAACATGTCTAGAGAATCTTTTGTAAATAGACGAAGGAGGAAAAAAAAATAAAATATGTGCCACAGAGTTTGAGGCATGCTAATTAAGAACACGAATGCAGAGAGATTCCTTCTCAGTTCCTCTAATAAAGCACTGAACCATGAGGCTTTTCAACAGCTGCAAAAAAAAAAAGAAAAAACAAGAACAAAACTCTCGGGTCAATTTATAGACATCATAATTGAGATTACAGCAGTGTAAAAAGTTTCTATGTGCACTCTGAAGAACACTTGACACATACAATTTAAATGTAAAAAAAAAAAAAAAATTTTGTTATTTAGTTTAGTTTTTTATGTGTTTACCATTTACAAAAACTGAATGATTTCATCTTCCAAAACATTAAAAAAAAAAAAAAAAAAACAGGAAAACAAGCATTTCCACCATTTCAGATTTAAGGAAAGAAGGCAGACCTGATAATATTTCCAGATGTGCAAAAAGGAAATGGCTTGTTGCCAGTAGTTGTGTTTGCATGGACCCTAATATTCCACTAATAGTCAGAATAAAATAAACGCATCATGTATCTCCGACCCAATTTGGCATGTTCAAAATCAAATTAAGTAGAATGAGACGGTGCTTTAAGCCTTATAATAATAATCTTTAATAGCCGATATGTAAATGTTCATCATGTTAACACCTGATCTGATCGTTTCTCTCTTGTCGAAAGAAATATATATCTTTTTGCGCATATTTGTACCAAACAAACAAACAAACAAAAACAAAAACAAACAAACAAAAAGGAATAATGAATGGGGAAATTTATAAAATGGTGCTACCTTCTTATAGAACCGCAACTCGAATTGGCACCTAGGTATCATGATACCATACTGGGTGCTCCGTAGTGATTCTCATCCCTAGTAGCTAATGTTAATCGCATAAAACTTATCTTGAAAGTGGATTATTCCAGAGTAACACGTAAATTGTCAAAATAAATAAATAAATGTTCAAGATATATTTTTTTAGATGTTGATTGTGTAAAGTCCACATTGCCGACACCTTGAACAGGAACATTCATATTCATATGAACATGAATATCTGTCAAAAGTAAATATCATCAGACGTTGTGGCCGTGCAAGGTTGTGTAGAGACAATCAAATCACTTTTCTTTTTCTCAAACCATAAGCAGATTTCTAAAAAAATATCAGAACACTAAAATTGCACAAGATGACAATGATGATTTGGCAATTCCTACCTGTCTGAACTGCTCTTCATAGGTCCAGTCAGTGTGGTCCTGGCTATGTTGCTGGCCTTGAGAGGGTGGAGTTAAAAAACTTGAGGCCCGCGCTTCAGGTTCGTGCCCTGATCGCGCCTTTAGCAACTGAGAGTGAGGATGCAGCTGACGATGAGGCAGCAGCAAGATGCCTCGACCCGGGGTGATGGCCTCACGGTTTATCTGCAGGCCATCCTCATCGTCATAGTCTTCCTCCATCTCGCCCTCGAAATCATCCTCGTCCCACTTCTGCTTTCTAAAAATTAACAAAATGTGGACCAGATGAAGCGTACAAAACATTTTAGGACCCAAGCAGAGTTCCGTAATCTTTGTAAATATTAAGACTAGTTCATGATTAAATATCCACAAGAGGAAAACTTTCAAGGATTATTTTACTGTTAATGACATTTGGAGAAAATCCAATACCAAATTCAAATATAGCCAAAGTACTGTAACCTAGAAGGCGCCCGTCCTAAAAAGGGATAGTTTAGGTTTTTGAAGTCTGTCTTAAATCAACATTAAGGTGCATACAAGTACATTACAATGGGTCTTGGTCATTATAAATTCTCCTGCTCTGCACACAGACTGTGAAGTTTGTCACTTGGAACGCGAATACAATGTAAGTAAATCCCACAACCCTCGTTCCGTGTGAAAATGGATTCCAAAGTGCAACTGAGACTCAAAGCTTCCGCAGCCCCACTGAGCCCTTCACTGTGTGAAGAACAGGAAAATTTATAACAGCCAAGACCTATTGTAATGTAATTACAGACACCTAAATGTGATTTAGACAGGCTCGAAAAACCTGAATGATTCCTTTCTGATGTCTACCAAAGGGAACTTGGCAGCATGAACGCTACAGATTGGCACCCTCCTCCGGAGTGGAAAGGTGGGGAGAAGATAACATTAGGAAGTGTAAATGACTGCAAGCTGTTGCCTAGTTACAACAATGCATCTTTATCAGCTAAACCAATATTAATTACAGCCTGGCATCACGGTAATTACTGGAAATTATGAGTGTACGTACATTTGCTCCTCCTCGTCAGACCCCATCATGTCTTTGTAATGCTCCTCTCCTGCTTCTTCCTCTTCCTCCTCGGCGGTGCTGTGCTCTGACCTAGGACTGTCAGCCATTGGTTGTCTCTGCAGCCCTGCCGCCGCGGCCCTCATGGCTGCCAGAGCTGCTATCTGAGCACGCTCCGTCTCTGATGAGGAGCTGAGCTTCAGCTCCTCGCTTGTGGGGGAGGTGCTCTGAAATGAACCCATCTGCTGCTGTTGCTGCTCCATCTCCATAAGCAGCCTGGCCCGCTGTTGCCTGTGCAAGTTCTCCATAACCGCCTGCAGCTTCATCTCCAGGCAAACGGGATGCTCCGAAATATCGCCTCCTTTACCTTCTTCTCTACCAAACAAAATGGATGTGAAGGAGCGTCACAGAAGAACTCTGAGAAACGTCTCCTACTTCAACCTGAGGATTGTCGACCAAGACTGGGTCGAAGACACAGCCCTCTACAACACAATACTGAAGCAGGCTTTAAGGAGGAGAAGCTCACCCCGAAGAAGAGTGGCTAGCTCTATCAGAGCCTGAAAAATAAGAGAGAAACAGACTATGCATTAGTACTAACGATGGTAAATATTCTCCTACAGCTAATAGTGTCCAATAGCAATATTTTTTTTCAACCGTTCCATGCAGCGTATGAGTAGGAATTATCTGTCGCTGCCAAATCATCACGTAGCTTCATCAGGGCACATTCTGAACTCCAGTTACTAGCTATTATTATAGATACTAGATAAATGATAGTGTCCTATTTGAACTATATAGATATCAGATATCACACATAGGCATTACCACACACTCTACAGGGATCTAGACCTATAAACTCAGATTTATTTTCCCAGTGAATAGATCATATGCAATAGTGCAAACTCAACTTTATTTGTACTGTAGGTATGTACTGATCAAATACCAAGTGCTATAACTGGTCTGGAGTGCTGGAGGGGAACTAAATTGGATGATGTTTTCCACGCGAAGCCCAAATTTATGACCTGAACTTTTGATGTTGACTGTAATAACACAAATTATGCCGTAAACACAAAGTGTTTTACATCAAAGCACTTCGGCCTCCTGTTAGTTTCCTATGCCCATGCTTCAGCAGGATTGGTGCTGTTCTGCTTGTCTTTCGAGGATCCTCTTGCATCCTTCATTAGCTGTGGATCGTTACAATTTCAACTACTTGCTAAGATTTGTGCCATCACTCAGCTTGGGGTATGCTTGTAGAAGTTGTCCCTCAAAATACCAAAGAAGTGGACAGCTACAACAAAATGCAAAATAGAGATGTATATCTGAATGATTTACGTTCCGACATCACTAGAAATCCGGCCCACTTCACCAATCTCATAAACCCTCACTTCGGGGTATAAATGGAGAATGTTGTATATAATTGTATATTGAATATTCGAGTTCATTATTGCAAAATGAAATTATTCATTTACAGTATTAAAAAAATATATAATTTTAGAATTTGGTTAAAAGAGCATTTTTAGCCTAAAACATCAAATCATCAACAACAGAGTGTCAAATATAATCCAACAACTGACAAATGGATCTAATGGTGATAATTAGAAAGGGATTTAATATAATGTTTAAAGACTTAAATAGGAACAGATAAAAAGCCTAAATGTACAGTACTGTGTAAAGGTCTTGAGCCACTCATTCCTTATTTCATATTTTGCTTCCAATAAGCCAGACTTTCTTGTATTTTTAAAGCAGTTTTTCAGGAATAGTTTTCCAGGCTTATAATAATCAGATTGTCCAAGCCAAGGGTGACCAAAATAAGAAAAAACTCTCCGAAATGGTGATAGGAAGAAATTTTGAGAGTAATCAGACTCGACAGGGAACACATTCTCATTTGCGTGATATCAGACAGATATAGCAGGGATTAGTACAATGACAAAAGGTGTTTAAATTAATATAAAGTCCTGTTTTGTTGTAGTAATTTAATGTAATGTGAAGAAATGAGAGGAAGTTCATAGTGCAGTATATATTTGTAAAAAGTTTAACCAAAGTTAAAAAAAAAACAAACAAAAAAAAAAACTTCGTTTGTTTACTACACATTAATGTGCAACCACCTAAAAAACTATTTTCCTGATGGCTGCTGCTGGCATGCAGTTTCCAAAAGCACAACTGGTGTTAATAATAATAATAATAATAATAATAACATTATGCTCCCTCACCTTTTACTTAATCTTCTAATGGCGTAACCACACCTTTTCCTTCTTTTATTAGGTTGTCATTTCCTGATGATTCAATTATTTATTAAAATGTTTGTTTTTTTTAAGTATAAATTGCAAGCCGAACAAAAAAAAAAAAAAAAAAAGGAAAAGAAAAACATTGCCAGAAAACCCTAGCGCACATTTCACATAGTTGTTGAGATCATTTCAAACTCTGGATATTTTGTGAAATCTGTGTCTATATGCATTCCAGGTCAAATTATATTTCAGAACTAAAGATACTTGTCAAATGTGATAATTTTCATATTTCGATCATATGTTTTATAAACAGCATAATCAGGGCTCATCATAAATTTTTTTTTTACCTGTACATAAACGTTTTGAAACCTGGTTTCGGTCATGCTTTAACAATAAGAATATTCATCCAAGCCCATGCCTTAACATATCAAAACAATGACTTTGCAGTTTTCATTCTCACAGCCTTTGTGAACAGAACACACACTGGTTTCACGTCTTATTTTACATCCCTATTTTGAACATTTTCTGCCGTGTCCTTATGACCCATCATCTGCATTATTCCTGAGGTAGACATGGTGAAGTTTGCTGTTCCAGGACTTTGAGATCTAAAGCAGCCATGGCGAACAATTAGCACAAACAAAAATTTAAATGAATGTTTTAAATCTTTCTCATGCAAAGCATACATTCTAAGAAGTGCTCTTTTTTGTTTAATAAATCAGAGTCTGAGAGCACTTGACTAATCTTCAGAAGGCGGGAAAAAAAATTCTGTCATTCTGATTTTACACCAAATGATCCGAGAAACAGTGCTAATGTATCTTCTCATATGAAACACAGAGATTGCTTCTCTCTTTTGATGTTTGCTCGAATTTGACAAAGTGCTATGGGTCTAATTTCACACATTTACAGACTCAAACTCACATCCCATAAGCCGTACTACAGTACACACACACACACAACTAAGTAAAGCACCAGCATGCACATTTAACATCACTGGCAGGCACAGAGAAACTCTCTTTGCCCAGACAGAGTGGCCTTTTTTAAAATAATGTTCTGAGTAAGGTTCTAATTATGGCACGTGAACATTAAATAAAGAGCTAAATCCGTCACTGAATGTTTACAGTGTTGGCTGGTTTGCAAAGGCTGACTGTTCTTTGTTTACACCAGTTGCTCAGCCTGGTTTTATGAACAGGATGTAACGTCACAGGCTTTCGCAGCACTCTTAACCAGACGGACATGCTCAGCCGTATGTGACACGACGAGGAACACAGCCACGGTAGAGAGGTACAAAGTGGTACACGAGCGGAAAAAAAAAATTTCAAGAGAACAAAGAACATAAAATCCCCTTTCATTCATTTCACTATAGTGACAGAAAGCATACAGTAGCTTTTCAGATTCCTGCCAGCATGTGCTCTGTGGAAAGTCAAATTCTCACTGTCAAAAAAAAAAAAGGCTCAGTCATTCAGAGGATTACTGCTACATATTAGAGTCGACCACAGAGTACGGAATCTGACGAACGGAAAGGCTAATCTGATTAACATGGTTAGCCATGCATACATTCAGTAATCTAATTTACACAGATTGTATGGTTGGTTGTTTTTCGGGGAGCGGACGCTGGAGGTTGTCATGAAGTGCTTTGATGATCCGTCTTGAATGTTTGAAGGTCGAAAATCAGCAAGCAAAAAAAAAAAAAAAAAAAAAACTGTTTCCTCTAAATACAGAGAAGAACACATTGTTCAGGGAGAAGAGACAGAAGCATGAACTTGCCTCAAGAAACCGAACATGCCTACTGGGGGTGGGGTGATGGGGTATCTGCTGTTATCCTGCACACTAAAGATTCTGGAAAACCTTGCATGTTTGACTAAATATATGTGCCACAAGGATACTGGCTCCAATTAAACAGCTCATGTTAATGCAACAAATTCGATTTTTTATTAACATTTTTTGCACCTGTGCAGCTAATTTTTCTTATTATACCCTTTAATTTATCCAGATTATGCCAAAATAAATTACACCACCACTTGAAGGTAGAGAAATAGCACAATATAATATTAAATTTGCTTTATTCAGCTTTACAAGCATCAGATATTTATTTCATTTAAATGACTAACAGAATTCTTTTTTAATTACTTGGAACAAAACCCTGAATGCAGCCATTTTTTCTAAACAATAAACCTGATCAACACTATATGAGAAATAATTAGAACAGCTAAAAACCACATTTTTCACTTTTCACAGCCTGGAGGGGTATAATCACGTTATCATCCTTTTTTTCTCCCATTAGTAGGGAAGGTCCAATGGCTGAAAACAATGCGCCACTGCCATTTTAAATTCCAGTTCTGCCGGCTTGTTACAATGCAATCTAACTCTTGCAACAGACTTCGAGCTGGAAAGCGAGACACCATCGCAATCAGAGAAGCGAGAGACAGTTAGAAGGCATTAGCGCAGGCAGAGGTTTCGGATGTAATTACTGCAGCTCAAAACAACTCATTTTTGTACGTCTGAAAGCCTAAATGCTGAGGAGTTCATACAGCTGTGAGCACTGGCACTGTTTTATACGAATATAATGCAGCCCTTCATGAACCCTTTTCAGTGCCAGAGCATTTCATGCGTGGTCTTTTGAGACTAATATCCAAGCATGTAATCACACAATCTATTTATTATAAGTATAAGAAAGTATTCAAATGAATGGCATTCCTAACATCAATATATATACAGTTCCAGTCAAACGTTTGGACACAAGTTTTGTGAATTTATTTTCTACATTCTAGAACAATACTCGAATTAACAAAATTAACAAAACCAACAACAGTCAATCATTATTTTAACAAAAAGTAAAAACATAATTTTTTTCTTTTTTAGACACATTTAAGGTCAGCTGTTCTGGAACAGTTCTTGCGAGAAACCAATCAAGCATCGTGACCATGACATAACTGGCTTTCATGACGAGCATCCCAGGAAAGCAAGACCTTCTGAGGTTTATTTCGAGTTACCAGCCTCAAAAACCACCAATTTGCAGCCGTTATGAAGGCTTTACAGAGAATTAGTAGCACACAGATCTAATATAAACGATTCAAAGAAAATTATTGCATATTTGTGATGCCTTCATGATCGTTTTACACTGTAGAAAGACATAAAAGTCAGAGAGACCATGGAATTAGAAGGCGGGCCCAAACTTTTGACTGGCACTGTAAGCATGCAAAATGAATGAAAATTTATGACCCTGATCAGTCAAAATCACCTGGAAGCTACTTCGTTGGAGTATGGCGTGCTCGAAAGAGCAAAAATCACTGCTTTCCTTCACTGTTTGTTGGCAGAAGCACAGACATGCTGTGCCAAAAACCCTCAAACGTGTGGATTATTTGAGTCGCAGCCAAACCGCTCGACTTCCTACTGCAGCAGAAAAAAAACGAACACACCTTAAATCTTCTGTTTCAAACACAGATCTTTTGCTAACAGTAGATATTCTGTTAATTTGCTGAGTTGTATCTATATACAGCCAACCCCTCCGAGAGCTGCAGGACCAGAAATCTGACACCAATTCCGCTTGCTAACATGCCAAGTGGAAACCTGTTCTGCCAGCTTGATCAAGGATTCGAATCCTTTAAAAGAAATAGATAAACACACACACAAAACAAAAACCTAGAAATCAGATTAGATGAAACAATGTAAAGAACCTCAGGGCAAAAAGCCAAGGACTGTTCTCACGTGCTAGTTCTTATCACTAAAACCACACACCCTACCTACCTTTCAAAGGGGGGGGAAAAAAGAACGCTCTTGGCTAAGAAACAAATACTATGTAGGCACGTTTTCTTCCCCAGACATCAGCCTTATTTGAATAACAAAGTTGGATCAGGCAAAAGTCCCTCAGCCAGTTTTTCAGACAAGACTCAGCTGTCATTTAAAACAATTCTCGCAGTTTGTGAATTTCCCCTCAAATGCACCTGTCTACAGTAGAGTCTACTGTCATTTCCAGATTATTCTTTTATATAAAAAATATACTTAAATCCTCAGTAGATACTGGTTTATCTAATGATGTCATATCTTTCATATCAACTTCTCGATTATGCTATCAATCACATTTATATGCCCCAGGCTTCTCAGGAAATGATCGCGTCAGGACAGAACGTCCAAACGTGAGATCGGTCTTACAGTACGACGTGATATTGCGAAGTCAAAACAGAACCCAAGAGCATGTTTATTAAACACAGAATGAAGAGAAGAAGAAGAGAAAAGAAAGAAAAAAAACACTTGCTTATCAGTCAGCCCAGGTGCGATGGTGAGATGAAACCGTTTGCAGGAAAACATCAACTCATGAGACTTACTTTAGAAATATGATGCAAATCTTAGAAACTATGAAATATTATAACGTTAATATTCACTGAAACCATAGTTGTTTCGAATTCATATTCATTTATGCCTATCTGCTTGCCACTTCCCAATGCGCCATCGATGCCTGACTTATGGTAAACACATCGCCATTATTAAAAATGCCAAGTCTGACATTTGATTCCATTCCATGCATCACTGCATGAACAAGTCTTGTAGCGAGATGTATGCGCTTTTAACAAGGCACGCCATTCATTAGACAGCCTTCATTATGTGTGCTACGGTTTCTAAAGACCTCAACTTGATCTCTGGCCACATGCTACTAATCCACTGAGATCCAATCACAGACAGAAGCCTGTTTCTCATAGAGACCATCATTCTTACACTTACTTTACGGGAAACTGGAATGAGAGAACAAGAAAAACAAGGGATAGAGAGAAGGTGTTTGAGTGGAAATATTGCTAATATACATAATTTATCTGCTAGTTGTTTAAAAAAATATTATTTGCTCTTCCTGGCAATATAAAAAATAAAATGGACTACAGAATTTAATCATCTTTTTAACCAACAGCACTGACGTTACACAGGTACCTCCATCAATCAACACTAAATTTAGGGCTGCTTTGAAAAATTCCTTAGAAGAACAAGAATCCACATCAGACGGGTGCATCCAAAGCGTCGGAAATGACGTTAAGCGTAACGTGACATCAGAACCTAGACTCGTCATTTTTGTTAGAAGAAGTTATCAGCAACACCATCTAAACAAAAATCTAAATCGGAACATCTCCATCAAACCGAATCTAACTCACTCTCACCTTCTCTTATTGTGATTTTTCATCAGGAGTGAAACACACCATGAAACTATCTAAAGATCTAAGGAATGCATACATGCATACCTGTACATACACACACACACACATACAAACATAGTTGGAACATACTTCATACCAGAAGCCATGACTGTTTTCTGTAACCTTAGCAGGAAGTGAGAAGTGAGTTGATGTACACAATCTGCGTTCCAGTTTAGTTTAGAGACAGGTTGAGCGAGGACAAATAAAAACAGGGTGCCGTTTTAAGCACTAAATGATGCACTTTTAATAACTGGTACATATATAACTCCTGCACTGAATAACGTATTGCGTATGTGTGTTTGTGAAAGAGAGAGTGAGTGTGAATGTGAATGAAATTGCCAGAAGCAGGCAGGCAGTCAGACCACGTGGAGTGGAACTGGCTTACATTTAGGCTTCCTGACATTCAGCTCAAGACAAACTGTTAGAAGATTTTATATACTGCATTATATATATATATATATATATATATATATATATATATATATACATATACATACACACACACACACACACACTCACGTATACATAACCGTCAGAATGTGAGTTAAGACATAAACAAGGTAAATATGCTGCTGTATGTTTCGGACAACTTCCACACCATTTTTGTTGTTGTTGTTGTAACTATTATTCCGAAGAAAAGTTGAACCCGATCACCCCAGACCAGCAATCAATCCTTCACTTCCCCAACTGACTAACTAATGATAAGCGACTTACTTGACTATCTAACTATAGATTAAATACTTACGAAACCCGCGTCACGTATTACATCCCGTCTCCCATATTCACGCGCTATAACGTCTCCTTACCTTTTAAAACGCCCAGAGTTTCCTCCATAAAGGCTTTGACACGTCCTCCTATATGTTTAATATACAGTACTGTTGGCGTCAGCCGGTTTGTTCTGGCCAATGGGGCAGGGCTAGATAAATATATCGGCTGTCCAAAACCGCTTACTATCGTAGTAGTAAGAAATGTGTGAAAATAGGACACCAGCACCAGTCCTGCACACACACAGACACACACACACACAGTGAACATCCAGTTCGCACTCACACACTGTTTACTGCACGAGCGTCTACATTTTTTCTTCTTCGTTTCTTTTTTTTTTTGTCGTAACCATCGCAACCGATTCGCACTACATCGCTACTACGCTAAATGACTTCCACAGTATATAAATATATAAAACGCGGACTGCTTAAATAATAAGCAAAAAAACAAAAACACGTATTCCCCCCCCAAACAAAAATATATAAAACATTTTTTATATAATTTGAAAGAAACCCACCTTACCAATTGAGCTTCCGTTTTGTTTCTCGCACTCCTGGGAACCGGAAGCAACATTCCTGATTTCCCTGTGAAAACAAGGCGCTCGTGACACGGCGCTTCCTCAGTACTCGCTCCAGTTGAACGTTATAATTGAAGGTCTGCTCCGTGCTGCAGTTGATTTTTGGTCGTATCGAGGCATCCTGCACTAATCTGAGGTGTGTCCACTGCCGTTGAGTCAAATCATTGGTTGACAAACAGCATTTAGATGCAAATTCCAAACCTGTGAATCAGAGGAGGCCTGCCTTGCACGAGCACCAGGGCACGTGTGTAAATGGCAGGGTTTGCAGAATGCGTGAAAAAGGACAAAAAACACTTAAATAGGTTTCTTTGTTTAAAAAAAAAAAACATAATATTGAGGGTTATACCTCTTAAAAAGATTTGTATTTTTTTATGTATGCCACTAATTATCCAAGAGGTCGTCTGATAGAGTTGATGTTTTATAGGAGAACTTGAATTTGTTGATGCTCCCTAAATGTTCTAATCTATAGGCTTTCTTATCAGCATTAACACCAGTTCTCTAAGTGTAAAGGAGCCTGGTCAAATATGTTAAGTAATTCATCAGAATTGGTACGCATGCGCATGGTTTGGAATCGATTCTTCTTGTACTTTGTGGGTTTCCTCTGGGTACTCCAGTTTCCTCCCACGGTCGTTGGTGGTAGGTTTCTCGCCTGCCATGGGAATGCCCGGGTTCAGCTCCCACCCACTGAATGTAGTGCCAGTCCCAAGACTGATTAAAAAGGGAGGGGAGGGCATCCGGCGTAAAACCTGTGCCTAGTAGTGTGCAAATCAAATGGTCCGCTGTGGTGCCCCCTTGACAGGAGCAGCCGAACAATTAAAATAGCTGGAGAAATCATTTTCATCTCATTTAGATTACCATATAACAATTTGACAAATATTTTAAATTGTAATTTTATTTATCGCATGTTCAACCATACACAGTACGATGAAATACTTGGTAAAAATGGATAGATAAGATGTAGTAGAAAGATTTTTTAGACTGAGGGATTTTACTGCAATAAAGTAAAAATGTTAAGTTTAAAAAAAGTGGGATGAATGTTCAATCTACAAATGTCAAATTTGCAAAGTTAAAATAAAATATAAATATATAATGTATAAATTATACAGAATGTGGAAAATGCGCAATGTAAAAGGCTAAAGATATGGCATGTGGGTATGACAGCAGCTGTATGAGTAAAACATGAAGTATGACATGATGTGTGTGTCAGCGGCAGTGTTATTGTCCACGTTTTACAGTGCAAGTTAGTCCTCATTCAAACAAATGCACAATTAAAATACACAGCCACGTGTGAGGTTTCAAAGTAGACTAAGCCTGAACTAGAGTAGAGGTGAATAGAACTGTTTCTCAGATACCACCCACTCTTTCTTAGTAACTGCTTATTCCTGGTCAGGGTTGTTGATGAACAAGTCAATCGGAAAAACACTCCAATACAGTAGTTGGGAATACATCCAGTACCATGTACACATTTTGTCACACCCAAGCATTACTTATTTTAGCCAGTCCACCTAATGGCATATTGCAAGAACACCAGAGAACCCAGGGGAAACCCTTATAGATGTGCACAAAACCCCTAAACAGACATTAACCCAAGTTCAGGATTATTTAAGCAGAAATGCATTTTTAATCAAGCATAATAAATACACTAATTTGTTGTTTATTTTATTTTTAGAGAAAAATGTTTTCTAATTCATCCACTTGCTTATTTCTCTGAATGCTAGTTAAACTTTAATCTTGCTTTATCATTGAACTGGCTGTTGGTTTTATAGCACCACCTAGTGGTGGTAGATAATATCCTGAATGATGCACTTTGCTGTGAGCAACACATCTAACAGATAAATTGAAATAAATTCATAGATCAGATTAATTTTACTAAGAAAACTTTGGATTTAATAATACTAATATACTGCATACTTGCAGCCAATAAGAATTCATCAGTGGGTTTCCTTATACACAACTAGGAATTTAGTTATAAGTTCATGAACATACTGTATGTGCAAAGGAATAAAAATACACAAATATCTCACTCACTAATCGTCTATACCGCTTAATCCTCTATACAGAGTGGTGATATTTAGCCTAAATACACTTACTGTATATAGACAAAATAAATACACATGAACTCTTATGATGCTAAGGATAGAAATAAAACAGTCGACACAGCAGCTTTCACTCGTTCACTTCAGGAATTAAATCCGACCAAAACATATAAACAGTCATAAATTATTTATTTTGCATACAATCATTGATATCCATTTTTGCACATTCTCACTGTCAAAAGCTTTCATTTACAGTTGTTGTTCAATAACTTTCTCTCTGTACACAATAATACAGGTTTTGAAATGATTGTTATCTGTATACAAGTCAATGCTGTTCAAAGTAACACAAATAAAAAGCCTGACGTTCATTGGCATTTCACTGTCTTCCTCCATCACCATGGCGCATTCTGTACAATACATCCATCTGTTTTCAAAGCAGCGTCTTGGTATATAAATTACTTGCACATATTTGTACTTTTTCTAATAAAAATACAGCTTTAATGGCCACATAACATACGGCCTATTGCTACTACACTCGAACCTAAAAAATACATTATATCCTTAGCCTAAACCGTTTGGCTCTTTAAATCTGCTTAAAAAGCTGCTGTTTTTTTCCCCTCATGTAGACTAGCATAATGTCTGCACAAGGTCAAAGGTTCCAAACACACACACACCACATAGAGATAAGAGATATACTCTATAAGACATGTCCTCTACGACACATAATGCATCTCGGTGTTTCCGTGTGCGTTCGGCTGTTCGGCGACATTTACCCGTTGTGCGAAACAGCAGTGACATGCTCTCTTGAAGGCCTTGCGAAAGTTGGCACCCATGAAGGCGTAGACTATAGGATTAATGCACGAGTTGCTGTAGGACATGCAGTGGGCCCATATCTTCACCTTGTATGTGTAGTAGTCCTGACGGAAGTGTGGGCTAAATGCCTGCGCCAGGATGAACAGCTGGATGGGTCCCCAGCACAGAATGAACAGCTGAACGATCACCAGCACCATACGGGATACTTTAGCTCTTACAGCAGCACTGCGCTCTGTCTGAACCTGGAGCTGATAAATCACAGAGTTGCACAAGGAAGACCGTGAAGGCAAGCAGGCTTAATATAATCATACGGACACTTTGAGACTCATCTAAGAAAGTTTATACCAAGTTCTGCTGTCTTTTAAAATGATGAGGGGTGTTCAAGTCAAACTGGGACTATTTAAATGGCGCAGAATAACAGGATACAGTTATGAGAGTAAAAACTCCTTTCATTTGTCTATACAGTATAATACCTACTACTCTAATGCACTTATCCCAGCATCTCACTAGTGCTTGGATACCAAGAAGTTCGAACATTTTCTCAGAATGCCAGAGCCATGATCAGCCTGGCCTCCCAGGAACTCCCAGGCCCAAACCTGTGGGAATGAGGTCAGGACTGTACATGGGATGTGGTAATAATGTGCAAGTGATGTTCGTGAATGATTGTGAACCTCGTCCGGGATCGTTATTCACTGGTGTATAGCCTACTTTAAAACTTTTGCATCATTCAAATTATTTACAGCAGTAAATGTCAATCAATTTTACATTTTCAATTTCATCACAAAACCCAGTTTGACTTTAAATACCGCTCGTACAAAGCATGCACAGACCTCGCACAGACCTATCAGTGAGAGAAACATCCATTGCATCCTGTTTTTAATTGCATAAACATAACTGCATTATTTATTATTACAGAGGATACAAAATGTGTCGCAATGCAAAGCAAAATCAGTTGACATTAAACATCTGCGAACTACGCCAAAATTCACACTTATTTTATTTTAATCCGCAGTGCTCTCCTACTCACCTTACACATGAAATATGTAATTACGCCTTTAAAAGCTGCAATACAGCATCTGTTTACTGATTATACACACCGTTTTGGCTCGACATTACCTGATAATTATTATCAACAGGCTCCACAGCTGGCCGGCCCATCTGGTACAACATGACCACGTAACACACACAGATAGTCACCAGTGGGAGCATATATACGGCCAGGAAGTTGTACAGGATGAAGGCTTTCTTGTGAGTTGTTGTGGGAAAAATCTCAGTGCAGAATACCTGTGGACCAAACCATTCGCCAGCTAAAGTCCTAGTGTACAGGGGCACTGGCAGAGACACCAAGAAAGATCCTGAACAAGACACAAAGCGGTCAAAGGTGACGAGCATGACAGTGTTGATGGCATGACAGTTAAAGCTTTGGATGCTGACATGCTTGAGCACGAGAAGTTGAGAGAACTACACAAGCTAAAGGATTAAGAGGAAGTTAAAGATTAAAAAGGAAACAAGGGCAAAATCCTACCGCACCACTATCAACAGGCAGGAAGGTAGCATTGTGGGTAATGTAGGATGAAGTGTCAATGAAGTAAAAAAGTCGACTCATAATATCAATATACAGTAACAGAAATCTTGCAACTTAAGATCATGTTAATTGTAATGATTTATATGCAACTTGTTTGGGATGAATTGTTTCCTTTAATGTTGCATTGATTGGAAAAAATTACAGACCTATCCAGATTCCCAGGTTCACCATGGTGGCAACTCTCGGCGTCCGACACTGCAAGGAGCGCAGCGGATACACGGTGACATACCAGCGATCCACACTCATCACTGTCAGTGTTACACAAGTGGCCTGTGCAGATACCTGTCACAGACGTACAAAAAACTTCAGATAGAAAAATATCTACATTTAATATGAGACATTTCACCATAGTGCAGTTCAAACTTTTAATACTACATACTTTATTAGTGTCGTATGTTTAGTATTTAAACCTTGATTGCAGTATGTCTATAAACATAACCTGGGTCAACTAAGCAAGATTCAAAGTTAGAACAAGCAATCATATTCATTATCAGCAAATTATATATTAACGAATTGTTCATCCCAATGCATTGTCCATGATATTCACAGTTTATGGGGAAAAAAGCCATTTTCTACTGGAATCACATGCATCAGGGCAGAAACTGACCTGTTGAATGTAGCTGACAAATTTACACATGAAATTTCCAAAGATCCAGCTCGGTAACGGATAAAGCACCGCAGTGAAAGGTACACAGCACACCAGAAAGGTGATGTCCGTCATCGCCAGGTTTGCTGCAGAGGAATTAGTGACATTTGAACTATTATTTTGTTGGTTTATAGAATATTTGTTGCTCTCAGTGTAGCACGTCTTGTAGTTTCACCTTTCTTCACAATCCTTCTGCATACAATCCCAAATTATGTTTGTTCCAGACACACACTAAAAAAAACACTCACTCACTCCTGTCCCAGGAGACCACACCCTGGATAGGATGCCAATCCATCGCAGGGCACACACTCATACACACACTCATACACACGATCATTCACACAGTTACGGGTAATTTGGCCCCCCAAAAAACAAACACCTTGGCATTAATTGAAATTATTTTATATTTGCTCAAAAGCAAAAAAATCAGTAAACTGAGTCCAGTTTTTTACATGACAATAATTTATTATTTTTTTTATTAAAAAATTTTTTTTGACAGGTCTTTCATTTTTTAGACCTGATTTTCTTCCCTACACATTTTAAAATATGTAATTAAATTTTTAGAATAAGTGCAATGAAATTAAATTCAAATGCATTGGGGGGGGAAATGATGTTTGTGTTAATAATGCATGCATGATTTCCCCCTAGGCCAGATATTTAAGAATGAAAAGATAAAGAAAGGAAAGATTCTCACCTATATAAATATTAGTCGCTGTCCACATTTTCCTGTGTTTGGAGATGACATACAGAACCAGTGAGTTTCCCAGCAGTCCCAGTACCATGATGAGCGCGAAGACCAGCGGCACGAGCCAGGCGTCCAGCAGGAAGGGAATCCCGGGCGCGAGCGCGTCTTCTTCACACACACAGCGACCAGGACAAGACTCGTTGGTGCAATTAATTGAAACATTCATTGTAGTTTTTTATTCCCTAACTGGCACAAGTGAGGACTGTAGTCACAATAGTGTGAGGAAAGTGATGTTCTCCTACAGAGGAAGAGCGCCGCCATGGCTCTGTGGTGTCTTTATATAGCGCGCGCTCGTTTGAGCTGCAGGGCGCGAGAGCAGAACTGTGGACGCGAAACGAATCTTTTTGGCGAAACGACACACTTTGTTCGATTCCACAAATGATTCCTTCGAGTTACAGGAGTGTTTGATCAACTAATACAGCACCAAGTGTTATACTACATGTAACATTATAAATGTATTATAGTGCACTTCTCTTATCATTTATTTTTATGGAATTATTTATTATTTTGGCTACTTGGCATTCCCAAATTGTGCAACATGTGCCTGAGCATGTGAGAGGGTGTATATGTGTGCACGGTGATGGATTGACACCCCATCCAGGTTGTACCCCGTCTCAAGCCCTACCCCTGTAAGTCTCCTGGTATAGGCTCCAGGCCCCCTGTGACCCTGTATACAGGATAAAGCGATATAGATGATGGCGACAATGGATTCTATAAGATGTTGGAAACACTCCTGGTCTGTGTTGATATGATTGCATTATGAAATTCCAGCTATTTTTTTTTCCGGATGCACTTTCAATGGGTTTTATTTGGATTCAAAACTAGTGACTGGGAAGGCCGCTAATACACAATGAACTTATTGACATGTTCCAGTTTTGCTTTATGACATGGTGCATTATCATGCTGGGAGGAACCATTAGAAGATGGTAAAAGGATGCATGTATAGTATGTCAGCAACAATACTCTAATGGGATATTGCATTAAAACAGTGATTGACTGGTTTTGGTATAATTGGTCCAGAGTGTGGCAAGACAACCTTCTTCACATCATTACAATCGAAGTGTTCACACAATCAGGTTGGATCCATGGACTCAAGTTATAGTTGTCAAATTCTGATCAGAACATCAGTGTGCCTCAGCAGAAATCGAGATTCATCAGACCAGGCTATGCTTTTTAACAACTGTCCCTTTTGTTGAGCCTGTGCACACTGTAGCATCGGCCCATCCACCATAAACTTTGATATGTACATTCAGATGCTTTTCTGCTCACCATACAGTACATTATTTGTACAGAATGGTTATCTGAGTTACTGTAGCCTTTCTATCAGCTCAGTCCGGCCATTCTCTGTTGATCTACCTTATCAAGTGCGTTTTCCCAAAGTAATGTGTTTTTCTTTTATTACACTATTTTAAATGAAGTCTACAGGCTGTTGTGTGTGACATTTCCATTGAACCAGCACTTAAACCATAAGAGTCATCCGAAGCCGGGAGTTTAGAGACAAGATTGACCACAACCTCTCGAGAGAAGGAATGGCATCAATATCCTCACATCTGTCGTAGCAACATTAGCTTATAATGGCCATCTGTGAGCTCACAAGTGGAGTATATTGTGTTTCACTGTCCCAAATGTTACATAAGCAGGAGTTGAAAAACATGTGATTGGCTGACATCACTCATCCCTGAGGTAGCACATGATAGTCTTTGTCTTTCCTGGATGGTAGTTTTCACCTTGATGGGAGAGTGCTCTAACAATGAGGGGTAGGAATTGACCCCTAAATTGTGGAGAAAATCCACAAAAAGAGCTTGTGCCATTGCCAAATGGGCGATAATGTCCCCTTGTGAAGTAACCAATATCCCGATCACAACAACCAACATGTGGACCATTATAACAATATCAAAATGACCTTCAAATTCATCGACTTTGTTTATTGAATGGGTTAAAATGTTTTTTGAAAAAGGAAAAAAAAACATTAACTACATCAGTTATACATTTACTTTGCTAAATAACAATAAAAAAATTTAATCAGTTGATTATTAGCCTTAGTATGCCATATATCATATCAGTTCCTGTGAATGAATTACTATGTAAATAACTTCTTTAGAAAAAATGAGCACAATAATAATTCATTCATTCATTTTCTATACCGCTTAATCCTGTGTTCAGGGTCGCGGGGGACCTGGAGCCTATCCCAGGAGACTTCGGGCACTATGCGGGGTACACCCTGGACAGGGTGCCAATCCATCGCAGGGCACACACACATACACACACACACTACGGGCAATTTTTTAGGAACGCCAATTAGCCTAACCTGCATGTCTTTGGACTGTGGGAGGAAACCGGAGTACCCGGAGGAAACCCACCAAGCACGGGGAGAACATGCAAACTCCATGCACACAGAGATGGGAATCGAGCCTGGCCAGGGAATCGAACCCTGGACCCTGGAGGTGCAAGGCGACAGTGCTAACCACTACATCACCGTGCCGCCACAATAATTACAGCTGGCACCAGACATCAACTAATCAGTTTGATTTCAGTATTCAACAGTGCTGTGTTTTAAAAGATCACTGCTCTGTTCAAAATTCTAAAGGGTTTTAAATATATAAAGATAAAAATGGCAAAGCAAATGAAGTAAATATTCTACATTCTACAACCTACACTTTTTTTTTAAAAGGAGTGAAACAAATCAAAACAAATAGACAAATAATCTAGATTCATGCCAAATGATGTGTATGTTACACAGCTCAAAAATATTTTTTTTCTCCCCTAATTACAATAACAGTAAAACTCTGTTTATTTAACTCTGAGATCTTTATTTATTACAATTTCAGCTCAGTAATAAAAACACCTTTTAACTTAAATGGCATAACCCAGTTACTGTGAGTGTAAATAACCATGAACACATCCTATGCAACAACATTTACAGAGTATTTATTCAAACATAGCTACACACAATTATTCATGGCTTGAACAATGGCCATATAAATATGAAATCATCATAACACAAGTCATTTTCTATTTGTCTAACGCTGCACACTTAAGCATCCTGTGGTTAACAGTGAATGATGCTAAATACCTCTTTATACAGTGGGGTCCAAATGTCTGAGCACTCATTTTTTTAAATTAATTTTTAATTCAACATAAGAATTTTCATTATAAATTAATGACAACACCATGAGTGAAAGATATCTTACATTTACATGTATTTTGGAGTTTCCTAGTATTTGCTTTAATGACAGTGTGCGCACTTGAGCTGGAACAGACTTCACAGAACCACTTTTACAGTATATCGAATCCATCAGCTTGGCGTCTAAACTCATGCTTCAAAAAAAGGTTAGACGTGAGAAAAGAAATCTGAGCTTGTACACAAAGCAGTCAAAATTACAACTGCTTACATTTAAATAGGGACCTAGAAATAGTGCATGTTGTTGAATATTAAATATTATTAACATTGTACATTACCTTTCTTTTTTAAGGTCATTTGGCCTTGACTTGCCATGAAGTTTTATCCAGATAATCTCATACTAACTTGAAACAGTGACAACTGAAAAGGTATTTATATAACATATTAAACATCATAGCTTAGCCTAGCCATTTTCCAACCTCCTAAGAACATTTACTTTTAACCTACAGCTAAAAGTGCATCATAAGGCATATAACGCAAAATGCTAAGTCGGATTATCAGAAGTCAGCGACCACCTGCATTTCCAAATTATACAACATTAATTATTTTTCCCCTCAGTACAAAAAATAAAATAAACTTTTCAAGACCTTTTCTCAGACCTTCAGATCCCACTGTATATCTTATACACACACAATAACAATATCAGGCAAGTATAGATATTCTACAAAAGGCCACATCACAGCACTTGCATCTAAAGAAAAATACAAACACTTGGCTTCATGTGAATAAAAAGTGTTCAATGTGTACAGAAATCCACAATCATAAGTTGATGCCTGAGCATATAAGCAAACACATACATGTTCAATTTGGTTTGCAACACCAACACCCTGACTGATCAAGTCTGTCCAGATTCTTTTTGTTGTTGTTTTTTCTCACAATGTAAACCTATAAATGTACAGTATGACATGTAAAAAAAAAAAAAACACATTGCTGACAAATTGGCATTCATATGTAAGGCATAGTTGTAAGTGCAAGTTGGTTTGGCTTTTGGCAATTTCATGATAGAGTGACAGCAGGGCAAAGAACATTGAAGAGTAATGCAGGCCGATTGATGTCACATGGACGTGCCTCGAAGGCTTTGTTTACTTTAAGTATAGCATCACTGACGTCCACTCTTATCAGAATCAAACGAAGACCTGATATTCTGCATTGTAAACTGTTGTGTAAAATGATGAAGGATCTTTAAAGTGACTACAATGAAAATGTTAAAAGTATAAAGCACATCATGGGTCAGAGTTTTTGATTACGGACACGTCAACACTGTCCATACTGTACAGTACAATACAGTAATAATAAGGTTAAGATTAAATTATTAAAGCATTAAAAATGGCAGTTATGTAACACTTGGACAGTGGGTGAGGAAATAAAACTGCAAGTACTATGGATATTATGCTGATATTATCAATCGTTCTTTTATCCTCTAAGAATAAGCAGAGCCAAAGCCAAAAGACGTTTCTAGACCTTCCATGTTTACAGCTTCAGTCACATGTACATACTGTGTGCTAGACCATTACATTCAAAACTGTAAAAAGATCTCTACGTTAATCACAATTAGTTTCCACCATAACCTCGATACGGCCTTGAGAAAGCAGAAACACTAAGGATATTTCATTATGCTAAAATCTATCTGCTGTTTCCATGTTGTAGAAGGATACATTTTAAGATGCTATCAGCAAAGCATTGCTATTTTTTCTTTCAAGTTCTAATCATGCAAAATTTACAAAAAAAGTTCATAAGCCAGAATTTACAAGCCATCTTTGTAACTAAATAGGATGGAAAGGACCCCCCCCCCCCCCCAAAAAAAAAGCATCATGAAAATCAGGATAATAATTTCATTAACCTGTAAATCCAGTATGATTTTTTTGTGTGATTTTTGGTAATAAAAAAATCTAACACTCAATCTTACTGGTAGCACCTACTGTTTAAAAGCCCTTTATGACAAAACAGTACATCTGTCAGTACATTATTCTGAATTTTGACTGTATTTCGTTTGTGCTTGATTTAGGGTCTAAAGTTTAAAGTCCAAGTTGCTAGTGCATGGACCTATTAAATAACAAAGTGACACTCTCTAAAACAAAGCCTTTCTTTTTTGGACCAGAACCACAGACTGTTTATTTAAAGCTGCTTCTATGGTTCATACTGGCCAATTTAGGTGGCAGTGCGAGAATACCGTCCTCCTCTCAGCTCCTCTGCTCCAAATAAGCCGAGAGCAATGGAGAAGGAGGGAGGAACTCCTCTTGCTTGTTCACAACTTTTGTCTGTCGCATCCCGTTACAGTCGGTACCTGCGATAGAAGAAGTGTTAGTAGAAAATTGTGCATGGTTACCCATGAATAGACTGGATCTTTGCGTATATGATGGGAGAAGATGGTCATAGCGGTACTCTTAGTGGTAAGCTAAACCATCGAGCTCTGTAGTTTCAGAATATAAGTTTCCACAGTGGAAAGGTGGCTAGTGTGAGAAAAACACAAAATCGACTTACTAGCTGAGGCCAGGTCCATGTACTGGCAAATGGCATGAAGCAACAGTCTCTCGAAACTGGCAAATATAAATAAATTACAGGTATTAATGAAAAAAATGTATACACAACAACTATTCCTGGCCATTATTTCTAATATATGGATAACATACCTGTTGCCAAGTTTGGTGACATATATAGATTGTGGGTGAGCTTCAAAAAAGCTCAGCAGGTCACTCTCTAGAAGCTCCAGTGTCGTCTTTAACAGGACAGATTAAACAGTGTAAGTGATATATGAACAAAATAGTTTTTTTTGTACTGTATAATTTCCAGAACAGTCTTAGTCTTTCTCTCTATCTCTCACCTTGGGGATATGTTTGCGCTTCAATGTTGCACGCAACTTCCGATCAATTCTTTGAAAGCATTCCTGAGCATTGAAGGCAGGGTTCACTGATGGAAAAATTTGATTTTAAATTAATTGCTGATTACCATGATAAATAATTTCCGAAAAATAATATGAGCACACGGATATTAACTAATGCACTCATTCAAACAAAGGTTAGGAACCATGCTCAAGTCAATCCAGCAAGAAAAAAAACAAACATAGCTCTTAATCTGGCCACAGCGTTAAAAACTTTGTGTAGGTTTATTTATGTAGATATGTGAGGAGTGAGTTAAGCCTCACACTCTCTCTGGTCTTTTGGGGCCTTGCTAGCGTTATTCTGTCTTGTTGTGTCCTCATCCAGCAGGGCCAACATTTTCTCCTGCTCCTCTCCAGAGCGGTTCATGAAGTCACTCCAGTACTGAGAGAGATGAGGAAAGGCTATTTTAAAAGCACTATAACGTATTTAATTTGAATCACTGGAACAGGTTTCTGTACCTCCACATAGTTTCCATTGGTGCATGCTTCGGTGAAAACAGTTGGCGCAGCCGTCTCTTGTGCTTCAGTCTCATTTTTGGTGCACTCATCCCGCTCCAGGAGATTATCCAGGTAGCGAGCTATTTTTTTTTTCCATTAAAAAAATTTAAATAAAAAAGAAGATTTTAACTATGTACCATCTCAAGATCATTCCTAGCTTTAACCTTTAATAGGGTGAAGAACATCTCATAGGTTAATCATCTGAAACATTTCAGGACGTATAATCAGATTGTTCTTGTTAAGCCAGTGAGTGAGGCATGCCATACATACTTGCTCGGATGCAAAGATACTCCAAATCAAATGAGATTTTTGAAAATATTTTATTTTCAATAGGACTTACTGTTCTCTAGTCGTCTTAAACTTTTTTTCCCCTTTGCTCTGGGAGTAAGGTCCGAGTTGCGTATGGCCTGGCTTATAAAGAACTGCTTCCTTTTGGCTGGAGACACTCGTTTAGCAGGAGAACTAGGCAGTGAGGAGCAGCGCTCTTCTAGCAGGCTAAGAACAAAAGAAAGTCTAGAATTAATGACTAGATTATTAAGTCTGCCTACCAAGTAGTGAAATCTATCAAGTAAAGCTACCTTGTATGTGAACTGTAAAGTTAATCAAAACGTTTCACAAATAAAACAGAGAGCGTTGCATTGTTTTTATTCAACAGTTTACAAGATATAAGGCAAAGAAAACAGTATAGTGTTGAGACTCTTAGCCGCATTAAAACATAAATTATGCAAGCGTTTTTAAAGAAGGCTGTAGGTTGGTGAATGATGATACCAGCTAAGGTGGCTCACAGCCCAATGCAGTTGTTCTCGTGAACAATCGGTCAGTGGAACACCTGATCCTTGAAAATCTATGCTTAACTTGTCATTAACTTAGAGATGCATCTGCCTGTGGGATCACCACCTGCACCTTACAGGACCTCGGTGTGGACGTATTGCCACATCCTCCGTACAGGCCTGACCTCCATCCCATTTCAACATGTTTGGGTCATTAAACGAGTTCCTGTGAGGCCAAGGGAGGCTAAGCAGGCAGTCCAATAATTTCTCTGGTGTACTAAGAAACCTTTCTACCATGATGATATCCAAGCATTATGCAGTGCAATCATGGCTCACAGCTCAGTCCAACACATTTTTCATGAGGGAATAGAAACAGACATATATTGAATGTATTGGAAAGAAAGGAGATCATGTCGAAAAAATATTTATTTACCTTATCAAAAACCTTAGTTAATTTTTTTACTCACCTTCATAAGTCTTAATTTAGGTGCAACTTTAAAGTGGGCAAACATAATGTAATGAATTCTGAAGTATATGAGTTAAAACACAAGAAGAATAAATAATAATCTCCTTGCTTTGTACAGTAACCTACATTTTGTCCTGGTTGTGATCACCAGAGCCAGGGCTGCTATCAGGGTGTACATTTAGCACAAAGGCTCAGAATAGACCTTGATTTATAATTTAAGTACATATTTAGTTTTTAAAGGTTCATGTAATGGTGTTCAATGAGCTCTGAGTGTGTATCTGACCAGAAGACCTGAGGACACCAACATGACATCTGAGAAGTGTCAGTAATAAAGCAGCTGGGTCAGAGGGAAACGCCTTGACCTGGGTTTTCTGACATCTCTTAAGACTTCTAATCATGAATTTGACATTTAACATCATAAACAAACAGTCTGGGTTATGTAGCTATAGCTGTATAGGTAGCATTACTCAATCCTATACATCTTGAATTGTCATATCTGTCACAAATAAAAACATACACAAGAACTAGCTCAGCAGCTAACTGAGCTGCTTTTTAATGTAGGATAACGTTCATTTCCACAGAACATTATTTTTATTATTAATTTTAAACCTAAGCCGCAACTACACAAATAATATAATAATAAAATAAAAACATTAAGACGCCCTAATAACCTAACCACTGAGCTTGTTTACTGTTAGCCCAGCTAGCGCCTGCTAAGTGCTAGCCGTCTTGTTATCAACAACAAGGTCGAGTTAAATTTATAATAAACCGAGTTACTCACATTATATCGTGTTCTTCATTACTGGCGTTACTGTTAAGCACAACCATCTCGAAAGACACAATTAAATGTGATTAAAATGATGTATAAATCTGTCTGTAGAAGTCCTGCAGTCGGAGGCTACAGTAACTAGCTGCTTAAAAACAGCCCACAAGGTTGCCAGATGAGACAGAATACAGCATCTGATAAAGAACTCTAGACTTGATTGTGCAGAATAACAGAACACAGGAGACTAAAAACTCCTATATAATTCCCTGATACATTAATACACATATCCCAGCGTTTTCTACCATCAGGGTAAAAAGGTTTCTCAGTACGCCAGAGACATGATCAGACTGCCTGCTTTATCTCACGTCTGGAACACTGGCCTCCCAGGAACTCCTTTAATGGCCAAACGTGGAAATCTCTTGAATCTCTTGATTTCAGGTGAAATCAAGTGATTTCAGGAACGTACTTTACTCACTGTACTGAGGTCAGGACTGTAAGAGGGATGTGGCGATAACTCCCACCCGAGTTCCTGTGATGTGCAAGTGGTGTTGGTAAATGATTGTGTGTACAGTTCCTCCAAGACAGATGCGTCTCAAGTTGGAGACAAGATATCTGTAGATTTTCAAGGATCAGGTGTTCCACTCGTTCAATGTTCTTAGTAACGACTGGAGATGGCACGAGCCATTTCGGCTCTGGATCGTCATTCAGCTTCTTTTTTTCTCTTTGCACAATTTCAAATGTTTTGCTGTGCCTAAATCTTATCACCATACTGCGCTTGAAGTCTTCTGGAAATGTAAATCGGTTTTACACCTTCTTACATGAGAAATTTCCCGTTTTGACTTGAACGCCCATTGACCACTTTATTAGACCCAGCTACTTTGTTAGTCATGTCAGGTTCAGAGTCAGACACTATAGATAATGTATTCATTTACAGTTTGTGTTAATTATTATTTTCCTCTTCTGGCTGAAAAACCCAATCACTAAAGGACATCTTTCCCAGTTGGTAGTTTTGGTAGTGGCTACACTAGTTGTAAATGAGTGTGTGAACATCCAGCGTGTATTCCCACTTCTTTACTACACATTCTCCCCTACAACTTTCTTCACATTTTGAATCTCTTCCAACAATTCCTGATCATCAGACATATCCTTGTCTAGTCTTGCACAAAGAGTCTTGACCACTGACCTCTTGTGTTGCAGACGATTAGACCCTCAAGTCTGGGTACTCGGTCAACGTGGGTTTATGATAAACCTAGGTCTTGAGAGAACCAACATCACATACAATAAATGTGAAGGCGAGTTGTTCATGCTGCTCTTCTTCCATTGTGGTCAGGATAGTGTCCTCAGGATGGTGAATGAATGTACGGTATCATCCATGTAAAAGACCACATGCTGGAGATCTCATTATTCCATGATGGATCTGCTGATAGTACATACAAACACACAAATAGTTACTGAGTTAAACACTAATGCACAAGTTGGATTCTTCAGCAGGGATTGCACTGTTTTGAACTCAATACCACACATGCTACAGTCTCAGTTCTGAGATCAGAATAGTCTACCACTCTAATAATATCTGCTCGTGATTGTTACTTACACCTAGTTAGATATTCTACACTTTGTTTCTGCACTTTCTGGCTCTTTAATCTTACAATCTTTCAATCATTTATTTAAATTAATATTTGGAAAAGACAAATGCATAATTTTTTTTGACATCATCTCCTTGCTTTACAAAACTCTTTGTTCATCTGTCAACAATCTTTCGCATTCCCTCATTAATAAATGTTTTAGGCTGAGCCAAGAATGCACCGCTGTCTTCACTTCTTCATCAGTAGTGAATCTTCATTCTCGTAGGGCTGCTTTCAAACAGCTGAAAATCCAATGGAGCAAGATCAGATCAGGACTGTAGGGATACTTGACAACCTCAAAACAAAGTTTTGACAGTGTGGGCAGAAGTTTAAGCTTCAGCTCTTCAATATCCTTATATGAATATACAGTAATAGTATAGGGATATCAATTTGTTCACCTCCATCAGGTATAATACTATATATTAAAATAAAACATGAAATGAATGGCTTAATTTCAAAAATTCCTTACGGTCATAGAATCCTGTGCAAAAAAATAAAATAAATACTTCAATCACTAATAGTCACAATATCTTGTGTAGGAAAATGATTCTAAACAAAACTCACCTTTCATCTTTAAGACAAAAAGCTAAACTTTCAGAGAGAACATTGCAATTGGACATCATGTACATTACCCCCAATCTCTGAAATACAACAGAGAGCACACAAATTACACACTGTGCTAAAGTGCTTTCAGGAGAAACAATACATAGTCCTGAAATACTGAGGGCTCACAGAGAAAAAGATTGAAAAAAAAAGAACTTGAGCAGGGTCACAGTGTCCACATCAATTGCAGGGAAAATTGCTCAGTGGTTAGGCGCGGGCTTGAAGTGATTTCCACATAACTGCCATTGTCAGTCTGACCCAATATTCACTGCATTGCCAATCTTACTTAAAAACAAATATGACACCCCCCCCCCCCCATGACTACATCTCGGTCATGCCTGGAGGAGTCCTGTAAGATATATTTTAGTGTTCCTCTGCTTCCAACACATCTCATTCCACACAATATATTGCTAAATGTTCTTACAGTATGAGGCTTTATACCTGAAAACAAGACATAAGCATACTCTCATTCATTTTCTCATCGTATGTTCTGTTGGTTTTCAGATTGTAGATGGGCGATGTAACAAATATATAGTTTCTACAATTTCTAGCATGTTAGACAAGTTTGCTCATAAACTATATTCAATGATTCTATGATGAGTAGTGTTCGAGTCAAACCAGGACTTTTGATTGCACAGAATAACAAAATACAATTATGAGAATAAAACTACCTTTATTTCTCCCCATCATCCCCTGCTACACTAATGCACTTATCCCAGAATTTCACTAGTACACCCAGAGTCACGATCAGCCTTACTGCTTCATACTGCCTCCAGGATATACCCACCTTGTGCCCGAGTTCCTTTAGAGAAGCTCCAGCCCCCGCCCCCCCCCCCCCCCCCCCCCCCACATACAGAGAAATCTATGAAAAGAGCTATGACATTAGTTATCATTATATCAATATTTTATCAACCTTGTCCAGCCTTATTTCTTCTACTTCTTTTTTGCCATTACACATTTCTTAACAGAATACTAAAAGAAATGTTTGCGGATTTATCATTAGATTATACATTGACTTTTACACAAAAAATTACAAACATAAAGCATTATACTTGTACTCAGTTTATGCATTTATTAAGTACTTAAAAATATATAAGAATAAATAAGGACAATATTATGAAGTTTAAATAATTTTGGAATTGTGTCAAATGACACAAATACTGTAATGTGCGTCTGTATTTAAATATGTGCATGCAGAATGCAAAAAGGTGCAGATGTTGAAAATTTTGATGAGCTTCATTAGCACAAAGACTTAATTTTATGTACTAATGAACAGGTCCTTCCTACTGTGATTTCTGAATGGTTATGTAACATATTTCCGCATGGTTCTGAACTTGAATGGATTTGCATTTTTCTTTCTTCATATACTGTATACAAAGAAACAAATATCACTTTATATGTGCAATATGAAGCTTGCACTATTTACAATGAGATATTTGATTTATGAATACATTCCAGTGACATAGGACTCATCCTTTTCGTAAGTGCATCTTACAGTTTGGGTTTCCAAAGCTTTTGCAACGTGCATAAGAGAAACCTTTTTAAAGCAAAAACAACAATAAGAAGGCTGACCCAATAAAGGCAGTGTCTGATTAGAACACAGTACAGACTTACAGATAATTATGAAAATAAATAATCATATAATAAAGTTTAAGTAAAGACAATTTGTCCAGAAATTCACTTGATGTAAAGTGCAATTAGCATCCTACAGCAGTTTTCAGACAGAGTGGTCCTGAGAGCACTTACTATCTTCAAAACATGGAATACAGTTTGAGGAAAAGACAGCTTTAAAAATAAAATAAAATCAAGATCTTAGACGGAGAGTTTGATCATGTCTTGACTAAGAAAAGCTTGTTAAGGTCTTTGCTCTGTGATTTGTCGCCTTCTGTGCACTTTAATCCATTAGGTGAAAAATCCACTAGAGGTTGCATTTGTATTTGCTGAGGTTGCTTCGTTTTGCTACATTTGCTCACTTTAGTCTTTAACACTTCGTCTCCTGGCTGACTGGAATTGGATGATGATAACGGATAGGGTGAATGAGCAGCAATAGCTGGAGATCTGTTAGGTTCCGAAGAGGTTGTTAGCAATGGATAAATAGTTTGACTGGATTGCTGAAGTAATGTGCAAGATGGAATGGCATCTGATCCACTGATTATAGCCACTTCTCTTAGTCGGTCATCGTCATCCATCTGCTCCTTCGCAAAGTTGACAAACACCTGTAGGAGAGGAACACCTCACTTTTAGTTTCATTCTGAAATTACCTCATGCATCCATAGAATAATTTATCCGGAAAGAGTTCTAACCTGGTCCAGTGTTGTCTGAGAGACAGAATATTCTGCTATTTCCAGCTCTTCACTTTTGTTGGACAGAATGTCAAAGACGTGAGCGAGGGAGCAGGCGTGAGTTGGAAGCTGATACTGCAGAACATTGTGGTGTTTCTCTTTCAGCTGGATTCCAGGAAAGCAGCTCTGGATGTAGGCATCCACTGGGCAGGGATCCGGAGGTGATGCAGACAATCGGAGGATAATTGTATAACCATCGCCAAATCTAGAGGAAAGCACATTGGACAGATATTACTGATTGTGTGCATTTAGATGATGCTACATTCATTTACTTGTGCGTTCTTTCATTGATTCATTTATCTGTAACCTGGTCAGGGCCTATCCTGAAAACACTGAGAAAATACTCTCTGGATGCACACACATTCATACGCTGGTACAAAGACACTGGAAGTCATGAAGAATATGTAGAAGAATATGTAGTTATGTAGTGCAATGTCTAAAACCTTTCACTTACAGATCAAGAGATTCATTTAATCTCAAATATCAGAATGGGGAAAATTTGAGATAGCAGTGAATTAGCCTATGGGATGCTTTTTGTTTACCAAGGCTGTTAAGAGTTACTTTAGCCTTCATGTCAACCCAAACCAGTCCATGACCTCCTATATCAAAAAAAGTTTTTCTGCCCACCAAGCTGCCATTCGGAATGTACTCTCTGTTGCGCAAGAAAAATAAGTCTATTGTGGGGTAAAATTCCAGCAGATCAACAGTACACAACCCAGACATCAATACCCATGCTACAGTTAATGGCGGTTTGCCCTATTCTGATATTTTTCTAATGTAATCAATGGTTCCAGACAGGTGTACATCTGTTCCTATGTAAGATGCAAGATTGTTGACATTGATTTTCAGTATAAAAAGGTACAGAAACTTTCCTGGTAGTATTTCTTGCTATATGATCATTGCATTTATTTACTGTACATTCACTCACTCGCTCAACTACCTCACTCACGTATTTGTTTAGGTAGGCAGGTAGGTACCTGTTCTTGAGGTGTTGAACTGAACCCAGGCACTGGAACCTCCCATTGACCATGATGGCCATACGAGTGCAGAGCGCTTCACACTCCTCCATGCTGCACAAAGCAACAGCAAGTGATACATCAGATACCGGATATTACTGGGGCTGTAAGGTTCTACAGTTTATTACCTGGCTAAACTGCTTGCCCAGTGATCTACACAAATATTTTTCAAATAATATTAATCTGTTTTTTAATGAGTTACCCAATTAACCTGAATAAATATTGTAGAAAAACACTAGTTTATTAAATTAAGTAGTGTAGTCTATCAGATGCATTATTTTACTAATGTAGTACCTGTGAGATGTGAGAACGACAGCTCGGCCTTCTTTGATGACACTGAGAATACAGTCCCACAGGAACCGTTTAGCCTTTGGATCCATTCCTGTTGTGGGCTCATCCTGATAATTTCAAAACAGACGAGTTTCTTTTATTTGAATAGTTTAGATGGTCAACTGATTCTGAGTAGGAACAAAATTAGCATGTTTAATAAAATAGTAGTCAGCTAAGTCAGAGTTGTTATGTATATTACTACTGAATGTTTTTTCTTTGTTGTGAAAAATGCTGACCAGAAAAACAACTGGTGGAGCTCCTATAAGAGAGATCGCAGTTGAGAGTTTGCGTTTATTGCCTCCACTGTATCCTCCTGCTTCTTGCTCAGCGTACCGCGTCAGTCCCAGTTTTTTCACGCCCCACTGTGAGACCTATTGGCCAAAGATTCATTATTAATGATGGCTGAGACATGAAAGAATTGGATGCTGCTTTGTTTATGTGTTGAAAACTCATTTTGTATCTAAACGTATTTTGCAGCTACAGGATTTTGAATGCCTAGATTTCAATTGAATTCACTTCAGAAGACGTATAACGTCTAGTACCTTTCCTACATACGGCTCTGGCACTCCTCTCAATCGAGCATAGAACTCTAGGTGCTCTCTTCCAGTCAAAAGGTCATTGATGGCATCAAATTGAGGACAGTAGCCCATAAGCTGATGCACTCTGTCCATGTCGTTCAGCACACTGAACGAGAGTTCACACAGTTACACACAGACTCAAAAATGCTGTATGGTCATTATAAGCTGGCATAACAGTAACAGACCTGTAATTGTTGAGAAAGGCATCACCATAGGTAATGGTGGTGTCTCCTGTCAGCATGCGAAAAGTGGAAGTCTTCCCAGCCCCATTAACCCCGAGAAGCCCAAAGCACTGTAAAACAAGAGCATAAAAACAGATTTCCAGGATTTTAATGCATCAAAACATTGACATGACCATATTAAAGATATTAAAGGAGACCTCTTAGGCAAAATTAGCTTTTTAATTTTTGTATTGGCCGGGACTTAAACAAGCCAGTTATATTTTTCCCATATTATGACCTCGTAAATGTAGATACTCTCCCCCGGCTTCTTGCTCAGCTCTGAACAGCTCTACTCAGATTTTCTGTTTACTGACCTCATAAAGTCATGGCTCAACAGTAGCTCATTTGTGTAGCTCAAGATGTAGTGAAATAAAGGTATGAAAAAATTATCTAAGGGCTATTTTAGCTGGAGCATTAACAGGCGCACTTCAGGGGACCTTTGATTACTATGTTGGTAAAAAAATTTGTAAAATATTTAAACATACAGTATGTTTATATATGAGCAAATAATCATTAGTAAGTTTCAGATTCACCATTTTGTAAGATTAGGCAAGATTAGACAAACCTGTTTTTGAGGAATTGTTCATACCAGCATTCAGAACCATAACAAAACAATGAATCTTAAGAACCTTGTTCTTATATTTCTACTTATTTTAAGTATAAATATTAATATTTTTTAATCTTAATATTTTAATTACTGAATATTTGGTTTCAGTTGCTGTAATCTGGAAGTAACATAATGAGTTAGGAACAGATAGATTGAAATTATTGGAATCAGGAAGTAAAAAAATGCAGTAGCATTAGCAAAATGACTGATTTGTTCAAAGATTTTTTTGAAAGTTAAATTTTTGTGGAATATGTTGAGAAGATCAGCAGGCATCCGTAACCATTTTTGAGTGGTAGTATATGATGCACAAATTGATGGAATGGTTTTGCACCTCTCCCCGAGGAATGCTAATACAAAGCCGGTTCACTGCTGGCCTCTTGCCTGCTTTATAGACCTGTAGAGATTTGATGACAGAGATTTAATGAGTTTAAAATACTAAAAAAAGATTACATTTACATTTTAGCTTACATAAATCAGTATCATCATTTAGCTAATTTCAATATTCTTGTTTTTCACTGCAGATTCTAACATCTGATCCATACTGTACAAACCTTGCTCAGATCTCTGACAGTGAGAACATCCTCCTGAGTTTTGTTCATTTTCACTCGTTCTCTTTCATTTGCCACATCTTCATCTTCTGGATCCAGGAGTGGCAATACAGGCTTAGACCACAGCCTAGGGGACACACACACAAAAAAAAATTTAAGTATGTTAACATGACCAGTCATAGCAATATTTCAGTAAAGTAAATAAACTGTGTACCTGGAGTGTATGAAGAACTTGTACTGAAGTAGTACAGTGAAAATGAAGAACACAACACCTTCGACTGCCATAGCAAACAAGTTCTTCCCTACGAAATCCCATGCCAGTGGCTCCAGTGTCTGCTTGTTTCCTGTGAACAAAACAGTAATGGGAAACCATACTACTGTTGACGTACCAAAAGATGCTACACAAAGAGATGAAGGCTACTTATGTAGGCATACAAGGACAATAATTTAAAAACAAGTTCTTTGATGTTATTAGAGAATTTACCAAGCCTCTGGAAAGCATCTGCCATTGCCTGGTTTTTAGCCATGTCGATAAGACCTCGACCAAGACAGAAGTGAGGAAAGATCAAAAAGACCTTCTTGAGGATCCTGTTGACCTCATTTAAATGCTGAAAACAGGACCAGAGCAATAAGAAATGGTGAACAATGCATTTCCCAGTTTGAATAAACACGTGTTTCTTTTAAGACTTTCATTACTTCATCAACAAAGAGCTCAAGGACGAAGGTGGCTATGCTGCCGTTGATGCCGATGAAAAGGTTGATGGAGGTGAGCACAACATAGGCTGTGCTTGGCACAGAAAACACGAATGAGGCAGGGTACATCAGGGGAGTGATGGACCAACTACATTGGGATAGAAATGCACAACATTATCAATAATATATAGTAGTACATTATTATCTATTTATTAATTATCTAAAAATTAAAACTCACTAAAAATAATACTGTAATGTAAGGATTAAAAATAGTAAAAAAGTGTTTTACTTCTCAGCAATTTGCCAATGACGCACATTTTTCATTATTAAAGAAAAACTTGTACTACTTAATTAGCTTTTAGTTATGTTTAATGTTTTGATAAAATAATAATTTATAACAATTATAACAATCACTCACTTCTTTTAATTTCACCACTTGAATTGTATAGCCCACTGTCCTGAAGACTTTATGGTCTTGGAAACCATTTCTTAAAGTTTAACGTCTGACTATTATAAAGCATTGACACTGGAGACTCCTTCTATAAATATTAAATACAATGTTTATGTGCCGTACCGGTGATTACTATAGTAACAGGATCAGATTTCCAACTAATGAGTTGTGCTGCTATACTATAATTAGTATATTTAGCATTTTACATGGTCAAGTCTTTTTCTTAACGTTAATATTAGATAGGTACATTTTCCCATCACTGTGCTTTTAAAAAGTAAGCACTATTGCTTTACTATTTATGACCATAAGTACCGTTATATTTATTTAATAATATACAATATATTTATACCTTTATATTTATATATTTAATAATATACTGTTTATTAGCCATTACCCATAGAGCAACAGAAGAAGCACTAGCGCAGGAAGGTTTTTTTCAGAGACATAAGATTGCTGTTGAAAGCTAATGAAGATAAGGACCACCATGGTAGCTGGAACTGTGTAGTTCAGCTGCTCAAAAAGAAAACATGAGATATGAGACAAAAAGATCAAAATGTTGACAAATAGAACATTCAATTATTCAGTCAAATAATATGTTCAAGTTTTATATTGTTTTAGCCCATTTAGGATAAGTTAGACAGAAACTGACCATATCCCAAAGAAAGTTTGCAGTCCAATACAGAATGGGTTTGACCCCACTAACGAACTGAAGGTGCTTAGACTTGCTGACTCTCTCCTCGATCAAAAACAGTACAAAACTTGCTGGTACAAAGGACATGGCAAAAAGCACACATATGGATACCAGGACATCCACTGAAGTGGTCATTCTGAAGAGATTGTAAAATATACAGAAGATTAAATGCTAATAAATGCGCAGATGAACCTAATTCACAGGAAGTAAGGCTCACATTGCTGGACATGACAGAGCGCACGTACAAGGCCACTTCGCTGAGCTGTTCCTTGGTGAGATTAAGTGGATGATTATAGGCTGTTATTCCATGTTTCCGTCTGCCTGGGCCTGGAGGAAGACTGGCACGGAGCAGGCCGTTGTTCATGATGTTCACAAATGACACCATGGCATGCCAACCTTTATTATTAAACCACACCTAGGAAACAGAAGCAAAGACTCATGGTTAGATGTACGACATGTTCCTGGGAACTGGGAGAAAAGAGATAAACTTTATTTCTCTCACCTTAACATTGTTTTGACTATTAAGCCCAGAAAGGAAGCCTGGTAATCTATCCAGAAGCTGACCCAGTGAACTGTTCTGTAAAAAAATAAAAAAATTTAAATAACCATGGCAGTTATCACAGAAATGTAACAATCACCTTGGGTTCCTGATAATGCTGTGCACACTACATTAAAATTACTGTACAGTATATGTCTGGGTCATACGTGTGCATACCTGTGCTATTTTGTAGCGTGTTCTGATAGACCTTACAGACTGTTGTAGCTGACGGATGTCCGTCTTACCCAGTGGGTTTTTACTGCCCAGAGAAAAGCCTCCATACCTGTAAACACAGTTAATTAAATCCTACGATATTTACTTGATGCATCAATTCTGTATAGTGTTTAATGGGTGGTTTAATGGTGGGTCAAAAATTATCTGCACTCCAGTTATATTAAAACTTCTGCTTCTGATAAATGTTTTATCAGCACTTTCCCTTCAAGGGTACCGTCTCCCCAGTCACTGCTATGCAGGTGTGAAAGTGTTACATCAGTTCGTTTGTGACTGCGGTGCGAGAAAAAAACATGGATGCCTTACTTGTGATCTGCATGAAAGAAGAGCAGCGTGCAGTGATTTGTTTTTTGTGATTTGTTAGCTGCTGCTGAAACAACTCACAGAAGAGCATGAACACAAGTGGATAATTGAATTGCGAGCATACAGTAATTTTGTTCCGGAAGCGTGCTCGTATATCAAAACACTCGTATATAAAAGCAAAATTTTCCCATAAGAAATAATGAAAACTCAATTTATTCGTTCCACAACCTCAAAAAATGAATATATAAAAATAATTAATGCAAAATATAAAGTAAAAATAAAACAAATTAACCTGCACTTTACCTTTGAAAAAATAAAAATCAATCCAGACAGATTAGTGTTTCTGTTAGTGTGTGTGCGTGTGTGTAGAGAGAGAAGAACCATTGGCTCAGTTGTGATCATGTGAGGGTCTGCGTCAAAAGTATATCAAGACTCACTTGTTTTTTCTACAGCCAGAGTGCTGATAATTTTTGATTCAACCTTGTAACAGTGAAATGACTCACCTGAACTCATTGACCCACTTTTTAGTCTTCATGCTAGATAATTAAAGAATAAATAAATAAAAATAAACACACAAATCCAGTAAGGAAATAAAAATTATTTGAATTTAGACAAGACCTTTTTTTCAGAATCTGTGGATAAGTCTTGATGAGGTAGTCAGAAATATTACGGCCTGTCAGATTCTGCAGCAGGTCACCTGTCAATCTTTTTATCTAAAACCAAGAAGTGAAGAAGCAGTGATTTTAAAAACATGATATTGCAATTTTATTTTGAGCTGAGACAGATGAAAATGCAGTAGTGTAATCACCTGGAGAGGAGGCAGGCCCCCTGCTCCCTCTGGACATTCAGGTAGCATTCTGCGAACATCCTCAGTGCTGCATTCACATGCAGGAGAAAGATGCTCAACTGTCCAGTTGCGTTTGTTAAAAAGATTCCATGTGGTGTAAGAAACCTGAGGTTTAACAAACCCTGTGCCCACCTCACTGCCTTGACACTGGGGCTCCCTGTTAAATTTGGGATCACACCATGTTACACAAACCTTAGCATTTCCTCTAGTAACATATACAGTATCCATCAATACACAGAAGGAGCTGTCCTACATGTCTGACTCCATGCATTTGGTCCCAAATCCAGGCGGATCCAGAAGAGCATCGAGGAGATTCTGGATTTCAGGGTTCTCTGGGGCGTCATTGCTGTACAGAGATTATGTGTGAGAAAACCTGGGTGCCCACAGGAAACATTAATAAAAGCTGTCTAATAAATAAGTACCTAAAGAAAGTGTACTGTTCGCCGTACATCCACGGCTGCAGCTGAAGAGGGGGATACTTTCCAAAGGGTGGGACGATGAGGCTGAACAGCAGAGCCACCAGGACAAACACCGCAGGTAGCACAATCTTAAAAAGGTTTAATAACCAAAATGATAATTTTCTAATCAAAATTAATTTTCCTGAAATGGCAACTGATTACCTATGATCTAATGTTTTGAAAAATGTATGACAAGTATAATTTAGAGGTTTAAAAAGAAAAAAATGTAGTAACACACTGTTCTGTACCTGTGCAATGAAACCTCGGCGGCTGCGTAGGGCGTACTTTAGCCTCTTGGTAAAGAGTGCGCGGAGCTGCTGCCAGGTCAGTCCCCAGCCTGTGAGGGTCAAGCCAACCTTTCCATTACTGCTCAGCGGGTCTGCTTCGTTAGCATCTGTGTGCCAGAGAGGAGGCTTGTGGTTAATTGCTACTCATTATGGCATCAAAACAAGCATAAATGCACTGTAGCTATAGTTTTACCATGTTGTTTCCTTTCTGTCAGCATTGAGAAAAGGGGAGAAATGAAAAATAGCATTCAATCTCTGCTCATAACTGCAACAAGCTGCACAGCAGTACACTGGTTGCTACAAAAGGAGGGATTTTTTTTCTCTAACCCTTAACTGAGCTACATTACTTGATAAAGTTGAGAATCTCAGGAATCAGTAATGCTTCAGTTTACATTTAGGCATTTGGCAGACGCTCTTATTTAGAGCAACTTACATTTTATTTTATTTTTTTAAATCTCATTATACATCTGAGCAGTTAAGGGTTAAGGGCCTTGCTCAAGGGCCCAACAGTGGCAACTTGGTGGTTGTGGGGTTTTGAACCTGGGATCTTCCGACCCGTAGTCCAATGCCTTAACCACTGAGCTACCCCTGGTCTTACCAGTGTCTCCGTCCTCAGGCGGTTCTCCTTCACCTCCTTCTTGATCAGCATCTACTCCCGTCTCTTCAGCCACCTTCAGAAAGATCTGAAATGTACAAATGCCTCTCTTTTACTAATCTCCTTATAACAGCAAACACCCTTTGCTAAATACCCTGCTCCTATATTCCACAGGCCGGATGTCATGTACAGAATGTAAATCTATGGATGCTGGTGAAAATGTGATCTGATGATGGACCATAATTAAATGATGAGAAACAATCCACTGGGTATGAGATAAAAACTAACACTGTACTTATGTAACATTAATGTAATGCTGCAGCAGCTTTCCTTACAATCTTATGATAAAATCTCTTAACTGTGTTTGAACGTGTTGTTCCTGCTTTGGATTAAGCTCCTCACCTCCTCGAGAGTGGTATCTGAGAGTCCATAACTGACAATGCCAAACTCGCTCTGACGTTTCTCAAGCTCTGCTAAGAAAAGGGCAAGAGTGCCATCCTCTGAAGCAGCCTGGGGGAAGTTGATTACTGCCTCTCTGCCCATATCTTCCACTAGCTGAGCCCCAGAAATGTGGTGTTGAGCAAGAACCACAAGTCCACTCACGTCTGGAGAAGCATTTAAAAGAGTATGAAAATGCATTAAAAACCTACGCAATTCACAGACACGTAAAAGTCAAGGTTTCCCTTTTTTTTGTTTTAATGAGCAACTTGGCCGAACACTTCATGAATAACTACTAATGTGTTAACATCAGTAATTGTTGATCAGTCATTAATAAATTTTACTGGAGAGTCAGTCTCACTCTCTTTCAACGCTTTTGTTTTTCAATACTTGCTGTCCTCACCTGAGCCAGAAATCTCATTTCCAAGTCCAGTATCATCACTTAAGGAAGAATTGCTCTCCTAAAACACAAACAAACAACACAGTGTCTTTTTTTTTTAGCCTATATAACAGAATTCTGATTTCCTGTGATGAAATATGCAAACCTTCATGTGTGAGGAGGCTGAGAGATTAGCGGCACTGGCACTGCTTGGTGTGAGACTCTGGGGCTCTTTCTTCACTATAGTGAGGTAATATCCTGTGCCCAGACGAGCTTTTAGGAAAAGAGGAGAGCCACAGCAGCACAGCTTCCCCTGGGAGATGATGGCGATGCGGTCGCCCAGGAGATCAGCCTCATCCATATAATGTGTAGACAATATAATGGTTCGGTCTGAAACATAAAGAGACTTAAATATTTAAATATATAAATTTATAATGCTTAAGACTAGCTTTTACATTTTATAATTCCCTATCAATCCTGTACATCAATGGGAATGAAACAAAAATATAAGGAACAACCTTTGCGGTATTTGAGAAGTAGGTCCCAGATCCCACGTCGTGAATAGGGGTCCACGCCAGCAGTGGGCTCATCCAGGACAACAACTTTAGAACCGCCTATAAAGGCTATAGCTACTGAAAGCTTCCTCTGCATGCCGCCTGGGAAAAGAAATTGGCGTGATTAATGTCTGAGGCAAGTATCAGTTACAAACAAACAAACATGACTTTCTCTGGCATTCTGACACAGGGAGTAATTTCTATTAAAAAGAGCACCCGAGAGGTTCCTGGTCTGCTCATGCCGTTTGTACAACAGTCCCACATCCTCCAGCAGGGACGCCGTCTCCTCTTTAACCTCGCAACTGCTCATGCCTTTCAGACGGCCATAGAACCATACATGCTCTTCTACTGTGAGCCTGGAGAATAAATAGTAAGGCGAAATCTTTCTATGTGCTGTAATGCTTTTATTTATACGAATACATTTTAAATTTCAGATTTAAGGTCTTACATTGGGAAAAGAACATTGTGTTGGGGACACACTCCCAGAGTTCTACGTATGACGTCCATGTCTGTGCGAATGTCTCTGCCCTTGATGTAAACTGTGCCAGCAGTCGGAGGGAACAGTCCAGTCAGAACAGACCTGTCAGGAATAGATCATTTTAAGAGGCCGTACAATACACAATAAATGGTAATGCTAACAAAATTCTACACAATTTTGCTCCTTACATTGTCGTTGTCTTGCCAGCTCCATTGTGACCCAGGAATGATGTGATCTGACCCTCATAGAATTTTAGACTCAGATGATTGACAGCAAGTTTGGCCCCTCTTTTATAGATTTTCACTAGGTCATGTATGGATACCCCAAGGACGAGATGAGAAGGCTCCGGTTCTATTTGATCTGTAGAAGAACATTTACGATTCATGAGCTATCGCAAAGCACAAATCTTAATTTAATTTGAATTTAGCTGAATTTAACATATTTCACTTGTACTGTAATGTGTTCTTACCGTCTGGTTGATCACTCGGTACTGGAGGAATGGGCATGTTTGCCTCCAGTGGTACTCCTACCCAGTAATTTAATTGGAATATAAAATACCAAGGCCTGGGAATTCCATACTGTCCTGAAAAATGGAATCATACCAAGAAAAGCTCATATATACAGTATGCACATGGATCCAGTACTGTGCAAATATCTACAAACTTTGTTATACATGTTTATTCTATGACTTCATTATTAAGTCAGATTTCCACACATTATAGTTCCAGCTAAATATTTTAATCTTACATTAAAATATCTGTAGACCAGAAAAGAAAGCAGCATATAGTATTATGCAAAAGAACACCTTTCAGACAAAAAAAACTAAAATAAAAAGAAAGCTGATAGACTGTGGCTGGTTCTGCAGGATATTCAGTAAAACTAAGCAGCTAATTTTATTAAATGTACAACTGTATAAATTGAACCTGAAACTATATTCCAAGCAAAGGCTCGTCACACCAATTATTGATTGTGTGCTGATTGTGTAGAGCAAAAAGTTTATACATTCAAAATGATACTACAAAAAGCACAGTTATGTGCATGTGACTTTTGCACAGTAATGTCCATACAGTAAAAGTTGTCTTTATGACAGACTTACTCTCACTCACTCACTGTTTATACCGCTTTATCCTGTATTCAGGGTCGCGGGGGGCCTGGAGCCTATTTAAGGAGACTTAGGGCATGAGGCGGGGTACACCCGGGACAAAGTGCCAGTCCTTCACATGGCACACACACACACTCACTCACATACTCACTCACACACTACGGGCAATTGGGGAATGCCAATTAGCCTAATCTGCAGGTCTTTGGACTGTGGAAGGAAACCGGAGTAACCGGAGGAAACCCACCAAGCACGGGGAGAACATGGAAACTCCATGTACACAGAGACGAGAATCGAACCCGGACCCTGGAGTTCGCAAGGCGACAGTGCTAACCACTACACCACCGTCCCACGTTATTCATTCATTCATTCATTCATTCATCTTCTATACCGCTTTATCCTCTATTCAGGGTCGCGGGGGACCTGGAGCCTATCCCAGGAGACTTCGGGCACTAGGCGGGGTACACCCTGGACAGGGTGCCAATCCATCGCAGGGCACACACACATACACACATTCACACACTCATTCACACACTACGGTCAATTTGGGAACGCCAATTAGCCTAACCTGCATATCTTTGAACTGTGGGAGGAAGTCCCACGTTATGACAGATTTATTTATGTACGATTACATTTCATAAACATCAATTATCGTTCTTCATATGCAAAAAATCAAGTAAATCTTGTCTTTCATCTATATATAATCCCAACAAAATCCCTACATTCTAACCTGGAAACACTGCTTCAATGTACCAAGTGGCCACTCCGTAGATGACCGCATCCACATACAGCATTATGATGGAAGTAGTGAAGTTGTACATGTCTCCTTCAGCAGGACTGGACAGAAGGTTGAACCACTGGATCCCTACTCCTTGCTCTTCATACTGAGAGAAGTATTCACAACCAAATCCGAAGGCTACTGGAGAGAGAAAGCTCTACAAGACAAATAAAAAAAGGTTCTAGAAGCACTGGAATGATCCCTTACACTAAACAAAAAGTACAACAGCAAAACATGTTATTCTTTTTACTTAAATGAGTAACAATGAAAAAAAAAAAAGGAACGTAAATTGTCTTAGTAAGGTGTTCCCACATTGCACACCACCTAAAATCTTTCAGTGATTTGTTCCCTGATGCCATGTGGATGGAAGCATTGTCATCTTATCACCAGAATTGTTTAGAATTTTTACTTTTCAGGTGGATATGCTGTACCTGTAGAAAACCACATAAGACTACACAATTGTCAACCTAGAACAGGAATCTAAGGCTGCAGTCAGCACAAACTCTATAGCTATACAGCATTTGCTTTATTCCAGTCTCAGTTACACAATTTTGGTAAATCTGTGCCCACCGTATTCTCAGATTTTTGTTTTTGACAAAGATGAGAGCAAACGATTGTGGCATATTTCTGCCGCATGCTTTGGTATAGTGTGCAATGGTTACTAGAGTTATTATCAGCTCAAACCAGCCTGTCATTTTCCTCTGCTTGTTTTTGATAGTGGGGGTCGCGAGATCTTGTCGATCTTCAATTAGGGGTCGCGGGCTTGAAAGTTTGGGAACCACTGGATTAGATAACTAAATGCACAAGTATACAGTAATTCCTAATAAAGTGTACAGACAGTGTATTAACCGTATATTAAAATGCAGATTAATTTTTGTTATTTTTCCTATTGAAACAGCCAGTGTGATATTGTGATTTTTTTTCCTTTAATTTGTCATCCACCTGCATTTATGTGTATATTATAAAATACAGAAAAGATCTCTTTCTCCTAACCAGATCATCAGAATGAATGTACTGTATGGGTGCTTGTTGTCTCCCTATAACTAAAAATAGACATGTAGCTCAGTTTAAAAACTCACTGCTAGGATTCTGTGCGTGCTGGTCAGATATTCCCTCCAGGCCACACAGAGCACGTAGGGCAGATAGAGGGAGAAGTAGATGAGACCTCCGCAGGCTGCTGCCAGATTGGCACGAGAGAAAAACGTGCTGATGAGGAAGCACAACATGATTGTGGCTGTAGCAAAAGCGGCCAGGAAGAAGAAAATCACAGCGGGGTCACTGTAGGGCAAGATGTCTCCCAACTGAGGGGAAAATAAAACAATCAATCTGTGGTATTTACAATTTCTCAGGAGAGACAACAACCATGTTAGATTTTTTGCCTCAAAGATTACTTAGTGCACCGCTTATAATGGTTTCCATTAGTAATTTGGAAATGTGGAATTTATTTCAGAATTAATGGAGTTTGAGACCTCTGGTTTAACAAAATATAATGCAACTGCTTCAAGTTTTATTTCATAAACAGTACTGATTTATTTAAATATCATACCCATTTGGAAGAGAACGATTTTATTCAATAAAACCAATCATACCTATTACATATAGACTGTTTATACTTCTATAGTTTTATGGCTGATACTGACACCTCAAACCCACCTTGAGTGCAACAATGAGAAGCCCCGAGCTGAAGAGAAAAGGAAGGTAACTGCTGATGAACCAACTAAGCCAGAGCGTCCCTGAGCCCAAGCCCATGATCTTCATAGTCTCCTTCAATCGTGCCTCCTTCTCATACACTACGCCTTTAATGATCATTGCCACTGAGTATATCCACGCTAGTGTCATGAAGAGGGGCAGCGATCGATTTAAGACTCGCAGGAAACTGGAGTTAAAAAAAAAAAATGAGCAGAAAGTAAAGTGATTATTGATGATGCAGATTATTTGTATTTACATTCTAAATTCTGATGGGTCAGAGGATGTTAAATAATTTATTTTTTCGCAGTTTTATTACATGGCAAATAGCAGTTTCTATAGTAACTTGTACGGGCACTGATATGATGGACGCTCCACATATAGTAAATATACTTTAGTATATTTATTTTCTTCAGTCTTTTTTTTATTCAGTCTTATTTTCTCAGTTATTATAATTACCTCTCTACACCTTTGTAATCATAGTTGTGCTTTTGGCATCTGGCAAGACCAATATTGCTTTTTATTCTTGTAGTTTATCCTATACTGTATATGACATTCTTGATTTAGTTATATGACTTTAAAGTGCTTGAATGCTGGTGCTCAAAGCTCTATAGCCATTATGACTACAGCATTAATCGTGTCGTCTTGTGGTGTGCACATAAGGTTACGTAGGCAATATACAGTATATTATAGTGAAACATACCATAAAGCTGCTTAGATACTTACACATCATCCACAAAGCATGGGTATGGCATCTGCTGTATATATATTCCTGTAGTTGGTTGTTTGCCACTCAGCACACTTGTTACAGCTCTCTCCACTAAATCCTGTACATAAACAAAGCCACCCCAAACGTAGCGCAGATCACTGAAAGGCTCTGCAGCTGGACCAGGATCCCAGAACCTTCAGAACACAGTTTTTAGATTAGTACACACCACACATTTCTGTTACAACATAAGAGATCATTAGTGCTTTGTGACAGTCAAGACTGTTAAGCTTTCTGAAGATTTGGGAAAGTGTTCAGGACAGAGAGCTATGAGGTTCTCCCTGACTTGACAATCTGCTTTTTATAATATCATTAAGACAGCATAAGTGATACCAGGAAGTAATGTTATTTGTATTAAATGGTATCGTAAACAGTTAAAATGTATGATGTAATTCTTTAATAAACAAAAACTGCAAGCGATGCCAAATTATTGAAGTATAAGAGAAATAAATTTGCTGTCTGTTTCAATAATCATGTCGTAGTAGATTATTTCCTGCAATATCATTTTCTCATTTTGCTTTAATTATTCTATTATATTTTACAGCTAAAGAAATTCAGTTTAACTCCATAAATCATCATGAATGAATGTTGACTGACTGTTGAATATGGTGACTGTGTTTTTACAAGTTATACATGAATAATAATTAAAAAAAAGTTACTTTATCAATGTACAACAACTGTGCATCCTGTATTACCAATCTTCTGACTTTTTGGTACTCTACACTGAATTCACTTTCAGATTACAAAAGATAGTTTAACGTGCAAGCATCATCCTCACTTGTCTTTGATCTTATTGGTGCGTGTGACATCATCTATGTCCATGCGGATCTTGTACTTGATGTGTGGAGGAAGGTCTGAGGAGGAAGGGTCTGGGAGGAGGAAGACTATCCCAGCCCAAAATTGTCGATCCTCCAGCAGCTCCAGTGCCCGCTCCACCAGCTCCCTTTCTGTGGCCATTCCCTCCAGCTTATTCAATGAAAAACACTACAACAGGGCAACACACAGATTGGTCACACACCTTTGAGAGTTATACTGTGGTGATACAACATATCCTGTGCATGACTACTGCACCTTTGTGAGTTGGGACAGGAGGCTTATGGTGCTATTGAAATCCTCATAGAGATCTAGCCATGTAGGTGGTGCTCCTTCTTTCTTAGAAGTGTCTGACTTTTGTGAGGAGAGGAAGTGGGCAATGCTAGAAGCTGTCCAAGAAGTGTTCGCCAGCTGTTGATTTACCATAACGGCCACCTCGGGACGCCTCAGTGAATTCTGCAACACAAGAGATTTGGTTATACTTTGGTAATAAACTGCTAAAGACTTTACTTCCAGGTATTTGGTGTACAATGAGAGGTAATGCAGTGAACTTAAGAAGTGCATTGGGATTTTAATCCTGCAAAACCTAATACAACAGTTGAGGGAAAGGAAAGTTATTTATTTTTATATTAATTGGAGCAAGGAGATCAAATATAAAGCTGATAGGAAAAAGTCAATTAATTGACTGAACATTTTAGAAAATATCACAAAGATGCAAACAATATCCATAACAATGTGAGAAAGTTAATTAAAAACTAGTAATTCACACATATCTGCAGTGAATTATCCTGAGAGAAATTATTTGTTCACTGAGACAAATTTGGAGAATTGGGATTCACCATAAAATGGACATGCACAGCACCCATTTTGACACAATGTACAGTACCAGTACAAAGTTTGGATTTATTTTCTACATACTGTACAGTACTAGAACAATACTGGCGATTTCAAAGCTATATGTGAAAAAAACACATTTGGCATTAGATAATTAAGTAATAACAACAACAAGAAAAGTCGGTTGCTTTTTTAAGACATAAAGGTCAGCTGTTCTGGAATAGTTCTTGCAAGAAAAGTACCATCAAGTGCATTTGCAAAACTCATCAAGCACCTAAATGAAACTGGCTCTCATGAAGACCATCCCAGGAAAGCGAGACCAAAACTTACCTTTGCTGCAAAGGAGAACTTCAGTTAGAGTCAATGCATAGTCAAAAAAACAAATAGTTAACAGCACCTCAAGTTAGAGCCATTATGAATCATATCTGAATATTAGCTGTTCAAAGGAAATTAGTGCATATTATTATTTTACAATGTAGAAAGAAATAAAAATCAGGTAAGACCGTGGAATTAGTAGGTGTCTAAATTTTTGACTTGTACTTTAATTAATTAATGAAAATAAATTTTATTGTGGATTCTGCATGTGCTTCTGATCTAACTACAAGCATTACAATATAGAAAATAAACCAAAACATGGGGTTGCATTGGGTGAAGCTGCAAGCATATGGCTCCTTTAATATCAGCCAAGAACGTCTACGTACATGGATTTTGGACAAACTTCTAAACACTGATGGGGAACCTGTAGCAAACCTGTAGTAAACGGATCTCCACACTGTTCTCCATGAAGCTCTTCAGCCTGGGTCCCACCTCCTCCCATGCGGCATGTACGTCCGCCACAATCTCAAAGTCCTGAAAGGTCCTGTTCACCTGAAAAAAGTGGCACAACTTTTAGAGACAAACTTACTATTTTAATCTATAATCTTATGTTAAACAATATTATGATTTTGAACATCAGATATATTTTTTTACATTGTAGTTATACTTCATTTATCTTATCTTTTGGGCATGACATAAAAAAATGTCATGGCCATTACAAGCAAACACAAAATTTACATTATTCAAGAAGATGAAATAACATAATGCCTTAACGCAGCTTCTCATTTTGAAACATGCAATTCAGTATTTTTTTTATGTATTATTGAATAAAATATTAAATCATTAAATAATAGTAGTTACAAGAGTAAGGAGTGTAATTCTGGTGCTACACCAGCACAGTAGAGTAAAATGAAACCCTGAAATATACTTAAATATATTTTTATGGTAGTGTTTTCTTATACAGTCTCCAGTATAGGCCAGATTATTTGTTTTTGCTATGCCCTAAGGAAATGTGGGTTTGAGATAAAAAAATAAAATGATTAGGAGATATTATATAAAATTTCAGAAAAATATCTATGTGCCTGACAGGTATTTCTATTTGCCTGGGTTAGCCCTGTTTGATTGACTGCTATAATACTTAATTACGTCTGAGAAATACAATCAATGTATTCAATGAATGTCTACTCCTGGGTTTCACCTGTGAAGCCCAGGGTAATTTGTTGGTAAAAAAAGGATAAATCAATGGAAGACCAGAGAAGCGTCTATGGGGAAAAGCAAGCCATTTCAACGCTGAGAAAATCAATCATATCCATTGCCTGGTCATTGGGCTTAGCCAGTACACTATATTTAACGTCCTGAAAAAGAAAGGAAATCACTGGCGTACTAACAACCATACATCTAATTGTTGGGGCAAAGAAAACAACAGCAGTTGATGGCGAAAATTTATATTCTGAGAGCTGTGAAAAAAAAAAAAAAACCAAGAGTCAGTGACATCACCAAGAACCTCCACAAGGCAGTGATGAAGTTATCACCGATATGCAAAAAGGATATTCAAGATATGCAAACCAATCATCTGCATTAAGAATCATAAGGCCAGAGTGGAATTTGCAAAGATGAGCCACAAAAATTCTGGATCCATGATTTAAAAAAAACTAAACAAAAAAAAAAGATCTCTGTCTGTTTCTTTGTGTACGTAAAAACTACTGAACAAATTTAAAAATAGGGGTTTCCACAGGTGTATATGGCCGAGCTTGAGGTAACATATAGGCTTTGTTTAATTGCAATCGATGCATGAAGAGAAGATACAGTATGTTTCAGCCTTATATCATTAAAAAAAAAAAAAAAAAAAAAACAAACCTTGGAAAAATCGCTTGTTCATCTCAAAATTCAACAGATGGCGCTGTACTTTTTTAATACATGCTTATGAGTGTGAAATTTAAATCTACCTAATGAACATGATCTCACACCTTTATTCCGTAAACTTCACGGTAACAGAAAATATTTAGTTCATTACAAGATTTAACAGATGGTGTTTAAGATACATTTTAAAAACGCACTTATGAGTGTGCAAATAAATTCCATGTGAATGAAGTCGCACGCACATCTAGTATCATAAAAAAAATAAAAAATTAAATTAAAATATATGAATAAAAAAAAATCGTTCTTGGAAAAACCATTAGTTCTTCTCAAAATTCAACAGAAGGTGCTGTACATTTTTTAATAAGTAAGTATATAAGTTGTCACATCAGTAGATTTTTTTCTTCCCTGATGGCACAGGCATGTGCCAGGTTCCAAATTGTGAAAGTGTGGTTCTGGGAGCATCAGGAACCATTTTCACACATGAACCGTTTCAGTACCACCAAAGGTGCCATGTTAATATTTGATCTCAAACACAAATGTTTTTAGTATATAACAAAAAACAAAAGAACTGAAGACATTTGACAAACGACAAAAGGCTTTGATCTTCTGATACTTTCAAAGGAAATTCTAGTTTATCCAACTTGATAACATATTTGCTATTTGTTACTATTTGTTAAAATAATTATAGTTGTTTTTGCCTTATGCAGTATGCTTGCTTTTAATAAGTAAATAAAGGAAACTTAGAAAAAAGTATCAGAAAAGCTAAAACAACCTAAAACAATAAATACCTCTTCCATGATGCGCCTTGTAGTAGGAGTGTCCGGTGTGTATAGAAGTTTCCCAATGAAAAGTGGCTTAATGCCTCTCCATACCATACGAGAAAGGGGATTCGACTCAAGGGTGTAAATCAGGTTTTTACAGAATGGAGCTAAGAACAATCAAACAAATCTGTAAACCTCACATAGCTGGGGTAATACATTTTATTATAATCCTATATGCAAGACTAAAACACGCTGATTATTTCTGACCCATTATTATTAGTAGGTCTGGTTTCTTTTTTATGGACATGAATTTAGGGACACTGAATAGGAATTTAAAACTGCACTTACTGGTGGCATTGTCACTTTCCAAGCCATTTTCCTCTGTCCTATCTTTACCCAAGAAGGACTTGATGTCATGGTCTTCGTACCAGTTAAAGGAGGGGATTTTCTCACCGCCCACCTCAGGATGGCCACATACAATACTAGAGAAAGCTCGAAACCTCTCACGTGGCAGCACTGTGCCATTTTCTTGAAAAAATTGACTCAGTTCTGCATTCAGCTCCAGGAAGCTTGATAAAGCAGATATCTGGAGGAAGATATTAAACAGGATTTTAAAAATGCTGCGACAATTAGCATTTATTAAAGTGCCACTTAGAAAGGCGCTGTACAAAAAGGGCATCTGGTCTGTACATATCAACATTCATTGGGTGTTCTTTCATTTATTATTCATATGTTGTTCAGTTATTATCTTGTTAAGCAAGATCTGTTTACATATGAATATCCATTGTGTGTAATTTTTTCTATTCATATACTATTCACTTATTATCACATTAAGCATGTTTTGTTTAGGTATCCGGTACTCACTGTAATAACAACAGAAAGGATAAAAAGGGAAGTACAAAAATTAAAGATTGCTACATACATCATTCAACATTGATGTGAATTCCTGAGCCACAGAGGATACAGCATGGCTAAGTAGATGAACCTCAGCAGCACTGGAGCGGAGCCGCTCCCTCTGACAGGAACAGATGCAAATCAGTGGGTTAGAACCCAAAGTAGTTAAAACCAAAACTAAGACTCTATCTGACCTCCATGTGGGAAATGAACATACTAAAATCTTTTTTTTTTATATGATTGTGTGTTCCTCTATCTATTCCAGAGCAAATCTGTAAAAAACACTAACTGTGAAAATTCTGCTGAGGTTCAGCTGTGAAAGGAAGATTTGCTCAGCCTGCTGCAGTAAATCTGAGGGAACAGCACACAAGTGCTGCTGTAGCTCTGTGAATGAGGAGTTTCCTTGTACTGTGAGGTAGCGCTCAAGCAGTGTGGCATTACAGACAATATCGGACAGATGTATTCCAGGACGTGCCAGAGACACCTAGGGAACAAGAAGAAAAACCAGTGTGTATGAACGGGTTTGTTTAAAGCAGCCTGACAATTTGAACATTTCATTTCTCCATTATTACACTTTAGCTCACAAAATGGCATTTGTATGAATAGGCTTTGGATTGCAAGAGACATTGGAACAAATATCCAAATATTATTTACAAATATTATTATAGTACTTTACATTGCAAAAACAAAAGAACTGGAGACATTTGAGTAAAGACAAAAAACTTTTCTAATACTTTTAAAGAAAACTCTAGTTCATCCTTAAGCCACAATTAGTTTTCTATTAATTATATTCATTTCGCCTTATAAATTTACAGTAAAAACAAATTTGACTGTAAAATAAAAATGAAAACTTATAATTTAAGAAAATTACCAAATGAATGATAAAATAGAAACAGTGGCGGTGCAGTCACATACTGTATGTATTTGCACACCCTTACAACAAGACAATTGTCAACATAACATAACTGTAAAATATTAATATTGAAATATTGTAAATATTATTAACTATAAGTATTAAAATACTAATATGAAATTATATTTTATTTTTATATGCAATTGTTTTTATTAGATGGATGTCAATGTTTTTTTCTACTTGCTAGTCTACATTTTCACACTGATAAAAACTGCAGCAATTTTATTCCTTTTGTCAATAGTCAATTGGCTTTAAACGTTCCAAGATTTATATAAAGAAAAAATAAATAAATGTATGAACTTTAATAAACTGACTAGAGCAGTATCAGCCAGAACAAAATCTTTAGAGGTTGCTACTAAATATCTTTTGACACAAGTGTGCAACAGAAGTGGAGAATGAAGATCACAGACTTACCACCTGGAGGTGGAGCTGAGCTCTCAGTAACTGGTCTACAGCTGAATTAGGAAGACTGCAGTTGGTCCGCAGGAAGGATGAGAATGTCTCATTGGCTCTGAGGTACTCTGCCACTGGTAGCTCTTACTCATCAAATTTAAGGCAGAAATCAGGTAGATGAGAATAAATATCATGGTAAATTTACATGCAAACATTGCGTGTTTTTTGTTTAAACCACAGCACACTGATTGATTCTTTCATTCATTCTCTACATCATGTATCCTGTAAAGGGTCATGGCTGATGGGGTAAATCCTAAGTGGAGGTTTGGGTGCTAATCCATCGAAGGGCACAAGCACACACACTCACTTATGGACAATTTGGAAACCTAGTCTAATATGCATGTATGTGGAAGGAAACCAGAGACAGTACTTTCAGGAAAGCACAGAGAGAACATGCAAAGTCTACGCACACAGACAGTATTTGAACCTTCAACCCTGGACACACAAGGTCACATTGCTAACCATTAAGCCACCGTGCTGCCTAGCTCATGGAACATAGATTAATCATAACCAACATTAACTCATACAGAAAGCAGCTTTGCTCTGGATTTGCACAGAGGACTAACAGCTTCAGCCTCTTAAATGATCTCCAACTAAAAAGCACTCAACAAGTGCTACAGAAATTATCCTCTGAAAACAGCATTCCCCCTCCACTCTACCGTTGCACTTTAATGTGTATTGATTTATTTTTGTATTTTAAAGCATATTAAAACTAGGTCCCACTTGGCCAAGCTTCCTGAGTCTCGCCCAGTCTCCGAACAACATGTGAGAAGTTCTCTAAGGCTGAGAGCGTTGTCTGGTTGCCAAGATTAGAGAGAACGGTCCTGCCATCCACAAACAGCCGAGAAAGTCTGAAAGTGCCAGGATACAAAATCAACCTGATATTAGGCAAAGTGGAAAATAAAGAATTCTGTTTAAGAATATAAACAAAACAAACCACTGACATTGAGTTATTGAAATTCCCCACTTCGCCAGGGGTCTCCCCTGGAGTTGGGTGCTGGAAACATGGATTGTTGATGTTGCAAACGATGCCTTGAAACCAAGCAAGAGTGCCGGCAGATGGGAGAGCTTTGTTGGGAAAATGACCTGAAATATGCAGAATTTTCATTTTGTATAAAGTTTTAATAACACAGAGTTTCTCCTTACTTTACAGACTGTATATCCATTATTACTGTCAGGTACATACATAATTGTTAATTATCAAAGTTATTGTTATTTCAGGTCTCTATAAAAATGCATAGGCATTGAAAGTAAATAATAAATTTATTTGCAAATGGTAAACATGTGACTCATATGCAATCTATGAGTTTCTAAGCAGAACAGCAGCATATTAAGAAGCATAACAGACCTGAAACTACCATGAAAGAGCAAACAGGTCACAAGGCAAACGCTATCCTGAACTACTCTGGCAGAAGCTAATCAGCTTATGCGATTTCAAAAGGCTCAAACAAACACGAAACTACGGCACTTACACTGGCTGTGTTTGTAGGGAGGGTGCGAGTGCCTTACAGAGATGAGGATGAAGAACAGGAAGAGCGGCCAAAGCAGCTCTATGATCAGCTGGATCTGTAGAGAAACCATAATATTAACAATATTAAATAGAGAGGGGGGGGGGGGGGGGAAATGTATTCAGTTATGTATCATGATCCTTTTGTGTAGCAATTATTATAATTTTTTTGCCAAAATTACTCCAAAATCGATTTTTATTCATTTATTTATTTTACATACACTACTGTTCAAAAGTTTGGGGTCACTTGCAAATTTCTTTGTTTTTGTTTAGTGATTTATTTTCTACATTCTACAACAATACTGGGGATTTCAAAACTATAAAATAACACATATGGAATTAGGTAATTACGTAACAACAAGAAAAGCAACAGTTAGTTGTTATTGTAAGACACAGAGGTCAGACTTTCTGTAATAGTTCTTGCAAGAACAGTATTGTCAAGTGCATTTGCAAAATCTGTCAAGCACCATAATGAAACTGGCCCTCATGAAGGCCGTCCCAGGAGTGCGAGACCAAAACCTACCTCTGCCGCAGACGAGAAGTTCATTTAGAGCTATCAGCCTGAAAAATGACCAATTAACAGCACCTCAGATTAGAGGAGTTATGAAGTCTTTACAGAGCATACGTAGCAGACACATCTCAATGTCTACTGTTCAAAGGAGATTAATGCATTTTTGGACGCCTTCAGCATTCCTTTACAATGTAGAAAGAAATAAAAATCAGGAACGATCATGGAGTTAGAAAGTGACCCCAACCTTTGGAACGGTAGTGTATATTTGCATTTGAGGTGATAATATGTTGCAGTTGGTCTATAATCATACATTTGTCACACTTTAAACTATTCCTTTTGTTAGACAGCAAAACGTCCTGTGTGGTAAGAGTGAATAATTTGCTTAGTTTGTTTAGAATTATAAGAAAATCAGGGAAAAATTTTTTTTTTATTTGGACTTGTATAAAAAAAAATCATGAAACAGTGGTATCTTGACATACGAATGCCCTGCCTCACAAATGTTTGACTTAAGAACTGAAATTATGCAAGAAATTTGCCTCACATACGAAGCAGTTCTAGCATACGAACAAACAAACCGAGTCGAACCATACAGCATGTATGTCCGGGAGCCCCTTACAGTTTTTTTTGAGGATTTTTGCATTTTGTGCAAGATTTTGTGAAGACATACCACCAAGGGTTCCAAGAATGTTAGCAAGAATGGTAGCAAGAAGAAACCTTTTAATTTCGGTGCCAAGAGGAATCATAAATAAAGGTTAAGTGAGGTTTAATGTCTATGTTTTTTTTCTAAATGTTTTGATTGTTTTTATATAAGAAAATATGATTATAGTGCTGGACATGTTAAGATTGGTAATATGTTTTGGCAGTTGGACCGGATATCTGCATTTACATTATTTAATCTGGGAAAACATATTCCTCAAAACAAGTTTTTGCCTTAATAACTCTGGAACAGATTAAATTTCTATGCTGAGGTACCACTGTGCGTACAAAATCGGAATTACAAATCGACTCGCCACCTAGGTATTGTGATAATATTGTACCGAGAGGTCCCTGCTGATTCTCATTCAACAATGTATACAATAATATATATATAAACTATTTAATAGAACCTGAAAAGTGACAATGATGATGTGTGGTTACCTTGTTCCTCCGGCGGTAGGTCAAGTTCTTCCAGAGCAGGAGTAAAAGCTGGGTTCCTATGGCCATGGTGACGTCTAGACGAGCATGATGGAACGATGCTTGCTGTAATACTAAAATAAACAACAACATAATTAAAACTCAAATTTGGAGCTGTTCAAAGAGGACGTAAGCTACTAAGCAGTGAAATGTTTAAAGACTTCCTAGCACTAGAATACTTATTAGATTAATTGGCTTAGTGAGTTAAGGTAAAGAAACCTCCTTTCCTTGTGCATGTACAGAAGCATACTGTAGGTCTGTTATACAGCTAAGCAGTGAGGAGACTTCAGAGGGACATTTATTACTGTGGTGGGAATTTAACAATATAAAAAATTACATTTTACTTCAACTGGACCTATTTAGTAACACAAAGAGTTACTTAAATGTTAACAGGAAGTACTAGAAGAGCTGTCAGTATGAAAATATTTATTTTTCCTTTGGTTAAACAAATCCATATGCCAGGTATACTGTCACTTATTATTATTATTATTATGGTCTGTTTCAGTTTACAAGTTTCTTTCGTAACAAACCAGCTAAACGAGTTAGCCTGCGATACTCAGGTTAATGTTTCACCTTCAGCTCGCTCCGGTCACGGCCTTTATACAAAGCTCATGAAGAAAGAACGTTAATATATTTACCTCTGGCGTCAACATGACTTCTTTCCTTATCTTGGACATTCCGTTACGGTGAAACACTGCTGTTCTTCACGGCGCCATAAAGCCGGTTTCGGCTCGTGCAGAAGGAAGGAAAAGACAGGAAAGTGGGAGGGGCTTCGAGGAAAACATTACAACCACATTGCGCTTTCAGCCAATCGCTTTAGGACTTCAGTTGTAGCCCCGCCCATCGTGGTTAATGTTTACAACAGCTAACGGCGCTTTCCGGCAGCAGGGTATCCGGAAGGCTGCGATTCATGTTACCGTTAGTGGGTTTAAATAAAAACTCGTTGCTTTAACTGAACTATACTGTACGGGGCATATAAAGTCTCATAAAGTGCGATTTTTTAAAAATCCTGTACAGTATGCACGAATTATGAGTTCTAAGTATATCTTGTAAGAAATAAGATGATATCTTGTGTGCACCCAGCTCACCTTCTCACCACAAAGCAAATGAACCTCCAGATTGATCCTAATACAGGGGGTCTGGAGCCTATCCCAAGAAACCTTGGGCACAAGGTGGGGTACATCCTGGACAGGGTGCCAATCCATCGCAGGGTGCACACACACACACACAATGGACAATTTAGGAATGCCAATTAACCTAATCTGCATGTCTTTAGCCTGTGGGAGCAAACCGGAGTACCCTGAAGGAACCCACCAAGCACTGGGAGAGCACACACTCCCTGTCCACAAACCCGAGGTGGGAATCAAACTCTCGACCCTGAAGATGTTTAAAAAAATTTTAATACGATGAGAAGGTTCCTTTGCCCATAATCCCCCCCCCCCCCCTCTCATTGCGCTTCCTGGTTCCTTATGTGGTAACACTTTCTATAACCCGTATCAGGAAGAATTTACAAGCAAACAGCTTGTGTCTATTGGAACTACGTAGTTTAACCAGAAAATGCTAATGCACTTCCTATCGTTTGTCTCTGGGTTTCACTATGACTTACATGTTCCTCAAATGTGGGAATCGCGACTGCATAATGTAGGATAGGTTGATGGCCCAAGCCCCAGCACCACCACACTGCCACTGTTGGGCCCTTGAACAAGGCTCTTAACCATGTCTACTACAGCAGTACTATATAATGACTCCAGATTCCTAACCAAGTTGACATATGCAAAGAATAAAAAAAATTAATGTATGCGCAACAAATAAAGGCTTAACTAAAAATTAAACGGTGCACAGGCTAAATAAAAGTCCTGTCAGTGTGTCATTATTCAATACATACTGCAATACAATGAATGAATTTTTGTCACATGTTCTTTGTGCTTTTCTTTTACACCCCACACACAATCATGTTTAGATGAAGTGAGAAGTTTACATAAACCTTAGCCAGATTCATGTAAACTCAGTTTTTCACAAATCCTGACATTTAATCCTAATATAGAGGAATTGGCAGCTCACTGGTACTGTAGATCTCTTACCTGCCATGTGAAAGGCCCGAGTTCGATTCCCACCCAATGCACAAAACCCAGCCATTGGATGCAGTGCTGGTCCCAAGCCTGAATAAAATGGGAGGGTTGCAACTTCTGACCCCAGTGGGTCAGATGTTTACATACTGTACACTTAAGTAGTATTTGCTAATATTGCTTTTAAATTGTTTAACTTATCAAAGTAGCCTTTCAGAAGCTTATTATTACAATAAGTTGCTGGAATTGTAGCCCTTTCCTCCTGATAGAACTGATTCAACTAAGTCAGTTTTGCAGACCTCCATGCTCACAGACTTTGTTTCAGGTCTGCTCACAAATCTTCTATTGGATTAAGGTCAGGACCACTCCAATTCCTTGACTTTATTGTCTTTAAGCCATTTTGGCACAATTTTGGAAGTATGCTTGGGGTCATGGTCAATTTGGAAGACCATCCCAAAAAAGCAAAACTTACCTCTGCTGCAGAGGAAAGGTTATTTAGAGTTACCAGAAATTTACAGCACCTCAGATTAGAGATGTTATGAAGGCTTTCTGAGTATTAGTATCAGACACATAATGGTTTACAATGTAGGAAAAAAATAACATCAGGAAAGACCATGGAGTCGGAAGATGTGTCCAAACTTTTGACTGGTGCAAAAGATGCTTTTGTACCCATTTCCTCCAAGGCCTCCACAAGGTCATTTGCTGTTGTTCTGGGATTGATCATCATGTACACGTCTCCTTCCGCTGCTGTATGACGACTGCATGGCCTATTCATTGCTCGCACTGCTATAGCCTTTTTAACCTTTTTATTCATGCGTGCCGTTGTTGCAGTACATTTACTAAAGAACAGTCACTCGGAAACATGTAAAAAAATGTAAAAAAGCTTTATGTGCGCACATACACGTGGTCACAATGGCATACCGTAGTAAACAATATATGCACACACAGATGTTGACTATGCAAGTAAGGCATGTGCACTAAGACTGAGCATAGGAGACGATTAACCACAATCCAGCATGAAAGAGAGCGAGAGATGGAAAAAGCGAAGAACCATTGTCTCAGCGAGAAAGAGAGGAACCATTGGTTCAGCTGTGATCACATGATGCTCGGGAAACAAAGTATATACTTACTATTCGTATTGCTAGATCTCACTCATTTATCAAGTTGAAATGTATTTTAAAAAATTGCAATCTAAGTCATTCGCAATCCAAGATTTTACTGTATAGTGAATTGCAAGGAAAATACTCTATCTGTAAACAGTTGATGGAAAAATTATTTGTCATGCATAAATAGATGTCCTAACCAACTTAGTTTAAAATTAAATCTGTGGATTGATTTTAAAAACAGTTTTAATGACTTCAACCTACTGTAAGTGTATCAAGTGTAAACTTTAATGGTATACTTTCCATTTTACTAGAAACATCTGCATATTTACACACGCAGCCCAACATCTGGCAGCAGCGCAAAGCAAAAAGTCTTTTATATACGGGTATTAAAATTGTAATCTTGCTGTTTTTGACTCTAGAATAGTTGTTGATGCCAGAAGGACCATTTCAAATACTGTTGATCTGAAATTTTCATGCAGGAAGTTCTCTGAAGTTTACACAGAACAGTGCAGACAAACAGACCAATATCACCCAGTGAGTAGCAGTTCTACAGCTTAAAATGCCTTCCTGATGCGACATATAGCTAAAGTTATATTCCATCATACACCAACCAGTTTACAATAATAATAATAACAACAACACTCCATTAGCAAAGACCTCCTGTTTTAATAAAGGTATCACAAACAGGATCACTGACAAGATGATGTTGAAATCAGACACTTCCTAAGCTATATGGCCAGTCAGTCAGAAAGTAAAAACTTCCTCTTTTTGATGCCATCGAAGAGTCGAAACAGTTACTGATGATATATGCATATGCAGTCTTAAAAGTAATGCATTATATTTATTTACAACTGAAACGTGAGGTAGCAAGCCACCTGAAATAGATGCTGGGCATATCCTAAAACTCAGTAATAACTATTTAATTAAAAATACAAAATAAGAAGCTCTCATAAAATTCATATAGAATCAGGTGACATATTTTAATCTTATACAGCAGCTTTAAAATATATATGATATATGTACGTCCTATTGCTTAAAAGCAGACACCTTAATGTCACTCAGTTTATTTTTGTAGGCACCGAGGCATTAAACACAGCGTGCAATCCTACATCAAGCGATACGGCCAAAAAAATGCTTGTGACCTGCTCGAAAGTATTGATGCTGGGGTACTTGAACGTATGAACAATTTTGGTGGAAAACATTCAGGCAGAATGCACAATGGAGTGCTTGCTGTGCGATTTGTAGAACTTTCTCGTGCTTAAATTGTTAAATTGTGCTCTGTGCTTTTAGATGTGATTTCTATGACACGGATGAAGTGCACCATCATTGTTTGCCACATTACTTGAATAATTTTTTTTTTTTTAATGCATCAGGAGAAAAGGTTTTTGCATGGGTCGTCTGCTTCAGAGGTACAGAGGCTGCTCTTGTCCGGTTAAGAGACGATAGGTGGATGTTGGCATTGTCTTCAAGTGAATCTGTTAAAAGCAAACAATTATTATTTCTTGCTAATGAGTCTGAATGTTCATGACAGTCAATAGCAATACGTGTTCCCTGACCTCTCCGACGGCGTTTGTGAGGATATGGATGATTTTCTCATGTGGCGTGGCAACTACGCTCTGTCCGTTGATTTCAATGATGCGATGTCCGACGCGGATGCCACCCTTCTCTGCTATGCCTCCGCGCATTAAACTGCAAATCTGATATACAAATTGGATATTAAAAAAAGCATTGGTAAAATATTATCGCTTGATCACATGAGAGTCCAATTTGTCAATAATTTAACATACAATTCCGTCCTCTACACTGAAGCCCAGCTGGTATTTTGGGTTGGGTCGCTTAATAATGGCCATGGTCACAGGTGGACAGTGGACTATGCTGAGCTTCACCTGGGACTGATTTTTCAACTCCTGTTAAGGAAAGAAGACATAACTCATTTCTCCATCATAAAAGTAAGAATAGCCATATTTCAGTATCTTACAGTCAAGTTATATAAATTTTTGCACTTTTACACCTGTACTCAGAACTCACTTGGACGATGTTGTGGCAGGTAGTGATAGGAAGGCCCACCAGGCTGGCCCCGTTCACAGACATGATCCGGTCTCCGATGCTCAGCTCCCCAGAGCGCTCGGCTACGCCGCCGTGCAGCAGGTTGGCCACCACCACCGTGGGCAGGATGGAGCCCCAACCAGACTCTACTATAGCGATACCAAGGATCTCCCCAACCTTCTTTATTATGCAAACCTTACCAGAAATAACAGGGAAAAAAACATTTACTTTTACTTTCTAAGCAAATAAATGACTTAAAATCAATTTTAACATTTAGTAAACCATGTAATCTATTCCTTTTGGAATTCCATAAAACAGCATAAGAGTTTTGTGCTGTTTCTGACTATAATGTTAAGAGTCTGTCTTACCTCTCGGATATTTTCAGACTGTGAAAAGTGCACCAGATCTCCGTTATAAAGTTCTTGTGAACCAAGGCAATACTCGCCTGGTTGGAATTCGCCGGCTTTAATTCTATTCGCTTGCAAAAAGTGCTGATATGCCACACCGAACGCCTGCCCAATGGCTTGAGCTATAATCTGTGCCTACAGCAGATAAACACAAGCAATGACATAATTCAGTAACGTCCTTTAAACACAATACAGTACAAATGTCTGAGCATCTGAAAATTAGGATATGAGGATTTCACTCTTATCAGTGAATTCCAACATATGAGGTGGGAAAACTCACATCTGCAGAAGAGAACACATGGCATATCATCCAGCATTTCTTCGATGGTGATGAAGAGCAAGCAGCTAAGTCAGTTTTATGCTCTGTTGGCTTCTTGCGCACCATCAACACTACAAGACTTTCAATGTCAGCGATATAGGAGATCATCTGCAGAGGATGATCCATCATAGCCTCCTGAGGACAAAATCAAAAGTCTCCATATTTGCCCGAATGACAAAAAAACATGGATGTTTCGTTTCAACATAAAATGTAATCGTCACAAACCTGGGAATCTGCACTCAACACTTTGATTCTCTGAGTGGAGATGAAAAGGTCCACTTCGGACATCGGCTGAGATTCTCCTTCAGGAGCCTGTTTCAGACACGCAACAGTAAGTATGTTTGGATGAAGTGATTTTCTTTCCACAGAACGGTGCCACACAACACACAAAAACACAATATTACAATATAAGTAACATTAAGGCTGCTGAACAGCCACGTATAATTCAGCTGAGTTCAGTCTGAAATGACACTATAAGGCTAGAATGTAGGCTCACCCCATGTAAGAAGAAAAGCGGCCTCCTATGGATAGACTGATGTAATGGAAATCGACTTTGGGAAAGTGGAAAACTATTTCACGAATGACGAACGAGCATGCTAGATGGGAATTCATGACACTAGATATACTCCAGATATAGTATGGACTCCCAATACTTCTTGACAAGTGAGGTCTCTGTCCTTGTCTGGAACTCCCATAGGAGACTCAGTATGGTGTAGGGGTTTTCAGTGGTGGACAAGGTGGCTGCTTCTGTAAGTCTCAACTCTCAGGGAGGAAAATTCTGACTGTTGATTGCACATATACACCAAATAACAGTTCTCGAGAGGTTACCCCCAGGAGACTCCGTACTGTACTCGCTCACTTATTCACTCATCGTCGCTAACACGCTATCGTGAAAATGCGGGAGTCCCGGGAGACTTGAGGAGTGCATGAGGCGGGGTAGACCCTGGATGGGGTGCCAAACCATCACAGGCCATTGTCTATACCACTTTAACCTGCATACAGGGTCACACACACATACACACACTCATTCACACACTACTGTCGATTTGAGAACGCCAATTAGCCTAGTCTGCATGTCGTTGTATTGCTGGAGGAAACCGGAGAACCTGGAAGAAACTCACCAAGCACAGGGAGAACATGCATGCAGACCCGAGGCAGACTCAGACCCTGGAGGTGCGAGGCCACAGTGCTAATATTGTGTGCTTTTAGGGAATTTCATTGCTCATATTGGGAATGTTAGAGATACAAGGAGGGACGTGACTGTGAGGAATGATGAAATATTAAAACTGATGCATGTCATGAACTGTCAGCTAAACATCACTGGCCGTTTTTTGTGTTTGCCTCATGAGAGTCAAGGGTATAAAGTGAATTGTGAACTCCTAGATTGAGCGAAGTCTAAATACTGATTATATAGTTGGAATTATATTGTACAGCAATTTCACATAAAGTAACATTTTATTTTTAGCATCATGACTGTCATTATTTTAAACAACCACCACTGCACACAAGTATATAATGCGTGGCGTGCGTCTAAATCTTGGAGCTCACTAGGTAGACGCCCCCGCCCCTTTGCAGGTGTAACAAAAAACATGGCTGCAGGAACGACTGGTGATTAATCATAGTAATGGATATCAGGCTTCTCCCAGTGCTATAAAAACAAAGCTGGGAGTGTAGCTTGGGAGTCCGGAGTTCTACAGAGGAGAGTCGCGTGGCGGACATAAAACGCGAGGAGTGGCACGCGAAAGGCGTGATGTGCCAAAGGGCTTTCAAAGGTGGCACCCTTTGATCACCGCACTGAGGACAGCCGGGAACAGACTGCTGGAGCTCCTGCGGCATTTGAACTCTCAATCAAACTCTGCCGCCGAAGAGGAAAGAGCTACTGTGTGTCTCACGTCACCCATTTGGGAAAGCCGCCCAGACGAGGGTTGTCCGGGAGATACCCGCCTGCTGCCGCATCAACGAGAGCTGGGAGGAGCCGGTTCAGCCCATCAACGAGATGAAACATTGGAGGAAGCTAGCAGGAGCTGATGCACACGCGGGCCCACTCTGCCCGCCTCTCTCCCTCCATCCTTTTAACCCTTTCATTCCACACTATTCCTAATAAAATGACCCCTTTTCCGTAAGACCTCGCCTCATGTCGTGTCTGTGTTTGTGGTGCTGCCTGTGTGTCAAACATGTCACAAGTGATATACAGTATGTGTGTTAAAGACAGAGGCAGAGTGGTGAACTGATCCTAACTTTGATGGGAAGTTGCCATGGTGACAACAAAAATCAGAAACACCGAAACGGGAGTTGCAGGTAATTTCAAATTTAAACTCTATATTTCACCTTGATGCGATCTACAGCTTCTTGTGCCTGAGTCATTCGAGCATTCGTGGAGGGGTTCCTATCTGTTTGCAGCTGCGTGGAACCAAGGTATTTCGCTCCAAATATGATCCCATCCAGCAGATCCTCAGGATCACAAGGACCAGGCACTAAAAATCAATCATATATATATATAAAACAAATCTACTGTACAATTTCTGCAGTGACTAATGCTTTGTATATTATTCATTTTATTAAATTCTCTTACCATCTTTATATGAAGCATGCGCTTCAGTTTCAGCATCCTGTTTAAAAAAAAAAAAAAAAAAAAAACGTAAGCATTTACACAATTGCTTCATTTAAATGATTTTCATTTTTATGCAATAAATTAATTTTCATCCACCACGTTAGCTCCATGAGAAGCCAGCTCATCTGAGAGAACACATCTAGGCTGTTGCCATTGCTCCATCACCTCGTCCTCTGGGTAGCCTGACATCATAACCTCATCCTGAAAGGGACTGTGCCAGATTTCTGAGCCATATGATACAGAAACCATTTCGTCTGCCTCACCAGTTCTTGATATATACCTGGTACGGCAGTCAGGCAGCTGTGAAATGTTCCCGAGCTGGTTCTCATTAGCCTGTTCTGTGTCAATGGGGTGATCTTCAAGAGATTCATGAAATTCTTGGGCTTCTTGAGGTTCTGGGTCCTCCAGCAGCTCTAGCAGCTCCCTCTGGTTGCTCACAGTGAAAAGAAGGCCGGATACCGTGCTTTTCTCAGAGTGCGTTTGATTTGTATTAAACTCAGGCACCGAGCATGAAGAGGGCAGGTTCTCGGCTACATGGTCAGCATTGAAGTTTGACATTTCTAGTTGTGTTTCAGGGACAGAATCATTACAAGGAGGTGCTGGGTGAAAGAGCTGGAGCTGATCAAGTAAATCTTGAATGTGAGCGTGGTCTTGGTCATGCCCTCTCTGATTCCCTATTGGCTTTTGCCTCATCTTCGCTAAATTATTCTCCAGTGGTGCAGAAACATTAGATTCATTTGTTCTACATGTATTATTTGTGCAATCTTCAGCTTTCTGATTTGTGAGCTGATCTGGAAGTTCCTCAAGCACTCGATTCTCAACTTGTGTTGGCGTTAAGCTCGTGTTGTGAGCTCCACAGTCACTTAATTTATCCAAAGGTGTATCCATGGAGAAAGATTCAGGTTCTTCGATATCTTTAAGTGAACATGCTTCACTGGAAGAGTCAGACCTCCAGTCCAGAGGAGGGGGCTCTACTGGGTTAAAGGAATCCAGGTTCTCAAGTTTATCCTCCTGAACCTCGTCTTGAAATGATAATGCCACCTTACTGTGAGCGAGGTCTGCCGGCTTCTCCATGTCACGTCGGTGAATACAAACAACAAGAACGATAAAGTCTTTCCGCTCGTCACGGGTGAGCCATCAAACCACCCGTTCTGCCACTGGTCCTTGATACATGTTGAAAATTAATCAGCGTGAACAAACAAAAGATCAAAAAAGGGTCGTAGTGACTTTGATATCAAAAAAGTGATCAAAAAAGGGTCGTAGTGACTTTGATATAACGATAACACTGAAGAAAATGTTCGCGTTGTCTTTGATGACTTTGGTCTTGCTTCAAGAGATAATGAGAGGAACATCTAGAGGTTCATAATCATCTGTGGCGAGTCATAACAGGATCAGAAACCTGCAATAATTACAATCATAATTTATACCAATATCAGTGATTTCCATAAAGCTCTTAATAACATACACTATTTGGACAAAAGTATTTTTATTGCTATAATAAAAAGTATATATATTGCTCAGACGAATAAAAGACTATTTATAGGAAATAAATATGAAAAAGAAAGTAGAAGGTAAATTTAACTAAGTAAGAATAAAATAACTGTACAGTACAAAATATACAATATAAAAATATATGAAAAAAATATAGAAAAATAAGAAAAACTGCTGTACAATATAGAAATATAGAATTTATGGAATTTTTGTATGGGAATGAAGTTGAATATAAATAGAAATGTCCAGGGGGTGTGCAGATATGCCTGAAAGCTAAATATTTAAAGTAAAGTCCACGAATGTGCAGGTGTGAAATTCAGGTGTTTCAATCAGACAACTTATCCCCAGTGAAGGGCAATCTCAATGCTTCAGCAGACCAAGACATCTCAGACAATGCTATGCTTCTTTGTGGCAACAGTTTGAGGCCCTTTCCTATTCCAACATGACAGTGTGCCAGTGCAATAAGCAAGGTCTATAAAGGCGTGGTATGGAAGAACTTGACAGAGCCCTGTGACCTCAACCCTTTTGGGCACCTTTGGAATATGACTGGACAATAATTCGATATCAATATATATCACGATAGAATATTTTTCAATAACGGTGATACAATTTTTAAACACATTTCCGATATTTCGATATACATTTGAATATATGAGCCAACAGTTTTTCTCTCTCTTGCGCTGCGGAATTGTGAGTGCTCGTCTCTTACTGGTATAATCAACATCCGTGCATGCGTGTTCTGTTTACTATAACACTGTGACCACGTGTGTGTGTGTGTGTGTGTGTGTGTGTGTGTGTGTGTGTGTGTGTGAAACATATTTAATTTTGTGTTTGTTAGCGTGGCTGTACAGCGCACTTATAAAGGAAAAGCAAGTCTCATAGAGGGTAAAGATCCATTTTTCCTCTTCTCTTGTGTTTCGCGACAGTGCGGAGTTTGTGTGTAAGGCAGAGTGAGTGTGTGTGTGTGTGTGTGTGTGTGTGTGTGTTTATGCGTGTGCGAAGCGCGCGCGCGTCTCTCCGGTAGCTTGTGTGTGTGTGTGTGTGCAAACGTAAAAACACTTATCTGTCGGGATTTATTTTTACTTTTTTTTTTAGATAAAGTGCAGGTTAATTGATTTTATTTTTACTTTATATTTTGTATGAATAATCAGCCTGTTCTAGTTTAAATGGAAATATATTATTGTTAATAAGCTGAGTCTGAGAGTTTTGTTTATTTGATAGTTTATTTCACATTTCTTGTTTGTAAAGGCTAAATACAAATAAAAAGTGAACCTTATTTTTTTTTTAATTATATAATTTTAATAGGAGGAGCCTGGAGGTATTCTAGACTTTGCTAATTCAGTGTGCAGGCATCCATTGTGTGTGTCCTCGACAGTTTTTTCCTGAGGCTTTTTAATATTGTCCATATCGATATCGGAATTATATCGTATCGACCAAAATTAAGAAATATATCGTGATATAAATTTTTGCCATATTGTCCAGCCCTACTTTGGAACGGAGATTAAGAGCCAGGCCTTCTCTTCCAACATCAGCGTCTGACCTCCTAAACGCTCTACAGAATGAACGATTACGAATTCCCACAGAAACACTCCAAACTCTTGTGGACAGCCTTCCAGTGGAAGCTGTTATAGCTGCCAAAGGGGGACCGACTCTATATTGGACTGTATGTATTTGGATACAATGTCATTGCAGGTTCGGCCAAATACAGAAGTTTTTGTCTATATAGTTATGAATATAAACTTTTTTTTTAGTTTTTATATAGACAACAAGTGTTATGAGTTATCTTTATAATCATGATGAATCTTGAAATAATGTAAGGTATCAAAAAACATGCTTTCATACATCAAGATTTATTTTAAAAGTTACATATTATATATATTTTCCATAACTCTGATGTATAGTGTGTAATGGGCCAAAGTGCAGAGTTTTATCTGATCCGTAGCCAATGCAAAAACAATAACATATCAACCTACAGTCAGACCCAGTACACAGACTTTTTAGTCCAAATCCCATCACTATAGAGTACAGTACAGCTCAGTCTCTTCACAGCACACAGTACAGTACAGTACAGCTCAGTCTCTTCACAGCACACAGTACAGTACAGTACAGCCTCTTCACAGTACAGTACAGTACAGCCTCTTCACAGTCTCAGGGGCTTCACAGTCTCTTCACTCAGTTATTACTCACCTTATTTACCGACTGAGCTGGAACTTCTCTCCGGTACAACAAAGTTGACGTGGTTCATCCTAAAATCCGTCTTTATCTGCCTAAGCTATCCTTTACTGATACAGTACAGCCCAGTAACACGGACCAAAATAATATCAAGAGGAAAAGGGACGAGACTTAAATAACCCGACAACTCTCACAAGAGTTCAGCTCCATTTCCAAACCTTTTCGTCGCAAACGGATCCTGTCTGCGCATGCGCAAGGCACCAAGTCATGACTAATCGACTGCACAGTTAATCGCTGCACCGAAAAAGAAAGAAAAGCAAGAGCACAGTTAAGGGTTTCCTCTTTTCGTTTTTAGTTAAGCGCGTCAAGTATTTATTTTCTCATTTGGATAGTTTTTTTCTTTTAATCTAGTCTTTTTTGCTTTTAATACTATTCTTTTGCTAGCTATATATATATATTTTATTAATTATATATGTAAATGTATATATGTATTTTAATGTATATATAAATTTATATATACATGCTTACTATTCTTTTGCTAGCTATAAATATAATTAATATATTTATTAATTATATATGTAAATGTATATGTATTATAATGTATTAATATATGTAAATTTTATATATATATATACACATAACTGTTTTTTACTGTTTTTTATGATCACATGCCACTATAGGTAGATAGCATGAGTGATGAGTGAATACATAATAAATACATTGATGTATATTGTTCACTGCTTCCGTCACAGGCGTGTCATAGTAGACACCGTCATCATCCAACTTTTGTGTCATACTGTGAGTGTTTCACAAATCCTCACCGAATGTTAAAGTAGGCAGCATCATCATCAAGTTTTATGTCCTCACTCAATGTATTGTAACATCAGGCAATAAGACATCCAACAAGTTGGCAAAAGAAGCAACCAAAAAAGTGGACGTTGAGGACAATATCAAATTTTCTAAGTCAGAAGGGAACGGTAAAACGACAGTGCCAACACACGTGGGATAATGAACCCAAAGGAGACATTCATTCACGTCTGCATTCACGTTTGCATTCAACACATGGCAAATAAGATGTGATAAGGAGGGGGAAAAATTGGAAAGAGAATGTATTAATTACGAGACTAAGATTTGGACACAGCATCCTTAATGGCGCTGTAAGCACCCAACGACATTCTGAGAGGAATGGCATGAAAGTGAGCATGTTATGCTCTCATGCAGGAAATACACATGTATATATACTGTACATAAGAGAGGCTAGATACAGTATGGTGACACAGCTCCAAGAACTAAGTAGACTTCATTCTAAAAGTCTTTTAGAATGAGGAGTCACTGATCAGAGAAATAACTTAAGCACGTTATGCTTTTTTTTGAGGAAGACTGGACTGGAAAGTTGGCTTTACAGAAAAGAGAAGCTGATGAGAGAAAGCGAGAGACAGGTGGCGGTGATACAACTTAAAGAGCTTCAACTAAAAGCACAGAGCGGTATTGAAAGGGTAACATGTCAAGAAAAATTGTGTAGAAGTGCTGGACAAAGCAGACAAAGACTTCGAGACACAACGAACAAGTCAAGACAAGATCGGGGAAAATTAAACATTTTTAGGGGGGGCTGTTCTGCTTTAAAGAGCCAGGAAGACGAGGCAGAATATGAGCTACATTTGGCAGTAATGTAACCTACTGGATTTTAACCGCTGATAAACAACAAAAAAGAGGAAGAACAATAGGCAGCGTTGTATTTGTAGAAAACTTGTAGGACAGGCCTATCCCAGGGGACTCGGGCCAGAAGGCAGGGGACGAGGACACAGTGCTAACCACTACGCCACCCTGCCGCTTAATAATAATGCAACCAGTGCTCAAATAAATGACAGGAACTTAATAAAGTTATATTTAAAAAAAAAAAAACTTTAAGTTTTCATGTATAAATGAATTCCTAAAGTTTTATTGTATTTGATGACTTTGGTCAGTGTACATCCTCAATCTAAAATGCTATATTTCTTTCACTTTACAGTTAGTCACTTGATTATATACAACATAATTATATGCTGTATACCTTCTCTAAGATTTGGTCATGTACTTGTTATAGTGTATTATGCGAAATAATTATGAAGCCTTGCATTATTACACTAACCCTATAATCAACAAGAAATTGAATATTATGTAGTTCCTTTGTTTAAAAAAAGACATTCGTTCAGGTCTTCGCAGTTCATCAGGATCAACGCTGGCACATTAATCGCTGGAACTCATGTGCAGCATGCCAAGCAGGGAGGACACAGTTCCCAACAGTCCAACCAGCCAATCAGGGAAGCGCCCGGCCCAAAGAAATCCAGGTGGCATCCAATGAATAGCGTTGCTGAGATCTGCCAGGCTGCTGAGAATATTAAGAAACTCTCCCCAAATCTGCTTCTGAATGGCAGCAGCAGCGGTAGCAGTGTTTTCCCTAAAAAAAAAAAAAAAAAAAGCAAAAACAATAACAATCAAGAAACAGAGGTTGGTTTTCACAAAGCAGCTCATGCTGTAAAATAACTGATACAACTTAAACGCGTTATATGAACAGTAATGATGGAAACTCACCTGCTGTCCCCTTGTCCTGCTTTCCTGCATGTTTCTGCCTTCTTTCTTAATTTTCTAATTATTCTGAGCGACCTGAAACCAAGGCAAAGTGCTGTTCATTACCGACTATAGTTATTACAATTTGTTCTAAAAAAATTTTTATGATATTTGTGTGACTTAATACTTAGAAGTTATTTTGTAGTAAGTTTTTGAAAGGTTCCCCATAGTAAGTTGTGATTTATTTTTAGTTATATACAGATATTGTGCATATTTCTTCCTTAATTTGGAACAATTCTGAAGGGCGAAATATCAGATCACAAACCTTTTAACAGTTGTACATAATTATTATACATAGCTTTGTTAACCTACAGCCCGAAAACCAGCAGTTACATTAAAACAAAATGTAATTAATTATTCTTTTAATTAATGTTGATTGAATTAATTATTAAACTGTTTTGTTATTGGTCTTTCTGTGGCTTCCGTCAAGGGGCTGCAACAGAGGACTCAATCTACACACAGTTCGGCACAAGTTTTACCCTGGATGCCCTTCCCTTTAACTGGGCTTGGGACTGGCAGGGCATCCATTAGTTGGGGTTTGAGCGTTAGGTGGGAATTGAATAAAATTTTATATACAGTAAAACCTCGGATTACGAGTAATGCGGTTTGCGAGTGTTTCCGCAAGACGAGCAAAGATTTTTAATAAATTTTGACTTGGAAAATGAACAAGTCTTTGTTTACGCGTATCCAAGTATCATGTATCACGCATGCGCTTCTTGTTCTGACGCCGAGCGTCACGTGATCACAACTGAGCCAACAATTTTTCTCTCTCTTGCACTGTGGAATTGTGGGTAATCGTCTCTCCTGCTGGGTCTTAGTGCCCGTCTCTTACTGGTATAATCAACATCTGTGCACACGTATACTGTTTACTATAAACACTGTGACCACGTGTGAGTGCGTTAAACAAACATATTTTATTTTGTGTCTGTATGCATGTGTGTACAGCGAACGTGTAAAGCAAAAGCAAGTCTCATTAGAGTGGTTAAAGATCCATTTTCTTTCTCTGCTCAAGGCTACACACACACACACACTCTTTCTGACACAGACACACACTCTTTCTCTCTGCTCTACACAAAAATACTGTTGTCGTGAATCTTTTCAAAGGTAAAGTTAATTTATTTTATTTTTACTTCACAGCAGTGATTCCGTTAGTGTTAGTGTGTCGCTCAATCGAGTGTCATTAGAGACATTTCTTGTTTATTTGTCCGATAAAACATGCACACACACACATGCACACACATACAGCGGAAACACTTATCTGTGTGGATTTATTTTTACTTTTTTCAAAAAAAGGTAAAGTGCAGGTTCATTTGTTTTAATTTTACTTAATATTTTGTGTTAATTAATTTTATGTATTTATTTTTTTGGGCTGTGGAACAAATAATTTGAGTTTCCATTATTTCTTATGGGACAATTCGATTCGGTTTATGAGTGTTTTGGAATACAAGCCCGCTTCCAGAATGAATTATGCTCGTAATCCAAGGTTCCATTGTACGCTATAAACATCACTGAAATATCAAAAACAAATATTAAAAACAAGCACAAGCAGCTGTGTAAGCTGGAACTTCTCCTGACTTACCTGAGTGTACCCAGTAGTAAAGACACGCCCCACAGAACTGTGCTTAGTGTCCACCATTTATCAGACTTGACTTTAATGAGCTGTGCATCAGCAGCCCAGGCTACGTGTTCGCATGGGTAATACAGCTGATCTGCAACATTAATCAGCAACGACATGCACCGTAGCACCTTGTCCTCCTCCTGTAAATGACAGGCAAAATACTAAACACCTTCTCCACTCTTTTAGTATTCGACAGCTATCATGTAAGCACTACAGTATATGTGAAATGGAACGTGGACATTACCGTGGATCCTAGACCATAGCTCCGCGAGTACGCAGCCATAGAAAGGTCATCAAACAGCCTCAGTACCGTCCGGCATTGACTGAGCTGAGCTGAGAAGACTAGGAGACTTTTACCGAACTGTGACGAGTTGGAGGTTTTTCTTGAAATGATGCCTCCGACCAGCTGCGATCCATAGCAAATTGTCCTTATCTAAAGGCAAAAAATATGTAGAAAAACATGTTAATGAAGAACAAGCTGTCATCTCACTCCGGTGAGCAGAAATGACCAAAATTAAACACAACAATGTGATCTGTAAACCCAGAGTTAAGGATTTTACTCTTCAACAAACATGACATATAGGATGCCTTAACTGATTAACCAACTAATTAATGAGGGAAAATATAACATGTATTAAAAAATATAAACAATTTTTTTAAATACGTCCTTGTCATGTGTAATGTGTAATGCAGGACTGTGGTGAAGTGAGGTTGTACATACACTCTTAAAGTTTTGCATAATTTCAGAGACATTACAACAGCAATGGATTAATTAATAATTCAAGCCTGTTTTAATTAAGATGACTTGGTCAGTGAGGAATTCTACATTTCTTCTTGGTTGCCAGATCACTTTGTTGTTTCCTTGAGTGTCACGTAATCAATGACAAACTAGACCCTGCTTTTACCAAAATCACGTGACTGATTCATTCGGCACTTCACTTGGATAGAATAAAGGCTCGTTCACATGGATGTCTCACTGTTGTGAATTCATTATATTGGGGATTCCTTTAAATTCATTAATCAAGATTCAGGAAAAACAACCATATTTTTTCCCATTATGGTAATTACTTTAATAAATTGCTAGAATGTAATCAGAGGGGAACCTTGATCATTCATTTATCTTCTATACCACTTAATACTGTAGATGGTCACAGGATGCCTGGATCCTATCCCAGGAAACTTGAGTACTGCTGGAGTACGTCCTATAGGGTTTCCAGTCAATCATGCACACACCACATACTACGAGTAATCTGGGAACGGCAATTAGCCTAATCTACATATCTTTGGACTGTGGGAGGAAACAGGTGAACCCAGTGAAAACTCACCAAGAAAAAAGTTTGGCTACACAAAATCTGTCCACTAGATGTCAGTACAACATGCTCGTAAATTAAGCTTCATGAAACAACATGAAACTACTGGCTGGGAATACTTGACACCTAAATGAAACTTCATCTTGCCATCACTATCCAGAGCCTATCCGGAGAACAATACAAAATAGATGGGACACACATCTACTACACATCATGGACAAAGCACATACGCACTTACATATTGGACCAAATCTAGAGAAGCCAATCCACCACAGGACGTGTTTTTCTATGGAATGAGAAAAAATGCACAATCCTAGCAGTGATCAGAGGACATAAACTTTCACGCATCTGTCTTTCACGTGCCATCTACGTGCCGCCAGACACATTGGGCGAGAGATATATATCCGTTGTTTCTGTGACAGATATTTAAGTTGGCAGCTTGATGCCGATTGTATCCTTGCACTTGGGGGTGAAGGACCTTGCTCAAGGGCCCAACAGTGGCAACCGGGGCTCGAACCGGGGACCTCCTGGTCAGCTGTATAACACCTTAACCACCAAGTGACCTCGCCCCATTTCTTGCATCACACCTTTTACAAATAATGCAGAATATCTGCACATACGAACAGACCATTTTACTATAGTATTAAGTATATACAGGGCGGCACAAGGGTTTAGTGGTTAGCACTGTCGCCTTGCACCTCCGGGGTCCGGGTTTGATTCCTGCCTCGGGATCTCTGTGCATGAACATTGCATGTTCTCCCCGTGCTTGGCAGGTTTCCTCCAACAGTCCAAAGACATGCAGATTAGGCTAACTGGCATTCCCAAATTGCCCTTAGTGTGTGTGTGTGTGTGTGTGTGTGTGTGGGTCTGTGTGCCCAGTGATGGATTGGCACCCTGTCCAGGATGTACCCCACCTCGTGCCCTTAGACTATTGGGATAGGATCCAGACCCCATGCGTACCTGTATACAGGATCAGTGAGTAAGTCAGTATCGACACAGAGACTTAGAGATTTATTTGATCTTTAATCGATTACTGATTAATCACATTTATGAATACTAATAGCAGGCATTCTTTGCATTCAGATTTTGTCCAATAACATGCAGAATTCACTGTATATACACTATAACATATTACACATTTGTGTCTGCACGTGCATCACAAGCATGATTTCAAATTGCACACGAGACACTCACCACTTTATCTCTTCCTCTGTAGGACTCCAGCAAATTGACCACTGCCTCAAGTGAATGCTCCATGACCATTAATGTGTGGTTAATGACAGGTTCATGAACACCACCAGACTGCTCCTGTGACAGCTCGCGAACTACTCTAACCAGTACTATCTCATTATGGAATGTAAATACAACACTATATAGAACATACAAATATAGTCAAATTTAGCTTTTATCTCTTAACCGAAAACCAAACTGAACCTTGACACAAGTGTACTTAAGGCTCCGCGCGCGCGGCGTAAGAACACATGAATAGCGAACTTTGAGCAGGAAATTGTTCCCTCAGACCAGATCAATCGAGTACCTATGTGAGATCAGCTGAGCCTCCGGGACACTAGGCATTGCTTCAAGAGTACAGACAAACATCAATGCTTAGTCACTATCAAACATTTTAGAAAATGTAGTTTTAAGCATTTTAAATGTATTAATCATACAATAAAACAATTAATATTTCATATTGGTAAATTTATCCTTAAAACATGACAGAAATAAAAAGATTATTTCTTTGTAATATTTGTGGCGACACAGTGTTAGCGCTGTCACCCTGCACTTCCCGGGTCAGGGTTCGATTCTCACACCTCAGGGTGTGTGTGCATGGTCTTCACATGCTTGGTGAGTTTTCTCCGGGTACTCCTGTTTCCTCCCACAGTCCCAAGATATGCACATTCCCAAATTGCCCCGTAGTCTGTGTGTGTGTGTGTGTGTGTGTGTGTGTGCCCTGCGATGGTCTGACACCCTGTCCACAGTGTCCCTTGCCTCAAGTCTCCTGGGATAGGCTCCAGGCCTCCAGAGACCCTGTATACAGGATAAAGCCGTATAGATAATGAGGGAGTGAGTAACTTTTGGAAGCTGGTAAAGTCATTTCATTTTCATAAGTGTATGTAACAATATAAAAGTAATATACCTTTGTTTATTTGTCAAAGACCAAAAAGAATGTATTGAATAAAAAATTAATCAATTAAATAAAACAGCCTCTGAACTGATTCTCATCCTCAGTCATTCACAACATCATCGCTATTTGCATATAATATATTTAAGCAATATCACACTCAAGGTCACGATATTGTACCGGTAAGAATTTAAAACTACTTAGACCCCTGTTACTTACACTACCTGTCGGTCGCCAGCTCTGCCAGACGCAGGTACTTAGTTTCTCCAGAAGAATACTGTATGTGTAAGAATAAAGAAATGTAGTTTGTGAAACTGAGAGAGGGTGCTGTTGTGCTGGTTATTCCCATGGCTGCAATGCTGTACTGAAGGCATCATCAGTTCCACAAGCAACATTTATTATCAACAGATTATGATTTGCTTCTTTATTTAAGCAGATATTTGCTCAGCCAACTCATATCCTTCCACACCTGGCAGAACTAACCACGACTGGCGGAGCTGGTGACCAACAGTTAGTTAAAAAGGGGAAAAAATATTTTAAAATCTTATAAATTTAAATAAATTGAATACTATGTAGCCTAAAGGTGAGGAGAATAAACCATGGAGGCGGTGGAAATCTCGTAAGTTTCTGTTTATATTTCCACTTATTCCTCTTTAAAATATCAGCTTCATTAACTTCCAGGTTCCAGAGTTGAATCCCAAATAGCGTGAAATGGAAAGCTAGTGCATTAGAGTGTACAATGACATGTTCCACACATTACGTAGTACACTCGATTGTGAGTTAGAGGGGGTTTGGGATTCAGCTTTATGTTAAATGCTACTTAGGTTTGTAATTCACCTTAGGCAAAAATAAAACAACATGGAGGCAATAAAATAACTACTTGGAAAATGACACCTTTTTAAATCCACCCATTGTTCAAGTGATCAGAAATATTGGAACACGTGACTGACAGATGTTTGTTGTTGCCCAGATGTGCCCTGACAAATAACTGTTAGCTCGGAATGCCATATTCTTTTTTTTGAGCCCTGGGTTTCAACTGTAAAGTCTTCTTGGTTTTGAAATCAAATGGTGCTGATGAAACAAGAGCTTTCATTTCAGCTTTCATTTCCTGATATTTAGATCAGCACATGTTAGAACACAGAAAATGGCACTGGGTTTTACCTGTGAATTGAGCCTTGGGTTTAATTTTTGCATTTGTTGAAAAATGACAAACCAATATGAAGAAGAAAGAGAAAAGCAAGGTATTCGGAAATCAAGAAAAAAGTGAGAAAATCAATTTGAGCTAAAAATGTGCGGAAAAAGAAAGAAAGAGACCATTATACCATTTTAAGAATCAGACACGGTACAGGTTGGTCATAGACAACAACAGCAGTTGATGACAGAAATATTGCAAGAGCTGTGAAAAAAAAGCAGTCAGTGACATAAACAACAGCCTCCAAAGGATAAATGTGAAAGTATCACAATCCACTGTGTGAATATGACTCAAAGAGGAGAAATCTAATACGATCTATAGAGATACACGGATCAGCCATAACATTAAAAGCATTTACATTAAAACGCCTTACTGTAGGGTTTGGGTTCCCCTTGGCCACTGGGGCAGCTCTGGCTTGGTTCCTCAGAGCCTCTGGGTGTTCTGGTGCTGCATTGGCGTTTCTGTGGGATTGGACTTGGCTGACTGGCCTTTGGTCCCCACGGGCATGGGTGAACCTTGAGTACCCATGATCCTGTCACCAATTTCCTTGTGTATAGTTAAAAACCAATGTTATTCAGTTTACCTGGCTCTGTGGTTTCTAAAGTTTTGCTGATATGTTGTTTCATCTTGGGCACTGCATGTACTGTATGAGTAGTTGTACTAATAAGTTGGGTTTTTGTAAGACTATATTTAACACACCTGTGCACTTTTGTAATTTTATTTGTCACTGCCACCTACAAATCAAGTTAATCTGGTCTTTGGGGTAATCCTCACCAGAAACTATGTTTTCAAGTGGTATTGAATTATCACATTGGATTTAATTGTATTCTACTAAATAGTTTACATATTGACATATTCTAATTTCTATACATTTGCCTCTATTTATTCTTCAAAGCATGGGTCTAGACCACTAAAGATTGGTTTCCTGAAGAAACTGGAGGATAAATATTGCTTAAAATTGAGCTCTTTCTTCTATTGAGGTAAAAAGAAAATGCAAAAGTTCAAATATTACACTTGTGTTAGTGTCACCCAGGAAGTAGCTACATCTAATTGCAATGAATGCAAAAAGACACCAGTTTAGCAACCCATAAATGCATAGAAGGAAGTAGAACCACTTAAAAAAAAAAAATCAGGATACCGTATAGGATTTTACTAATGTACTTTAACACTACTGTACCTTTACACATCTTGTTCAAAGCCTTCAGGAACTTCTGACAGTAATATTTCTAAATTAAATCATGAGAATTATTGTTTCTTAGAACATTTACAGTAGTTCTTCTATTTTGGCACATTAATGTCTGCTATCTTCTCTACAACTATATACAGTATTTAAGGTGGAGTGGCTTTAAAAATGCTTGGTCCTTATTGACCTTATAGAAGCACTCCATACCATGTCTTATTTGATAGTTTTCTGTTTAAAAATAGTTTATTTATTTTTTTAGAAAAGCATTTTTTTCATATACACATGATAAACAGAAGTGCATTTTGATTCATTTATGGAAATATCTGCTGTCCGACCATGATTATGTGATTGATAATTTGCAATAGTAATATAAATATAAGAATGTACTGTAAACTATCACATCTTAGTAAAAATTATGTATTTGTTTGTTCAGTGTACAAAAGTTGAATGTCTTCATGCCCTCAAGATGCATGAGAATCATGAGAATCATCAGGTCGTCTTTTACATCCACCTTCTCTGTTAAAGCATTGGTAATGGCTGTCAAGACCGCAGAGGTGGTGGTCCACTGACATCATTATCATAAACATCTGTGATTAAAAAAAAAAAAAAGAAATTGACAAAATATTATATGTTTGTTGTAATAATTATTGATTGAGGCTGAATGCAATAGTACATAATATTTGACTGAATAGAATCATCTTACATATTACATGAAGAAAAAAAACAAGAGGGTCTGATCACATTGCATTTACAGATTTGTTTCTATTTCTTTGCACTCCCATACCTGTAACATTCTCGATATCATCATATATTTCGTTTTCGCTGAAATGGAACAAAGCATTGTTGAACATAATTGGTTTACAATTATTATACAGTGAATAATATATATATTTGTTCTAGTTATGATGGTAATAATGATTACAGAATAAAACCTACTCATGTAGCAGGTGATGTCTGGCAACATATCCATCTGCAAACATATTAAAATGAAAATGAATTGTAATAAGCTGACTGGATATGACTTACTGTAATAACAGGGTATTTACTGTATCAGCTATAAAGTATATAGCTATTGAATTACACTTAAATGCATAATCAAGGTGTTAGATGTTTATTATCTGCAGGATTTGTATAAATGAAACAGAATCATAATATTATTATGGTTATAATTTTTTTCACAAGAGGGCGCACAACACGTACATTTTCCCTGTTCGTTACGACAGAGAAATTTCTTCTCATTAGTCTGCTGAATGACTTCGAGAATTTCCCCCTTCGAAACTGACAGGTCTTTCCCACTGGCCTTCTTGATGTTGGCATTCGGATCCACCATCATGCAACAAATAACTTGGATGGGGCCTTCAAACTGTCAAAGCCAAAGCACAGCACATAACCTGTTACAAATCTGTTACAGAGTCGGATGTTGGTGAATAAAGTCATTATTATGCTTCCTGATCTTTAAAACGAAAAGAAGGAAAGTTTACCTTAAATTTCTTTCTAAACTCCTTTTCCTCCTTCTCTAGCTTCTTGCTTTTTTTAGGGTCTTGGCTAAAAAAAAAAAAAAACATCAAATTGATATATTTAATATAATAATTGACTTTTAACATACTCTAACATACCGTAGACAATATCAAACATTCTATATATAAAACAGACTTTCATTTTGATTGCACCAGAGATTTTACATAGATAAGTACGCATGCCAGGAAACAGGAAACAAAGGCTCTTTCTCTGTCTTGTAGCCATAAAGTTAGTTATTAACAAGAATGGAAATGAAATAAGATATTGAGCTACCATTAAACCAGAACACAGGGAATCCATGGCTAGTCTTATTATTAATAATGCTGATTTTCTTGCATCATCTTGCATTATGTAATCAAAAAAAGAAAAAAAGAAAATGAACTGTCATGGACATTAACACACTCTGTGTTGTTATAACTTTAAAGGGGTGCATACTGTACGTGTCAAATGACAACTGGAAAATAGGTTAATTGATGTTAAAGATTATACAGCAACAGTGAGTTTTAGTTATTGCCTGTACCATATATCTGGAGGGGGCAGGGGGAAGTCATCCGGTATGACATGATCAATATCATCATATACCTCTGTAAGGGGAAGAGAATTAAACACATCAACTTCATGAACTAATGAAACGATACTAGATAAATATGCAGAGATCTCTAACTGACTTACCACCGCTCACATTCAGGCTGCTGCAAAAGAAGACAATATATTAAATGAGACATGCTGTTTTAACAAGTGCTGGTCATTGTGGATATCAGTGAGAAGTTATTTTAATGCTTGTCTCATTTACGTGTTCAGTGGGTCTGTGCCGACGTCATCGTAAACATCCTCGTCTATATGGAGAGGAAGAGGAAGGAGAGAAGGTGTAACTTCACCACAAATCTTTCGCTTTATTCCTTCATAATCCACATCTACACATATGTTACTGATATATCCATCTGAAGAAGAAAGAAAGAAATAATACTTAGCAATGCTTTACACAATGTGATATATTTCTGTCAGAGTTGGCACTTTCCAATATGGTTAAAATGGTTGCATTATAATTATTTAATATTGTAACAGTGTCTAAAACCTAAAAAAAAAATTATATATATATATATATATATTTCAGGTGTTTATGTTTTCTGGAATAAAACCTACATTCCCCGCTCATGTTTCGGGCCAGCCATCTTCCCTCCGGATTGTTCATCACACGTACAATCTCCACCGACTCTCCCTGCCGCACACGCAGATCGTTTTTCCCGCCCTGCCAGTCCTCCCTCACCCGAGCTGTGTGGATCACCTCAACTTCTCCAGTCAGCTAATGTAAAGAACAAAAGTAGCCACTTGAAGGATAAGCAAGCTATATGTGGTGAAAGATCTTACATGCGAAGAAAATAAATATCCACCTAAAAGGTATCGCACTTTGGTAGTTGAAATGTAGTTTTGGGGAAAAACTACACAGATTGCCATAATGATTTGTACTTTATAGTTATGCCTAATAAAATGGCAACTCTGTCTCCATGAAAGAATGAAAAGTAAGATTGATATACATTATCCAATACCTAATAAACATAATAATAACAATATTAGATATTAAATTTCATGTATAATATTTCAGCATGTGAAGATATTTCTTCATGAAATATAATCACATTAAAATACATGATACGTCACATGAATGAATATGTTTCAATATGTTTTAATCAATGTAATACAAGTTAAAATTATGTGTAATGTTTAAGCATGTAGTCATATTTGGAACACATTAATGATGTTTTAATGAATACAGAAAAAAATCATTTCTATTATAGCAACAAATATTAGTTCTGTACATGACAACCAAAAAATCGCTAATGCTTAACTTCTTCTTTTTTTTTTTTTTTTTGCAAAAAATGCTCACTTTGAATTTTTTTCGGTGCTCATTTTCTTTTTTCAACTTCTCTTTTTGCTCTCTCTTTTCCACTTCTTGCTGTCGTTTATAATCCTTTTGTTTTTTCTTCTCCGGGATCGCAGGCAGTGTAAACCCCTCATGACTATGGAACAGAGCAAGTCACATGAAACAGATTATTTCATATGAGAACTGTAATGCACTGCTGACAAAACAGGTATTGTATTGCAAATTATAATGGCAGTAAAGAAAAAAAAAAGAAACACTATCTAGATCAACCTGGTTCAGTTAAATGGATGATATTTGAATACTGTTTATAAATACATAATAGACTTACTCCTCGATATGCTCGTAAATTTCACTCTGATCACTATCCTAGAAAAAAAAAAAAGAATAAACACAGGTTTAGTAAAGATGGCCTTAAACAAAGTGCAAAAAAAATATTCATTATTGTTCATTATAGCTTTTAGAAATTCATTATGGATCAAATTAATTCTGAACAAGACCTCGTCTACACACCCACCTCATCAGCCTGAGATGAAAAACTGCTTGTCCATGATTCTGCAAGACCATAAAACGTATATACTGTACATTCAGGAGACTTTGAAATTAAAGGTGGCCAAAAGTACTAACCACGACCCAAAAAGAAACAACTAAAAGTAATTAAATGCTTTAATTCAGTGGAAAGATAATTAAAATATAAAAAATATAAAAAGAAATATAATTAAAATATAAACCTTTTTTAAAAAGATAAAAAAAAATTCTCATGAGACGCAAAATAACAAAAATGAATAAATGTTTCTACCCCAATATTTTACAAAGGAACAGAAATGAGTGTGTGAGATAAAACTGCCTTTACCGCTGGAAGACGGTTTTGGAGGTGGCAGTGGAGGTGGAGGCAAATCAATGTCGTCGTATGTGTCCTGTTCAGGTTCGATGCTTCTAAATAAGAAAAAAATGATATTATTAAAGATGAGTGAGATTGTATGCTGTTTATAAAAAAACGTGAGATGTTCTTTTTACAGTGAGGCTTGGTTTGACACTGGTCATATTTACAAATTACAAAAGATTCGAATATTTCTAGGTTTGCAGTTTTTGTTTGGGCAACTTTCAGGAAATTCCGGTACGCTATCAAGAAATTTGCAGCGTAGCTATTTGCTTTTGCACCCACATATTCTAGAAGCATTGAGACATGGAAATGCACAGGAGTTGATCAGAGCATTGATAAATTATATGATAAAAGGTCACAAATTGATTTATCTATATACAATGTCACTCGTAATCATCTGCTTCCTAATGAAGTTAATATCTAGTAATAGTAGTTATTGTAGTTATTATTGGAAAAATGTTACAGTTAAAATCATACTGTATAAAGGTCTGCACTTACCTCTGTGGAATGGGTGTCGCTGATAAGAAGGTTGATTTCGGTGGTCGGGGCGGCCCTGTTTAAAACACAGGCATGTATGAGACAGGCTGTGAGACTAATTCCTTAGTCAGTAGACCCCTTTATCAAATATATCCAACATATAAAATGTAGAAAATACCTACTGTACATACTGTACATATGCGTTTATAGGTTTATAATATAAATGATTAAGCAACTAGATGCTTAAATTTTTTCCACTGATTTGTTTTCTTCAATGATTCTGGACTAATACCCCCCACCCCCAATATATACAGTATAGAGAAATCCCCTTCCCAACTGTGCTTGAATAATGGCACTTGGTAAGTCACTCTGGATAAGGGTGTCTGCTAAATGCCTAAATGTAAATGTCATGGAAGCAGTCAGCGGATTTAAAAACTAGATCAAAAATTTCAAATATGCTATGTATGGCGTTCAAGTCAAACTGGGACTTTTGACTGTAACAGAACAATATGGAAGTAAAGACTCCCTTTATTTCTCGATATAATCGATATAATCCACTACTATCAAGGTAGAAGGTTTCCTCAGTAAGCCGGAGCCATGATCTCACTGCCTGCTTCAAGCATGTGGAAATGGGTTGAAGCGAGGTCAGGACTGTAAGGGGATGTGGCAATAACTAAGCTAAGTTCCTGTAATGTGCAATCGGTGTTGTGATTGATTGTGTGTACAGTTTTCACAGATAGAAGTTGGGGACAAATTACCATCCATTTTCAAAGATGAGGCGTCCCACTCGCGGAATGTCATAGGAACGACTGCATTGAGCTCTAAACCACCTCGACTGAAACCGTCATCCATGACTATACTGTATGGCTATTGAAATGTTTGAGCTACAGTAAGCGTCTCATCACTGTACTGTGCTTGAAGTCTTCGGTAAATGTCAATTGCTTTTACGCCTTCAGTCACATGAAATTTCATCATGTTTTCAAGTTAAGATTTGACTTGAACGCCCTCGTAAAAATTCCAGTCCCTTATACAATATTATATTATATTTAATATTTTATAGTATTTTACACTTGAACTCCAGGCATTGTTGAAAAATATTGTACACATTGTTCAGAGCGTTTGAAGGAATTCAACAGAAAATGCTGTGTATCATGAATTCCTAAATTGCAAAGTTGTCAATCATATCTTCTATATGTTTAGTATAAGTATTAAGTATTACTTTTAGCACGACCAGAAGTTACTTAGCTGTTGAACATTAATTAGGCAGTAACAGCTAAACTTTATGTGCTTTTCGCTTTTGCAAACTTCCATTTTTTCCACTACCTTTGCAAACTTAGCATTTAGCTTAGTTAGCTGGCCTGCTCTTCAAAAACATCAAATTAACAAAAACTGAAAGTTCTCAGCTGACCTACACACAGTGCTGGTGTACCGTGAATTAGTGTTAGCAAGAAAAGGTATGCGGGTAAAAGGGTACATCCTGTTACTTTGCTTTGGCTTCTAGTCATAGTAAACTGTAAGTTGTTTAGAGTATCATACAGTATAATCATTACATTCTTGAAAATATAAGCTTTCTTTTAAATTTTATTTGAAAATTAATAAAAGGCTCTAGAATTCTGAAGTGTTCATATATAGTTGTGCTTGTAGACCGCTAAAAATTAATTGAGATGAATGAGTAGATAATTAGGCAACACGTTGATGTAGTGGTTAGCACTGTCGCCTCGCACCTCCAAGGTTGAGGGTTCGATTGCCACCTCGGGTCTGTGTGCATGGAGTTTGCATGTTCCTCCCACAGTCCAAAGACATCCAGATTACGCTCACTGGCGTTCCTTAATTGCCCTTAGTGTGTGTGTATGTGTGTGTGTGTGTGTGTGTGTGTGTGTGCCCTGCTATGGATTAGCACCTTGTGCCCTAAGTCCTCTGGGATAGGCTCCAGGGCGCCGTGACCAAGTACATGATAAGCGGTATAGAAGATGAATGAATGAGTACATACTGTAAGTGAGCTACCATGACAGGAAGCACAACTACTTATCATAACTCGCATTATGGCTGTTATTATGGCCTCCTGGCTGTTTTTATACCCACAAAAATAGCCAAACTGTTTGATCTCCAACTTTGCTTAAACATTACTTTTCTTGATCTGCTTTTAACCACAAGCATGCTATTGTATTCATGAGGCTAATACATGAACAGAAAGCTGGTCGCGACAGTGCATTAAAGGTTCTCATGTACACTGCAACTGAATACACGGAAAAGAAAAAACTTCATTTAGGAAGGCAAACCAAATTACATACCCTCATGTGTTTTAGTATCCAGCTGAACTCTGGGCAGAAAGCCTGGACCCTTTGCACGAAAACGTTCCAGGCTGACAGAAGGGGGTCGTTTGGGCTTTGTAGGTCGTTGCCCAATACTGGGAAGAGGTTTTCTCAGTGGAGCTACTTCTGATATGCTCTTCTGGCTTGGAAGCAGTGGTCTGGGACTTGGCTGGGGCTTCTTCTCAAGATGTTGCATCATCTTGTTCTGGAGAAGCTCCCCTGTCAGTTTTACTCTTGTGTTCTCAGAGTCACTGACAGATGGTTTAGGATCCTCTTTAGCTCCCACACGGTGAGAAGGTGGAGGTTTGGGAAAGACTCCCTGAGGAGTCTGAATAACTCTTTTTGGTTCATGGACCAGGTTTACTGGAAGCATTGGCTTTATCGTAGCAGGTGGAAGCTTGCTTCGGACCAGTCCATTGTCTGATGTCTCCGGCAATTGACCAGCCACATGAGGCCTGTTGTAAGCTCCACTACTAGGGGTTGCTCTGTCTCCCTGAGCATGAAACTTGGCCCTCAGGGCCTTCACGTCTACATTGTCCCCCTATTTAAAAAGGCAAAAAAAAATGAAGAATCAGAAAAAAAGAATTATTAACATTATAATCAAAATATAACTGCTATAAAAGCACTAAGAACTCTATTCCCAAATTATATTAAAATATTTACCCTGAGTAGTCTTTGAGGTCAGAACTATGTTGCAAGCTGATACACACGCACATGCATACAAACTGCGAAACAAACCACTGTGAGATTTCTGCTCTGTTTTGTGGCAGCGCAATCATGGTGGGTAAACTTATAAATTACTGCATAACAATTGTGAGTTAAAATCCCAAATATTCAAAGTCAAATTCAAAGTCAATTTTATTGTCGATTCTGCTACATGTGTACAGGACAGACAACATGACAGAAAGCCGATATGGTGCAAAGTGAAACAGTACAAATAAGAGTGGTTCCTGTCAGTTCCTTGAAGCAAGAACAATTTCCTTTAACAGTTCAGCAGGATGATTGGATTCTATCCTGCCTTCATTTTAATTCGTTTTTGATAAAAGGCACCCACAAATAAAGTAAACACAAATTGTATTGGGAGCAGATATTTCTGAAATTCAAACCAAATGAACATTTCATTAAAAGCATATATAGCACTCAGGTGCTCTTTGGGCTGATTAAAAGGGAACATACTGTACATGCCACAGACTCTAAATTGGATTTCAGTCTGAAGTTTCACTTTCTAAACACAATCTAAAACCAAACCATTGTAAGCAAACTAAGACATTTCTAAACACAAACCACTTTGTTAAATGCCTTTATAGGTGTCGCCTTGTGCTTGACCTCATTTCTTAGGAGCATATACTGTACATTCGTCTAAATGCAGATGTCGAATTGACTGGAACAGGTTCTCGTCATTAATTTGTGCTTATATTTAACTTAATTTATTTTGCCTGTGATGGAAACCAGCTGTCCAGTTCATCCTGCTGAAAAACAACCTTAGACCACCAACATGCGCCAAAAATAATCATTTGGCTTAAGACCAAGTTGCTCAACTTTTGTCTAACCACAAACTCTTTTTCCAAAGACTCTCAGATTTTAAAGTAAAGAGACTTTAATGTCATTGTAGTAATACAATGAAATTAGTTTTATTAGCTCTCGGAGATCAGAAGAAATAACGAGGATGCAACAATGGATTATATGTGCAGTGGGACTCGGATGGTGTGAACAGTGCAGTCCAAACAGGTATTATCAGAAGAAGCAAGTATTTCACAAATAATAATAATTGTATTTATGTGTTGCTTTTTGTGCCCACTCTTTCTTTGAGGCAAAAATCTGTGAAGAGCTGTGGTTTGTGATGTTGTGATGTCTACACAGGTTCTTTTACTTCAGACAGTGAGCTCTGTAAGTCTTTGGGTTGTACAGTAGCTAAACTCCCACCACCGCTAAACCCTTCTTGCCCGAACACTGGGTTTTGTCTGTTCTTGGTAGTGCCAGGGTTGTTTTTTGACTTTTTGTTATAATGGATTTCATAAAAAAGCTCAGATCCCGATTCTTTTGAGTGGCAATTAATGTATCATCACACTGACTCCAAAACTGTTTCTTTTAAAGAATTTACTTTTGAGGTGGTTAACTAATGCCATTCCTTTATAATCCTACGAGTATCGTTCTCTGGTCTAAACTGTTCACACACTGTCAGGCAGTACAGCATCCTGCGTGCTAGGAGCTAAGTGTTTTTTTTTTTTTTTTTTAAACAAAATAAATATAAAAAAACATATATAATTTTAATATGGGACATTTATAAAATTGTGAAACTAACAGTGGTGTCAAAAGTATTCACATTCATTACTTGAGTAAAAGTATAGATACTAGGGTTCAAAAATACTTCTTTAGAAGTTGAAGTATCAAGAAGTTGAAGTTTTTTACTTAAGTAAAAGTGTAAAAGTACTGGTTTCAAAACTACTTAAAGTATAAAAGTAAAAGTACCGTTAGGGGTGACAACAGCATTAAGGTCTCGCTTTCTGATCATGCGACGGGGGGGGATTTGGGGGGGGGGGGTGCGTTGTGCGCGTTCTTATCATGCGACCGGGGAGGGGGGGGAAGGGGGGGGCGTTGTGCGCGTTCTTATCATGCGACCGGGGGGGGGGGGGGGGAGGGTGGGTTACCCAAAATTTGTACTTAAGTAAGGTAACGAAGTATTTGTACTTCGTTACTTGACACCTCTGGAAACTAACAGAATACAAATCCACTCTGCACCTAGGTATTGTGATAATATCGTATTGGCTGGACCCTAGCGAGTCCCGTCCCTACTGCCATGAGACCCAAAGTCAGAGCTATTTATTGTGCAAGTAATAAATTATAATTAACACAGATTTACCATATTTAACATATTTAGTCTTTGCTCTAAACACTATTTTTTTTTAAAAAGGGATGTAAACTGATCAATACTGCATTTTCTAATTATTATAAAAAAAAATTTCCAGCAATTCAGCAGAAAGAGAAATAATCAGTGGCATATGAATAATTCCTTGTGACACTATTTATGAATGAAGTGTGGAATATGTGTGACTTTCACTACCTTTAAAACAGTAAACCATATATATTTGGATAGACAGGTGTTTGGTGGTGCAGGTTTACTGTATGAGCAACAGATGAAAACCTCTTATAAATAAGGAAAGCATATACCACATGTGTGCACTTTCCCCAATCTAGTTTTACTAACTGTAGCATTTTGTTGAGCAAAAAAAAAAAAAAGTACACTTAAACAGTACACAGTACTATTTGAGTGTACGTACAAAGCTGGTTATTTAGCATGCTGGTTCCACGCTTTCTATTCCTGTTATAACATGTACAGTAGAATAAACTTGTGGTTCTGATGCACTTTAACTGGAATCGCTTTACTTTACAACAACTTTAGTTGATTTTGTCAATTTTATTTAATGATATATTATTTTAATATACATTTTAGCTTCTAACTGAAATGTATAACATTTGTAAGAACCATTTGAAAACATGATAGATAGTCATTCTCTGACCCTGTAGTGTAACAGCAGCATTATTGTTTACCTAATGTCTAAGATGAACTGTTAATGAGCTAATTTGCTAGGCAAAGTCCAGGACCAGGATTGGCAACAACAACAGTAGCAAAACGTTAAATGTCCTATAATACACATCATGTGTACGAACCTCTTCAACATATTTAGTTAGTGGTTTCCAAAGCTGATCCTGCAATACAATTGCACATTTTTGGTGTTTCCTCCCTTTAAAAAGTACATACAGTACGCAAGAAAAGAAAGAAACTGTTAAAATGCAGCTTTGCTAACGGCTGAGGACTGCAGCCAGGAATAGAAACCATGGCTTTGTGTTTCACGTGGAACTACAACTCATCTAATGGATATATATACACACACACATGCACACACGCATGCACGTACGCACGCACAGAAGGGTTTTTTCAGAAATCATTTTTAAAAAGAGGAACTCATATATTAGATTCATTACATAATATGAAAATTTTCAATTATGCTTACAGCTAATAACAATCAAAAATCCAATATCTCACAAAATGTAAATATTCTATTTCAGTCTGAGTAAATACTGTGTATCTCTCTGTCTAGTTCAGTACACACTCCCACAACCATGGGGAAGACTGTTGACTTGACAGTTGTCTAAAAGATGACTTAAGAAGTCTACACTTAAGAAGATTGTCAATCAAAGCCAATTGAAGAACTAGACAGAGCCTCACAAGGCCTGGAGTGAGGTTGGAGTGAGTACATCAAGAGCCACCATGCACAGAAACTGTTTTATCCCTAGTATCAAGTGACTCCTGAGCCAGAGACAACGTGAGAAGTGTCCTACCTGGGCTAAAGAGAAAACCAACTGGACTCAGTGGTCCAAAGTACTCTTTTCGATAAAAGTAAATTTTCCATTTTATTGGGAAGTGAAGGTCCCAGAGTCTGGAGGAAGAGTGGAGAGGGACGGAATGCAAGTTGCTTGAACTTTAACTTTTTTTTTTTAAAGTTTACATAATGATGTAATGATTTGGAATGCATTGTCTTCTGCTGGTGTTGGCCCACTATGTTTTATGAAGTTTTTAGAGCACTTCATGGCTACACCTGCTGACAAGCTTTGTGGAGACGCCGATTTCCTTTCACTTCTCACAGGGCCAAAACTACCACTAACTGTTTTGCTGACCATGACATTACTGTGCTTGATTTCAAGACATAAACACACAGGGACTTTTTATGATTAAACAAACAAACAAAACCAATCATTTATAATAGAGAATCGGCAAGAGGAAGGTAAAAACAAACTCTGATATGGGTGAGCGGAAGGCTCCTGCTTTTCAATAACACCTCAACAGTGCTACAGGCAGATCGCCTCCACGCCATGACCCGACCAACTACTTAGTGCATAAATACAGAAGTTTAACATGTCTATATTATGAATCCCTTTTTGACTAATCTTAAGAAACATTATATTATTTTGAAGTGCTGGCTTTTTTATTTCCATGAGGTCATGAGTTGGAAGACGTAATCTTAGAAATGAAAACAAAAAAGGCTTGAAATATTTCACTTAACATGTAGTAACAATAACAACAACTACAACAATCATCAGCTGTTCTTTTAAAACAGAAAGGTCACTTGTTTCTGTAAAAGCTCTTGAAAGAAAGACCACAAAATTACCTTTCCTGCAGAGGACAGGTTAATTTCAAGTTACAGGGCACAAATATCATTATGAAGCCTTTACAGAGCATAAGTAGCAGACGCATCTCATTCTCCTCTGTATAATTAAAAGATTATTGCATGTTTTGGATACCTTCAGGATTGTTTAAGAAATTAAAATCAATTACTATATGTAGGTATACGTATATATGTATATATCCATTTATATAATCATGTTTGCACTCTACTGTTTGTACCAAGATCCAGGTCCTACTTCACATACATTGCATTGTATATAATGGAATATATATTTATAAATGTATTATTATTGTTATTATTATTATTATTATTATTATAATTTAGTGCAATTATCTTGTTTATTCTTTTGCTTATTCTAACATTTGTTATTGCTGATGTTCTCTAAGAGCTACCAAACAGATTCCGTTGTATCACTACAATGACAATAAAGTATATACTGTATATATATATATATATATATATATATAATTCATTTACTTTTTATTTTTCGCATATCAGGAGAATCTAAACTTACAAAGTGTGGGTGATGACTGTTTCCCTTCCCTGAATTCAAGACAAAAACACACAGGGACTTTTCCAGATCAAAATACATAATAAATGAAACCAATCATGTAAGTTTTAAGTGGGAGATTTCAGATGTCAGATGTGTGTGTTCATTCTCTTGTGCTGATAAAAGAGTTGAAAGTGGGTTCTGAACAATAAGCGAAGAACAGGAAGTGCCTCCAACCACACACCTTTACAACTACAGTATTGCACGCATCTTCTGCAACACTTGCCATAGTAGTGGGAGTTAGCGATAAACCAATCAGCAGCATGCCTTGCTACAGAGATGCTTTGTAAGAAAAGAGACAAAGGATATGGTAAAGGCCTTTTTTCCTACTTTACAGTATCTTTTGATATACATTCTTATGCCCAGCAATCCAAAAACACTCCTTTTCGTGCATTAACTAAATAAGCAACAATGAACGACAGGTGTCTTTTACAGGCCACAGAAACAGAAAAGCAGGCAGAAATGAATAGATATGCACTGTGTTTGACTGAATAACCAGGGTTGTGTCAGGTTAAACAGTAATTGTGAAACGAATTACCCACAATGTTTTAACACGGAATTAAGTGCTGACATTGTTCCTTTTTTCCTATGTTGCCAAATTTATTTTATCCCTTCCTGCTGTGTCAGAATTTAGTCTATAATGACAATTTGATTACATGGAGGACCAGCTGATGTGCGCTCAAAAATATGCGGCGTGGTTTACAAAAGTAAGTGGAAATGACTTGAATGTTTGATGAATTTGCATGGCAAAAAATGGATAATAGAAATCACAGCTATGCTTATTAGGGAAAGTAAGAGCATTTCCATACTCACAGTGAGACATGAATTCAAATGATTGGGAAACAGCTGTTGGCTATAAGGAAACCATGTGTCTGTGTGGCTATAGAGAATAAAAAAGTCTAGGATTACATTTGCTAGAGAGCATAGAGATTGGACTTTTGAGCGATGGAAAAAGGTCATGTGGTCTGATGAGTCCAGATTGACCCTATCCGAAAGCGACAGGTGCATCGGAGTAAGCAGGGAAGCCCATGAAGCGATGCATAGAGGTCACTGTACAACTGTTATGATCTGCGGTTGTCTCAGGTGGTCAGGTCTAGACTCACCAAGATTATGTGACAATTAAATGAAGTCAGCTGACGACCTGAATGTACTGAATGACCAGGTTGTACCATTAATGGATTTTTTTCTTCCCTGATGGCACGGGCATATTCCAGGACTCAAATTGTAAAAGAATAAATGTGAGAGCATGAGGAATCATTTTCACCACCACAAAGCTAAAGGCAGCCAAACCGAGTAAAGCTGACGACAAGTGTATGTCAGCTTACATTATTCGGTCACTTGAGTGTACAGCATAATAATGATTTAGTATAAGACTGTAAGGTGTGATCCTTTATTTGCTTCTGCACAGCCCATTTAATCCATATCCTTGTAGGAAAGCACACAACTTCGTATTTGCTACGAAGGCTATGCACAGGCGTTCACCATTTCTGTTACCTATTTGGCGTTGTAATGTTGAATGTTCAATGATGAACGAAGATGAGAGAGGCCTGTAATTTACATCACAGGTATACCTCAACTATGAGAGACAAAAAAATCACATTGTAGGAATCTATTTGCAAATTATGGTAGAAAATAAGTATTTGGTCAATAACAAAATTGCATCTCAATACTTTGTTATATATCCTTTTTTGGCAAAGTCTTTACAAGGTTTTCACACACTGTTGCTGGTATTTTGGCCCATTCCAGTTGAAGTTTTGGGGCTGTCGCTGGGCTGTCGCTGGGCAACACGGCAAAACTACCTTTTCTATTGGGTTGAGATCTGGAGACTGGCTAGGCCACTCCAGGACCTTGAAATGCTTCTTACGAAGCCACTCCTTCGTTGCCTGGGCGGTGTGTTTGGGATCATTGTCATGCTGAAAGACCCAGCCACATTTCATCTTCAATGCCCTTGCTGATGGAAGGAGGTTTGCACTCAAGATCTCACGATACACAGCGCCAATCATTCTTTCCTTTACACGGATCAGTCGTCCTGGTCCCTTTGCAGAGAAACAGCCCCAAAGCATGATGTTTCCACCCCCATGCTTCACAGTAGGTATGGTGTTCTTTGGATGCAACTCAGTGTTCTTTCTCCTCCAATTTTTGTTTCATCTGACCATATGACATTCTCCCAATCCTCTTCTGGATCATCCAATTTGCAAATAAATTCTTTTACAAATCCTACAATGTGATTTTCTGGATTTTTTTTTCTTATTTTGTCTCTCGTAGTTGAGGTATACTCTGATGTAAATTATAGGCCTCTCTCATCTTTTTAAGCGAGAGAACTTGCACAATTAGTGGCTGACTAAAAACATAGTTTCCCCGCTGTACATGTTCTTATGCTGTTCTTTTTCGATTTATTTAAATTGCATATTACTAATTTATTATGACACAGCTTTATAACAGACTACTGTATATTAAGATGACTGAAGTAAAACTTAAATTAATTCTGCTGTGTTGATTTTACATAAAATATTGCTCATATACACTACCGTTCAAAAGTTTGGGGTCACTTGCAAATTTCTTTTAAAGTTTTTGTTTAGTGATTTATTTTCTACATTCTACAACAACACTGGGGATTTCAAAACTATAAAATAACACATATGGAATTAGGTAATTACGTAACAACAACAAAAACACCAGTTAGTTGTTATTTTAAGACACAGAGGTCAGCCTTTCTGTAATAGTTCTTGCAAGAATAGTATTGTCAAGTGGATTTGCAAAATCCGTCAAGCGCCATAATGAAACTGGCTCTCATGAAGACCGTCCCAGGAGGCCGAGACCAAAACCTACCTCTGCTGCAGACGAGAAGTTCATTTAGAGTTATCAGCCTGAAAAATGACCAATTAACAGCAGCTCAGATTAGAGGCGTTATGAAGTCTTTACAGAGCAGAAGTAGCAGAAACATCTCAATATCAACTGTTCAAAGGAGTTTAATGCACTTTTTGAACGCCTTCAGCATTCCTTTATAATGTAGAAAGAAATAAAAATCAGGAACCATCATGGAGTTAGAAAGTGACCCCAAACTTTTGAACGGTAGTGTATATATATATATAATTTCCATATAGTAGAAAGTCAAGACAATATATAGTTGACTATATGGAAATTATATATATAATTAAAATTAAATAAAAGAATTAACACATGCATCACTTACAAATTGTACATGGTGTTAAATAATTGTGGATTAAAAGGTGTATAAATATGCATCTAAAACATGTATGTATTAATGTACATATCAATGTATTGTTTCCCAAAATATTATTAAAAGTGGAAACAATGTTTCTCTCCCAGTCCATTTTATTATTATCTCTAAAGAGCAAATTCTAATATTTCCTACTTGTGATAATTATGAAAAATTAACAACAAACGAACAAACAGAAGTATCCAGACATTTAGCGGCAAAAACAAATTTCCTTGACTTACCATGTATGTTGGAGTGGAGTTTTATTTCCGTACTGGCTCTACGACATTTCTTGTATCGAGCTGAGGTAAAAAGTTAAACTAGGAGAGAGACAAGGTTTTAAAAATAATAATAAAAAAGCACCACTCTAACAGCCTCAAGAATATCAGAGGTCACGATGAGACAAAGTCGACATCAGTGTTAAAGTGGAGTAGGAAGAAAATTAGAAATAAATACTGAAACAAAGCCGGTCTGAAACAGCCCTGTGAGCTCGCTTGCAGATGAGAAACTCTGTGGTTTAGCTAACCTCAATAAACTGTAGTCAGAGAGCCAGGAACGCGACACTGCAGTTTCCTCGTGTGTGTGTGCGTGTGTGTGTGTGCTCTTTATATATATATTCTTTTTTTTTTTTTTTTTTAAACGACCCTGGTTAAATATTGCTCTCACTGCAAACATATCGTTAAAATGCCATGTTTTACAAGTAGCACCTGGTTAAAAGGACATGTTGCTCATAGTAAAGTGGAGAAAGAGAAGTACCATGAGGATGTATGAAATTCTGATTAATCGATGCAGGTCATTGTCTGTATCCAGAGTTCTATAACTTACACAACCACAATATTCCTCAAACTACTTCAAATTAAGTTTTTGAAACTGAAAACCCACTTTAGTGTGACTGGGTTAATGATATAACAACTGGGGCTAATATTTTTCAAGCTCTTTATGACATGATTAAACTGACCATGATAACAAGGTTTGAGGTTCCACTTGTGCCAACACAACAGCTCTAACCCCACAAAGCAAGAAATCCTTTAAATTGTAAGGTTGGAATTCCATGGATCGGGAAGTGTTTGTCCAGCAGATCCCATGGATGATTGATCGGATTGAGATCTGGGGAATTTCGAGGACAGATCAACTGTTAAGCCCCATATACAGCAAGCTGTGATACACTGAGTGCTCTGATACATTTCTATTTCTGTACCCTTTATTTATTTTTTATTTTTTTATTATTTTCATGTAGCTTGTGTTACATTGCTTTTTTTCCCCGTATGATTGAATCAGACGGGCTAGCCTTTGCTTCCCACAGACATAAATAAGCCATTTTTACAGTCATATAATTCATAATCAATGTTATTCTGTTCAGCTGGTGGTGGTGTTCATGCTATGGCTGACCGTTGTATGATTCCACAGGGAGGATATCCAAGGACAGTCTACATGTAAAGCTACACTATGACATCACTTTATACACCTAATGCCTCTTCATGCAAAGTGATCTTTATAGCATGTAACAGCTGACAATTATGGCCTATCAGTGTATACATCTCAGCTTGTATTGTATATCGAGAGGAATCTGGATATTGTTCCATCAACTTTGGGAAGTGATTCTAAACCTGTATAAATATATACAAGCATATCAATGAATATATAAATTATTAAGTAATCATGGGTAAACACGACCATCTTTAGATATCCTATGTATCAAGGGCATCAATATGAGAAAGTAGAATGACTATACAGGTTGTGGTCTCCCTCTGCCATCCACAAAGTGAATTACACCACCTGATATACAGCTACAAAACTGCAACGGAAAAAGTGTCCACATGAACCATCAGAACAACTGCATTAGGGTTAAGATTTATAATCAATATAAGTGGAATGGACAGCTCATTATACAAAGGAAAAAAAACAACAGACCAACAACCCGACTTCCTGATCTCTGCTTTTGTACCTTAGTGTCTAAGCACCAAGGTCACATGCCGTTCCCTAGAGAAAATAAAATATTGAATTCCTTTTAGCATTTTTTTTCTAGACACCTAAAGTTGTGTCTAAAAAATAATGGGATATGTCTTAGCTTTCTTTTAAAATGGTACTTGTGCTATTCAGCTTTTTCTAATGGAGAAAAACAACAAGCCAGTTTTCATTAAGGTCAAAGCAAATAATTAAAGTGATAATGGAAAGACAAATAAAGAGGATAATGCTAAATGACATGAGGTGAATGAATATTGATAAGTACATCACTAAAATAATTAACCTTAATGCTTTAAAAACCATTAAGTTGCATTATTGCACCATTACAGTATTAACATACAGTAAGTATTACATGTTAATTGTTCAATAAAATAATACAGTGAAATTATTAATGACTTGAAAGAAGTAATAAAATGATATACAGTATTTTATGTGAAATATATTTATTATATCCTGCAGGTTACAATTTTCACCATACTGTATTTTACTTATTAATCATTCTGCAACATATTCTCATCAGTTGTACAATTTATGTATTAATCAGCCAATAATTTATTTATTTACTGTGCAATTACGGTGAAATATTTTTTCATGTAACTTGTGTTACATTTTCCCATTTTTCCATAGGATCGAACAAGACAGCTCTTTTTTTCTTATTTTTTCTCTTTTTATTCAGTCAAAACTGCACCATAATTTCGTTCTGAATTTGCAATACCATTGTATGATAATGAAGTAAATACATTAATTCAGTAAATACTCGCTGAAAATTCCTCTATAGAGAAAAACCATTTAAATGGATATCAGACTGAATTTCTTTTCATTTCACTCATGTAGAAAATTCAGGTTGCAGATGTTCATGTGGTTAGATGACCAACCTTTCAAAAGGTCTCATTCAGGTCTCAGCACATCAGCATAAATAATGAAAAAGATGAAGCATGGTCATGACATTATCATCATTTTATCCTGAAACTATCAGATATAGGACAGTTGAACCGCTACCCACACATGAGAATCTGGTTCGAACTAAAATGTGAGTGTGGTCACTGTGGTCCTTATGTTTCATGTTATGTTTGCTGTAGTCACATATGCACCTATTTAATGAGTTTATGCTCCACTTCAGTCTCTTTAGCTACAAAGGTAGCTACATCTACCTTTAGATACCTAGCCACTTAGCCATGCCGTTTATACCTCATTTGCTCACTTGCTACAAGACGTGTTAAATACAAACTGTGACTTGTGATCTTTTATGAATGAAGGCATGGAACTGACAAAAGACTTCGAGCACAGTATGGTGATGAGAATCTTAGCTGCAGTAAAATGTTTTTGATGGAGGCCATATATCCGTGAATTCCCAGGAACTTATTATAGGAGTTATTGTCACATCCTATGTACAAGCCTGAGCTCGCTCCAAGCCATTTCCACATATTTGGGTCATTAAAGGAGTTACTGAGAGGCCGGCATTTCCGATATGAATCAGACGAACTGAGAACTCTTTCCACCTTGATGGTATCCAAGCACTAGTGAAACACTAAAATAAGTGCATTAGTGTAACAGGGAATTATATAGAGAAATTAAGGTCGTTTTTACTGGCATAAATGTGTTGTTATTCTGTACAATCAAAAGTCTCAGTTTGATTTGAAGACAGGTCATAGTTTTCTCTCAATGTTAATGCACTTTTTCCAGAATTTTATAAGTTTACAAAGTAAAATGCAATTTTCTCTATTAACCGTAATGCTCCAGTAATCACAATTAAATTATCTGTTAATATAATAAGGGGCACCAAAATATTGCGCTGAAAAATTTAGAAGTTCTGAACCGAACTGTTTAATGTAAAATATTACTGTACGTTGTGTACGATAGCTTTTACTACTGGATGAGAACAAGTGAGTTAAGGATGTGCCTTAGAGCTGGAGCTCCAGTCAGAGGTGCTCTGTCTAAGGTGTACCCTGCCTCAAGTCTTCAGGGATATACTAAAGGGGATAGACTCCGTGAAACCTATGCGGGATAAGTGCATGGAAGATGAATGAAGGAAAAAATTGTCACTCCCCTCCCCCACTATTTTACCTGTTTTTTATTTATTTTTATTTTTTCCAGATTTCTCTCCCTAATTTTGTCATGTCCAATTCCTTCCCATCACTAGGTGGGGCTCTCACATTAAGGCTACTTATTACGTGGTCACGTGTTTCCTCCAAACCATGCGACACCAGCCAACCTTTAATTCGAACTGTTCGCTCACGCATCGTTGGGGACGGCGTAACACACTCGGAGGACAGCACTATCCGCTCCCTCTGCGTGCACGAGCTCACAGACGCCCCGAATGGCGTAGAGTTGTGATTAATGTGGGAGCACCAAGTACCCCTCATCCCACCCTGCTGAGAGAGCTTGGGTAATTTAGACATGGCAACACTGACCTTGTTGCACCTACAGTAGCAAATCTCTAGCACAAATGGAACACACCACCTTGCTGCAGGAAGGAAGGTACTTTTAAGATAATCACCACAGAAATTAATTTTAAACACACCTCTACTTAGAGGGAAAATTACAAAGCAAACACTACAAAAAATTATCATGCTGGGTATTCTAACAGCCTTTAATTCATCCATTCACACTGAGTAAGCAGTTTAAAAAAAAAAAGCAATAAACCCCCACCATCAATGTTTTATGAAGCATTCAATCATTAGTTTCACAAATCCGAACTTTTAACAAGTTTCTAATTCCGTTTGGACTGCTTTAAAAAATAATTACAAAAACCTCTATAAACTCATCTCACCCCCCCAAAAAATAAATCACACTGACCTGTTGCTCAAGAATTTATGATCTTTATTAAAGTTGTCTAACTTCCCGGCAGTCAGACACTCATTTTTACGGAGTCTTTCCCCCCCATAAAGATAAAAAAATAAAAATAAATCACCTAGCAAAAAAATAAAAAAAACTATAAAACAAAAAAGAAGGAAAAAAGTTGATCAAATGTATTCTGAAAGCTTTATGGAGGACAGTCAGTACAAACCAACACTGAATATTTGTGCAAAAATCAACAAAATTATATCTGTAAATTAACATTCTAGGGGGAAAAAAAAGCAACAAAAACAAAAAGCAAACAGTAAGCTAATAGACTATATGCATCACATCTTTCATTACAAAGCCATGACGACTGACACAAGCAATAGACAAAAACAGTAGACCTTGCCATCAGTTCAGTTTTTGGGAAAACAATAATAATAAAATAAATTCTATATACTTACAGTACTTCTATTACCCAATATGTGTACTACTTGCTACTTAAAATGGATTTAAACTTAATCCACTTAGAAGGTAAATGTTCTTTACTTAAAACATTCAACTACACATTCGATTTTAATAATGGCTTCAGATCGTCATGTTACCAAAAGAGGAAATTTTACACAAATTTCATAATATTCCTAATCTTTTTTCTAAACGTGCAAAAAAGAAAAGAAAAAAAAAAAGACTGAGTTTAATACTCATGTATTAGACACACTGATGAAAAAACTGCTCTTCCCAAAAGTACTGAAGATTGATATTACACCGCAAAGATTGTAAAATTGCTTTGTAGCTCTGTTCTCAAGAAATGCAACCATTCATCTTGACTTCAATCAGCATTACTTACAAAAGGTCGACTCGCCATTAAAAAAAAAAAAATCTCACCCATTGAAATCCAAAGAAAAACACAAATAACTAATTACTATGGATCTGTATAATGATTAGAACTGGCTCGCAAACACTGATGACCAAGAAAGTACCAACCCTACTAAGAGCATGCCTTTAACAGGCATTACACATTCATAAACTTTGATATGCCTCGCTCACAACTTCTACAAAAATAAATACATGAAAATATTTACAAATAGAAGCAATATTCCAATTTACGGAATTTAGGAAATTGTCTTTAATGACAATGATTAATGTTGGTTGTCCCAGTGTGTAGCAGTTCCTATGCCGGAGGCCTTCCCTGTTTTCAAAGAATTTTGAAAGCAACCATAACACCCTTAATTCTTGCACAGTACTGTAACAGTTTAGCCTATAGACGCATTTTACTAAGGCTAACAGACTGATTTGCACCATCAATTAGTGAGAGGTTTTGTAAACTACTGGAAAAAAAAAAAAAGAAAAAAAAAAGTGAAATAAATAAGAGGATCTGGCACAGAAATGCACGCTAAATACAGTGTCCTTTTACAGTTAAACAGGTTTGTCAGTTACTTCACTTAGACGACATATTGGTTGGAGGCGTGGTTCATTGTGTAGGCCTGTCTGCTGTACTGAAAGTGGTCGCTGAGTATGTTGGTCCGGCCGTACTGAAATTCTGAGCCTTGTTTCACAGACAAAGAGCCGTTAGACTGAGGATTGGCGAATGAAATCATATCTTCTGAAGACACTGGAAGCAATTTCTTCTTTGCTTCTTGGTTTGCATCATATTTTGCCTGTTGAGTGACAGGGAGAAAATTTTAATTTTGATAAGTTCTTAGTGAGTAAAGATATCAGTGTTAAAAAAAAATGATTTAACTTGACACACTTCTGATTCCCATCGAAGTTCACATTTTAAAGATTTCCAGCAAATGAAATAAAAAAACCTTGCATAAGTATGTATACCCATCAACCCCAAACTTGAAGGGTGTCTGAAACGTCAGGAACCAACAAACTCAAAACTACATCTAGCATGTATTTATTATTTACACAATTGCATTTTCTGTGTCTTTGCAGATTTTGCTCATCATATTTGGATTGCTATATTTGCTCAGAATTTTGGTTCCTGACTTTTTACACATCCTGCAATTTGAACAGTGAATACAGTCTGTAAACCTGCGGGAGAGGGGAGGGGGAGGGGGAGTTGTGATGCATAAGCAGTGACCCAAATTAATTCTTGTTTAACTCACTCCCATCAGACGTCAGCTTATTTGAACTGACTCAAACTGTGTGCAATTAGTGTCACATGTCAACAAACACACCTGTTCCTACAATGCCATAGATTCTGTTAGATAAACCAAAACAATGTCATGAAGATCAAGGAGATACTACAAGTAGTCCAAGACAAAGTATTAAATGGTTTGAATAGAAAGGTCTCGTAAATTTAAAATTTCACACAGAAAACCTTTTAATTAATTCGCAAAAATATGGAAGGAATACAGAAGAGGTCAGTAATCAGGTGAGAAGGGCCAAAGGTGACAAGAATGGCAAAAGTAAAGCAATTACTAAAGAAATTTAATCTATGTTGTTGGAGATGATACAAAAATGTGGGAAAGGGGTCTCAGCTCTGATGAGATCAGAATAAACAATGACTTTTTTTTTTTTTAAACCCAAAGTGAAATACACACATGGTGGTGGTAGCATTATGGTGAGGGACAATGAAACTGGTCAGGGTTGAGAGCAGACATTAATGTAGCCACATACAGAGAAATCCTAAAAGAAAAACTTTTTTCCTTTCAGCAATGTTCAAGCCCCGGCACTGCCAAACCTCTCCCTAAACAAGCAAGGATATTTAGATAAGGAAATTTAACAGTGCTGTAATGTAATACCTGTATGACAAAGACGTTGTTCTTTTTCTAGGACACAAGCTCAACTTCCACCAGGACAAATACCATAACATTAGATTAGATTAAACTTCATTCATTGTGTCATTGTGCAAAGTACATATGGACCCATTCACAAGGACCCATACAAAGACCAGAACTCAATCAGATTTAGAATTTCACTGGGAAGACTTGCAGAGTGCTCAAGTTTGCAACAGCAAAAGTTCAACCGACATATGTATGGCCTTCATAAGAATACTTATTTAAAAAAAAACAACAAAAAAACCCTGCAAAGTCATGAAAACTCGTTATTCATACCTTGTTGTACAGAAAGACACCCAGGATTGCAGTCATCATCCCCATGATGTTGGACAGGTTAACAGGGTTTCTCAGCATCAGTAATGATATTGTGATGACCATGATCCTTTTTGTAGCATTTGCAACCGCGTAGCTGAGAGGACTGACTAGATTCAACACACTGAAGGCAATCATGTTCTGTGCAAAGTTGCAGAAGCCACTGATGATCAGCAGCACCAACGTTCCACTCCAGTTGGAAATCTCGGTCTATGTTTTAAAAAAAATAAAAAATAAATAAATAGAACTGCGTGATTACCAAAAATAAGTAAATCAATGTGGTTATTTTGACACATATAGTCATTGTGAGTTAAACTGTTATGTGTGACTATTAAAAGTACCATTTGGTTAGGGCTGAAACAATTCCTCGAGTAATTCGATTACAAAAAATGATCGAGGCAAAATCTTTTAATTAATTTTAAAAGCTTGCATTATGTTTTTGCGAAATTACAGTATTTGTTGACGGCATGCTTTTGACAAAGTATAAAGTATTTTGGCTGCAAAATAAAAGGGACCGATAAATATATCAGCGAGCCAAGAGAAGAAGAAACCAGCAAGAGAAAATGACAGAAATTGTCAATAAAGGCTTATATGTTATGCCTGAGATGTAGATTTTGAAACTTTTAGTTCTGGAAGTTTAGTTGCACACCTTTCTGTTTTTTGTAATTATTTATTTCAATGTGTGCCTTAGTTTTTTTGATACTTAAGGTCATTTGAAATACCTTTTTTTCCCTTTCAGTTTTTGCATCTGAAAAAAGGCTTTAAAATAAGAATGTATGTCACTGTAATGCACTTAATTCATCTCAGTCAACTTTAATACCCCTATCTCAACTACGTGGTTTCGCAAGGTGGCCGGAAGTACGGTTCATCGTGATTTACCGTGAGTTTTGCCGCTGCGAATACGCTTCCATCTTTCCGCACGAAAGATTTACCTTTTCTTTTTTTTCAGATTTTCTCCCTAATTTAGTCGTGTCCAATTCCTCCCCGTCACTAGGGCTGACCGCATCTTTTCGAATCTTGTCATCCGCTATCTGCTCCCTCCATGTGCGCAAGCTCAAAGACGACCCTGATTGGCTGTAGAGCTGTGATTAACGTGGGAGCACCAAGTACCACTCATCCCGCCCCGCTGAGAGAGCTCGGCCAATCATCTCTCTCTAGACCTCCGGCTGTGAGAGGTTACAGCATCACCCGGGAACCGAACCAGCGATCTCTATCAGCGGATGATAGGGCGAGTACTTTACCACTGCGCCACTCGGAGGCCCAATTGAAAATTTAACATGTTTAATTTTATTTATTAATTAAATTTTATAAGTGCTAACCACTACACCACCATAATAATTATTTATTATCTACCTCTTGTATATAAACTTTTATTATTGGCAGGCGTTACGTAATTTCTTAAATATAGTGGAAACTCGGATTGCGAGTAACGCGTTTGCGAGTGTTCCGCAAGATGAGCAAAGATTTTTTTAAATAAATTTTGACTTGGAAAACGAACAAGCCTTTACGAGTACCATGTATCACGCGTCTGCTTCTTGTTTTCATGCGAACGTCACGTGATCACAATTGAGCCAATGGTAATCGTCTCCCCTGCTGGGTCTTACTGCGCGTCTCTTACTGGTATAATCAACATCCGTGCACGCGTGTACCATTTACTACAACACTGTGACCACGTGTGTGCGCATAAATTTTTTGTTAGTTTGTATCTGTATGCGTGTGTGTACAGCAAAAGCAAGTCTCATTAGAGAGGTTAAAAATAAATTTTTTCTCTTTGCTTAAGGCATAGCCTGCTCTATGTGTCTGTAGGCGCGCTCGTCATTGGACACCGTGCCCCACACACACACGCACGAACATGCACAATTGGGGGTACTATTCATGATGTGTAACTATTCATGATAGAGATAAAATGTCACAACTGACATTTACTTACAAAGTCTCCATCAACCAGAAACGAAGACAGGTCAACCAAAACCCACGTAGGCAGCATGAACAAAACTGCATTGAAGCCAAGAGTGTTGAGTAGATACAGGTGGTGTACCCTCGTGTCACGCAAAACCTACGACACAAATACAGTATGCTTTATTTAAAATGTAGAGCTTATTATATATATAGCGTCTCTGATCCGAAGATCGCAACTTAGCGATGTTCATTACGTATTCGTCTAAACTCTTCCTGGTTAAATGACTGTTGTTGACTTTGTGATTGCTTGTGTACTTAAAATCATGGAATGTGTGTTTATTCATATTCCTATTCTACTTTACATAAAAAGACATCGGTCAATCATGCATTCAAGGCAAGTACATAATGTTTATATGAAAGAATCCTGGGCATCGAAAGATCATTCAGGTTCACTTAAGACCATACCTTTTTAGAGAATATGTTTTGTAAAGAGAAGCAAAGCGTAGCGGCCAGGGCACTGATTAATCCCGACAGATCAAACGAGAGCTCGGTGACCGTAGCCAATAGGACGCCGCCTATGATGGGTATGAGAGAGACGTAGACCTACAAAGAACAAACAATGCATATGCCTTTGAGAAGACGATGACAAACTAATACATGATAAACACAAAAGAGTGTGTAGCGCTTGAGAAGTACATTCCAACAAATATGACATTTTTTAAAAATCTTTTAAAATGTATATTGTTGAAATCTTGCCTTTGTCGTTTGCTTCTCTTTCATAATTATCCGTGATAAGAGCACGACCCAGATGGGCATGGTTGCTTTTACTGCGGAAAGAGAAAACTTAAAGCATGAGTGAAAACAGTCTTGTTATGCTACCTGACAAGCAAATGCAAATTTTTTTTTTTTGCTTTCTTAGAACTCCACACATCTGGATGAAAACAACACAGTGCCACTTTCTTGCAGGGTCGTTAATAACAGCTGGAGTAACAGGCTGCAGGAGGGGCTTTAATATTTAAAGTCCTCACTTCAGCTGGAGATGGTGTATAAATCCATACAAAAAATACTGACTGTCCTTTCTTAATTTTCTCTCTTTAAAATATTTTTTTTTTAATAAAAAAAAAAAAACCAAAAAAAAAAAAAAAAACAGGCCTTGACTTTTAACACTACCGGAAATCAGGACTTTTCCTCTCATGTTTAGCTCATGTAGCTCCTGACAGCTGTTCAGCAATAAAGAAACAATCATTTAAAATCAAAAAACTAGTTCCAAAAAAAATAACCCATTAAGATCTCGGTACTATTTTAACTCAGACAGTTACTTACTTACAGTAGTAGTAAAGCTACCAGCCTCCTGATTACGTCACGATAGCCACATGCTAACTAACTTAGCAACATTGTAGCCTATCAAAGGGAAAAATAAAAAAAAACAAAAAAAACAACAACTAGGCCGTGAAACTCACCCGTGTGCGCGTAGGAGACTGGAACCTTCCATATACTGAAGTGAGCCGACACCGAGGCGAAATATTTCCCAAACGCCAGGGGAAGAATGTACCAGCGGTAATAACTGGCCGGTACTTCAGACTTCGGGACGCCCCAGGCACGCAGCAGCGGCGGCAGAAACAGCACGATGGAGAGGATGTGGAAAAGCGAGACGGTGACCGGATACGGGAATCCGTTCAGGATGATTTTGTTAACGACGTTGCCGCCTGAGCTGACCGTGTACCAGCAGGCACACAGCATCGCGATCCGCACCGCCTCCTTCGCAGGCGGACGCTCGACCGCCGCCATCTTTCTCCCCGACGCGCTGCTGCTGCTGATACTGCGGCGACCAGCGTCCTACGTGGAGCTCCAACTTCCTAAGACAGCCGAGGAGGGGTGGAGCGAAAGAGAGTGATGGGGTGTGGCGAGAGAGAGAGAGAGAGAGAGAGAGGGGAGGGGGAGGGAGTGGCGAGAGGGGAGGGGTGGAGAGAAGGAGGGAGACAGACAGACACTTTCTCACTCAATGCCCCCAAAATAACCACATTCAAACTGAGTTGTTCCCCAACATGAACATAATTATACACAACTTGAAATACCACTCAGAACCCTCCTCCCCCCTCCCTCCCCACTGGCCCATCTACTGGAGAAGCACAAATGGCGCTTTTCCACTGCATAGTACGGCATGACACGGTTCAGTTCAGCTCACTTTTGGGGGGTTTTCCACTGGGAACAGTACCTGGTACCTGGTCGCGCACCTTTTTTGTATTAACCAAAAATTTTCTTTGGCTGCCATCAGCCTCTTTTGAAACAAACTTCTTTGTCTCGCTGTTAAAAACATCCACATGCCGAGAATGAAGAACACCATTCCGTCGATATGCTCCATTGTTGTGTGTTTGTTTGTGGCGCGTTTACGATGATGTCACGGCAGTAGCAGCGCCGCAACTATAACGACACGTGAATAATCCCGCCCACTCTAAAGCGTTACTAAACTGCAGTGGAAGCGCAAACCGAGCCGAACTGACCCGAACCAAAGCTGTACTGAACCGTGCTGTGCCGTACTATGCTGTGGAAAAGCGCCAAAAGAGGCCTGCATTACTAGAAGCCTAACACACACACAGTGAAACCAATGAAGGGACACTGAGTGAACATGTCAAATGATACACACATACAGTGGATATCACCATTTTTAAGAACTTTTTAATATTTACAGTTTTTGTTGGTCTTTCGGCTGCTGTTTGTTGGTCCGCACAACAACTTGGCACTGGTTTTACGCCGGATGCCCTTCCTGACGCAACCCTCCCATTTTATCTTGGGACCGGCACTGCACCCAGTGGCTGGGGTTCGGGCACTGGCTGGGAATCGAACCCGGGCCTTCCGCATGGCAGGCGAAACATCTACCACTGAGCCACCAGTGCCCCAACTTTTTAATATTTACAGATTCAGCCAAACAAAAATGTATACACACTTCAGGAAAAGAAGAATATCATAATTTTATCATATATATCAATATATAACATTCATTCATCTTCTATACCGCTTAATCCTATGTTCAGGGTCGTGGGGGACCTGGAGCCTATCCCAGGAGACTTCGGGCACTAGGCGGAGTACACCCTGGACAGGGTGCCAATCCCTCACAGGGCACACACACATACACACACTATGGGCAATTTAGGAACGCCAGTTAGCCTTACCTGCATATCTTTGGACTGTGGGAGGAAACCGGAGTACCCGGAGGAAACCCATCAAGCACAGGGAGAACATGCAAACTCCATGCACACAGAATCGGGAATCGAGCCTGGCCCGGGAATCGAACCCAGACCCTGGAGGTGCAAGGCGACAGTGCTAACCACTACACCACCGCGCCGCCCAATATATAACATGTAGCAATAAAAGTAGTGTTAAAAGCACTGTCGCCTTGCACCTCCAGGGTCCGGGTTCAATTCCTGGCCAGGCTCGATTCCCGTCTCCGTGTGCATGGAGTTTGCATGATCTCCCCGTGCTTGGTGGGTTTCCTCCCACAATCCAAAGACCTGCAGGTAAGGCTAATTGGTGTTTCCAAATTGCCTGTAGTGTGTAAATGTGTGTGTGCCCTGTGATGGATTGGCACCCTGTCCAGAGAGTATCCTGCCTCGTGCCCTAAATCTCCGGGAATAGGCTCCAGGTCCCTGTGACCCTGAATACAGGATAAAGCGGTATAGATGATGAGTGAGTGTGTGAGAATCTGTATTTATTGATTTTTATTAAGGTGGCACAATGGCTTAGTGGTTAGCACAGTCACCTTGCACCTCCAGGATTAGGGTTCAACTCCCGCCTCAGGTCCTTATGCATGGAGTTTGCATGTTCTCTCAGTGGTTTTCTTCACTGTACTCCGATTTCCTCCCATAGTCCAAAGACATACAGATTAGGCTAATTGGCATTCCCAAATTGGTCCTAGCAATATGTGTGTGTCCAACTATGGATTGGCACCCCATCCATGGTGTGCCCTAAGTCTCCTGGGATAGGCTCCAGGCCCCTGTCATGGCAAATTTGTTGTGAACTATGTAAATCTTCCAAGCAAAATCAATAACTACTCAAGTACTGAAATAGCAAAAGAGTTTATTGCAACCAAAAGTAAATGGACGGCACTGGACTAGCCAGACAAAAGACGGACAGATAAAAACTGCGTGACCTTATATAGAGGATAAAGCAGTATAGATGATGCGTGAATGATTTTTATTGACACCAAAACAACAGAGCCAGATCTATAAGCTGATACCCACAGCAAGCATTTAAAGACATTAAACAGTTTATAGTTAGTATGAAATATAGTTTATAGTTTATAGTTAGTATGAAAGAGTGATAGAAAAGCTATGGGAACAAAAAGCAAGAGAAAAGTGCAAAGAAAGTCAGGACTAGGGTCATATCTGCCAGATTAGTTCATATTTGTTCTATAAGTCATATGTAAGTTTTTCCAAAGGGAGAAGATTAACCACATGTGCCAAACACATCTTCAGGGTTGACGTCCTGAAATGACGACCATAAGATACTGTAAGTAGGTTGCTTGGTGGGTTTCCTCCAGATGCTTTGTTTTTATCAACAGTCCAAAGACATGAAGATTAGGCTAATTGGTGTTCCCAAATTGCCTGTAGTGTACAACCCCTGGCAAAAATGATGGAATCACCCCTCTCAGAAGATGTTCATTCAAATGTTTAATTGTGTAGAAAAAAAAACAAGCACATACATGCCACAAAACTATTTTCACTCAACAATCCAAACTTCTGGCTGTATAAAACACTTAAAAAAAAAAAAACTCAAACAGAGGAAAAAAATATGGAATCACCAAATAAAATGGTGATTCCATAATTTTTGCCAGGGGTTGTATAAATGAGCATGTGAGTGCACCCTGTGATAGATTGGCACATTGTCCAGAGCACAATGGTGGGATAGGCTCCAAGCCCCCGCGATCCTGTACACAGGATAAGATGTACTGTATAGAAGATAAATGAATGAAGTGCAACTCTCATATAAAGTCAACTCATACATTCTAGATTCATTACACATAAAGTGAAATATTTCACTTGAAGCCTTTTCCTTTTTTTATTTTGATGATTACACCTTATGGGTGAGAAATCCACTATACTATACCACTTATTCAATGTACAGGGACATGGTGGCCTGGAGCCTATCCCAAAAGGTTTGTAAATTATATATACTGTATACTGCATACATATTTTTTAATTGGTAATTCAATCCTTGGTTTAATTATTCTCTAGTGAGTTAATTAAGTAACTAATTAATAAATTAGTTACAGTAAGTAGTGGAAACCTTCTATTCTATAGTTATATAAAAATGTTCTATATCTACATTTTAGGTCTCTGAGTGTCATGCAAGCATTTCACTGCATACAGTATCATAGTGTGTATGGTTTGCATGTGACAATTTTTTTATTTGAGTTAGTTCAAGTTCAAAGGCTTTATTGTCATTTCAACCATATACAGTTAGTACACAGTGAACAAAACAACGTTCCTCCAGGACCAAGGTACTACATGCAACATAAATTTACAACATAAATTAGCAGAAACACTAAACTAGCTAACTAAAGAGGCCTAGTTAGCTGGCTAGCACAGACAAGACAGATAGACTAACATAAATTACAACATAAATTTACAAAAACTAACTAGCTAAGTAAGACTACAGGTTTTACAGACAACATAAAGTGCACGTGCAAATGTGCAAACAAGAGCAACAACAGAGTTATGCTTATCGACAGAGATTCCTTATTTTGGGATACACAATAAACTTTATTTTGCACAGCTTGACAGATGCTGCAATAGATTTACATTTAGGCATTTGGCAGATGCTCTTATCCAGAGCGACTTACATTCTTATCTCATTACACATCTGAGCAGTTGAGGGTTAAGGGCCTTGCTCAAGATCCCAACAGTGGCAACTTGGTGGTTGTGGGATTTGAACCTGGGATCTTCCGAACCATAGTCCAATACCTTAACCACTGAGCTACTCCTGGCCCAGGTCCATTCATAGATCCATTCATTTATATTAAATAGCACTTTATTGTGGTTGTTGTCAGGTATGTGCTGTAGTCAGGATCAGTAAAGTATGATTATTAAGCTGATACAAATGACAAACATATTTACAATTTTATTTAATGACCATGTGTTTTACCAAGACACCAAAAACTTAAGTAGAACAGGTCCAGAATTACACATATTGATTTTTACATTATTGCATTTCTCAGCTCTGTTCAGGGCAGATTTTTTTTTTTTGTCACAAAGAAAAACTAAAATTAGTGTTTTCACAGCCTGCTGCATCATTACTTTATTACAATAATACATTTGATAAAGACATAAGATGAGGCATTTTCTCTGTAGTTTTTTACATTGGTTTAAACCGTCATCCTGACCAACGGTTGGCTGCAATGACCAATTACACTATCAGTCATCATTGTGGTCACTGCTGCTCTTGCAAAACACACTACAGGCAACATGCAAACCCTAATCCGCCTTAAACACCATTTCCCCCGACCCAGAGCAACCTTTAACCGTGGAGGTGTGACACAACGGTATTCTACCATTTTCATGAATTCTTCAGCAATGAACAATACTGCACCAACAATTATACAGATCCACTTAAACTGATGGCTCATGTGTGAATTGAATCACTTCACCACAAGGAAATACTTCTAATCTGTATGATGAAAGCAAGAATATTCAATTCTTATACATTCTCATTCATACAGTATATGAATCTATTGCAAAACATTCTCCAATTTAACCTTTTCAGCTTAGATTTAGATTTTAAAGTAACGAAATTCAAAATGCTTTAAGATAAATAAGGATAAAGAATAAAAGATGCAGTTTATTTTACAGTTCATATTTATTTTAGAGCTTATTTAGCATCAAGGTATGTAAAATAAATTCTACTACATAAAAACAGAAACATGAGACCTGAAGGTTTTTGCAGAAACTCACCGTATACTGTTTTCTCAGCTGCTTTCCTGCTCTACCACTTTTGAAGAATGAAGGTAAACACGTACACGTATTATACTACTGTTAAGCAGAGTGTATAATGGGCGTATAAGATATACAGGTTATCCATTGTTTGAAATGCCAAAGCAAACAACAGCCAGGACCTGAAGCTCTCCACACACTGAGACGTAGGAGACGTTGCTATTTGACATACTTAATAATCTGTATTTTTTTTACAAACTGTTTCAGATTAACTTCAGCACAAAAGTTCAGTCCAGGTAGCACTCGTATATCATATTTCATGGCATTGTATAATTGCCACAAGCACATAAATCAAAAACACACTCCCATCTCTTGCTCTACATTTTTTTAATTGCCTGTCATCCAAAACAAAATGTTTTTATAAATAGATACAAAATATTATAAAGCAATTATTACACAAACACGTCTGGAACATGCCTTGGCTACGTTCACACATGTTACAAGCCACCTTGATCAATTCTTTTGGATAGATCAAATTTGCAGGTCATGACGGATCACATCCGTTGTTACGAAAGACTTTTATCCGACTCTAATGCAGACACGTCCGTCATCTGAAACGATATGTCTTTACTCGCGCCATGTGGGTTAAAATACTTCATGAGGTTGTGCAAGCACTCATTAATTTCCAACAATGGGTGCAATTTTAGAAAAAATATGCCTGGGAATCTGCTCTGAATGATGGCAAGCAGTTAGTCGGCTGTATTTACAGAGGCACAGAAGAAGGAAGAAATCCAGCTGTTTTAGTAGCTATTGCTAGCACTATGAAATCCCTACACTGCCGGTGCTGAGTGATGCAAAAAAAATTCTTATCTGCATTTTGCACGTCATTTTTATCTGCATGTTGCATGACCACATAGACGATATTTACCCGAAATCTAGAACCACATACGAAAGTGACTCAGATCCAAACTGTAAACATTAGATTAAAAGAAAAATCAGATCTGTGTTAAATTAGGATTTTTAAAAAATCTAAATTGAGAGAGGTAATGTAATAATGTGAATGTAGCCATAAAAATCATGTAAGATCCAGAGACAATTTTATTTTAGTTAACTGTTTTCAGTCAATACAAACATATGGCAGAATGTTAAGTTTATTTCCGTCTCCGTATGTGTCTAAAGAAATGCAGTCTGTCCAGCCGTACCAATGGCCTTTGCTGTCGTAGCAGCCGTTAACCCCGGGCCAGTGCTTGTTGTTTATTTTGTTGACGTCCTGTATTGTGATGTCTCTGTCTATTCCTGGCAAATTAGTCTCTGAAACATTTTGTGCCTGGAGACAGGTTTTGCTAGCTGCTCTTAAATTGTCATCTTCACATTTCAAGCAATCATTCATAAAAAAGTGCGCACCCAGGACTTGACTTCCGGAGGTTTTTAACAAATTGTTTTGGAAGTTCAGGTAATATTTGACTATTTCGTTTTGCGACATATCTTTCCAGTTCATCTTGTGCAATGCGCTGGGTGATAATGCAGAAGGGCTTTGCTTCAGTTTCACGTGCTCATTAATATCTACCACTGGACTGTGTTGCTCCTCACTCTGATTCGCTGCTGAAGGTCTAATTTGTTGTGTGAGTGGATCAAAGGTTAATTTGCGATTTTTTACTCGAGCTGGTTTACACACGTCATCTGATGAATGTCCTGCCATGTTGATGGTGCAATCTCTAAACTGAGGCTTCCTCCTCTTGCCATCTGTGGTTTTTACATCTTTTTCTGTTTCTGTATTGGTAACCTCGCTGAGTAAACCTGGCTGAAGACGTGCTAATGCTTTAGACTTGTTTTGCAAGTTATTTATTTGTTCGAGCATCCTCTCGCTGTTTGAGAGTGATTCGTGATCTGGGTTTGAAAGGTCTTTTGACTGATGACATTCTGTGTGCATACTTTGGATGGAAATGTGTAATGGCTTTGCAGAAAGAGCTTCAGAGTCAACAGAAGGAAATGATGTTGACTGCGTGTTCGGGACTAACTGCTTTACTGGTCTAGGAGTCGGGCTGGTGTAGTGACTATGGGATTTGTGCTTCACTCTCTCTACAGCAGTTACGTCTCTTTGTCCCTGCTGTTGTAACACTGATTTTCTGAAGACTGGAGAAGCAGCGGGTTCTTTGCTGAGTTCAGGAGAACAAAAGTGAGGTTTGAGAGCACTGGTGCGTACTTGAAGATTATCTGGACCACCACTGCTTCCACTAGATGTTGAAAGTGCAGATCTTTTTGTGCCCTTAAATTCTGGGATGTTCTTTTCCACTTTTTGCTTACCCGTGTGTTTCATAGGATTGAACTTTTCAGTGCTTGGACAGTAAACACTCTTTAAAACAAGCTTCTTCTCATTATCTGCTGCAGTCTGAGGTGATTTAGAAACAGGCAATGACTGAGACTGGTTGGATCCCACAACAGAGCCTATAGTGCTTGAAGGTTCCTTTGGCAGATCTTCAGGTTGCTGTGGATCAATGAGCTTCTGCCAGTTGCGCAGGAGCTTCTTTGCACGCTTTGCCAGATCTTCATCCCTGGTCTTCTTCCTCAAGTCATTTATCAACTTTCCAAGCCGGGTTTCCTATAAAAGCAAATCTCAAACTTAGTTTTTCAAAACCAGTTAATAAAACACAATGAAGTGAAAAAAATACTCAACAAATGTGGTCACCACTTACCAGATATTTTTCTATACAAGTACAAAGAGTTTCTCTTTGTCAGCAATTACAATTGACTTTTAAATTATTTTAAAATTTTTATCAAATATTTTTTATTATTATTAAGTACAAATGGGTCTCCAGTGTTTGCAGTCAACAATCATTGTGTGACAAAAATTAATTTCCTACTTTTTTCTTTTTACCAATTATGTATCAGCCAATTAAATTTTCTCCTATTGAAAATGAGAAGCCCCCTGGCTGCTTGTTCAGCTCTGCAGCTCTCTGGTGTGGTGTGTTACAGCAGTAGCTCATTTACACAGACAATGAAATGCATTTGTAGGAGCAATGAAATAATGGGAGTTTGAGGTATGAGAAAAATGAATTACGTGAGCGTTATTTCAGCTGAAGCATTAACACACTCAGACTCTGGGTGCCTCTGAGACCTGTCAACTTGTTAAAGAACTAGTAAAATATGGGTCCTTAATTGTTGTGGAATGCCCAAAAGACAGGTTAGTTCTGGTCACCACTAACATCATAAGCAGGCTTCCCCCCCCATTTTTCCAGGTTTTAAAATTTATTTTTTTACCTTTCCTCCTTCCTTTGCAAAATGCAAACACTTGAGGCTTCATAAATAATGGATTTAACTTAGCACACTCATATGAACATGTGATTCAAGGTACACAAATCCCTCAGATTCGAAATTCAAACAAAACTATGATATAATTATACGTACTAGATTCACAATCCACGCTTTTCTGTTATGGATACAAATAATTGATTGCTTTCCCATAATCCATTCCAAACTTTATTCCCTTTTGCTGTGATAATAACCATCAATCCTCTGGGAAGGCTTTGCGGGTTTGTGCTCATTCAGCCTTTAATAGCATTAGTGAGATCAGCCACATGGAGACCTGGTACACCTAGACCTAAACACTCCTCACCTCAAGTGCTTCCTTTGTGATGGGGTATTTCTCTAGGATGGAGATCACATCCAACACAGCCACCATATTGCTGATCTGTTGAAAGGACACCATTGGATTAACGATGAAAATCATCAAACAACACATGATACAGTGAAAATTAGTACAGTAATAAAGTACAGTTAACTTAAACAACCAAAAAAACTAGCCATGCAACTGTTCTAATAGCAAAGAAACCTACAGAATTTTATTTTGAGTCAAGTTGTGAGGACAGACACAACAGCTCTTTGACGAACATGAACAATGATGAAACCTACAGTAAATCGGACTGTCTCAAAGTATGAAATATATTTTTGTCAGCCATTTTATTGGAGAGCTAAAAAGAAGTTTTTAATTCAGCTCTTTTATTTAGATATTCAGTAGTCATTAATAGAAATAATTCCAAAGCCAGGGACACTTTTAAATGCAAAATATCTATCTTTAATTTTAAATGCAAAGTAAATGTTACAAACCCCAAACAGACAAGGTCCAACTAATCCGGAATTGACTGTTAACTGCTGCCATTCCTGACATTTCCACTGATAAGATAAATATGAAAATGATTTGCACGCCTGTTTTGAATTACTGAGGATTTGATTATTTTGGTTCTTGTATGTTGGTTCTCTAAGTGACCTCCAGGGCCCTTCAGAAGTCCATGTGATGTACAGGGCGTCCATGATTTCATCATACTGATACAGTGGCTGAAACCATGAAATCAAATATATTCAGGAGGTGTTTTCAGATTCAGTTTTACACAAAACAAAATGCAAATCACAAACCCCTGGGACTCCCTAAACCCCATGTTGAAAACTGCTACTCTACGATGAACCACAAAAAGCAACAAAGCATCTAATTTCCATCATCATTTCAGCTATGCAAAAAAAAAAAAAAATATATATATATATATATATATAATAATAATAAATAGATTTTTTTTTGCATAGCTGCAATGATATTTATATATATTTATTTTAATATTTACGTTTCAAAGTAGCCATCATTGCTTCAACTGAACTACAAGAGACTTAACCCTTGTTGGAGCTGGATTACAACTTTAATGTTTCATTTTGTGTAACATATTTGCGAATTCACTGGATGCCTAATGAGATGAAATCTGCTTTGAGACATGAAACTTAAAGCGTCTTCACACTATTTGAATGTACTCCCGACCGTGCACCTGCAAAAGATTGTCTGAAAACATTTTCAAGTTTCTGTTCAAAAAATGGAAATTCATTTGTTCCAGTAACCAGGCTATTTGTGGGTGAAATATGCAAAAGTTGTGCGGCTCTAATCAGACTAGATTGAATTTAAAACATCAGTGTGCTGATAAATGTTTTTAGGCTTAAGTCTTTTATTATACCACGCCATCACTGTAATACACATTACAGTCTTTATAGAAAGCGGCACAAACAGTTTAAGTAGGGCACAAGTTAGTTTGCTGCAATTAAATTTGCTTTTAAAACATTTTAACATATGTATTCTAGCAGAACTTTCTAGAAACCTGACACTTTGTCACTTGTTTTTCCAACAAACTGTTTCTCAAATGAACTGCAGGGACCCTAAAGGATTTGTGCTACACTGTCAGATAGTCTGTGATTTCTTTATAATATTACACCTGAAAAAATATCTGCTTGAATTTAATGGATTAAATCCAAACCTCTGTAATGAACAAACAAACACAAACAATGTTTAGTGAAAGTGAAAACAAAAAGTCTCAAATAATTTTTTTTTTTTTGTCCATCCATGTGCCCTGGAGATATATCCGTCGAGATATATTTTTGTGGCAGTTACTTAAGGCAGAGGTTCTCAACCTTTTGGAACTAAAGACCCCCCAAACCTCCCCTAGGTCATCTTCCACCTGGAGCCGATTTCGGTACTTTGTTTTCAAAGCCGCCAATTTTGAAAATCCGGCCTCGCACAGATAAGTTGAGGCGACTGGAATAAGTCATTTCACGGTGGCGTCAGATAACTGAGGATATTCAGGCATCAAGCTCAACCAAAATGACAGCAGAGAGGAAGAGCTGTATTCTGCTGTTCAAGGCCAGATAACTTTAATTTGAAAAAATCTAAGGGTTTGTCTTTAAGTGTTGGATGTTTAGTTTCTAAATGGCGCTTCAGTTTGCATGGCTTCATGCTATCATTTGCCAGCAGATTTGCGCAAATGACACACTGGGGCAGCGGTTCAGCATCTGTCCCAGCCACCGTAAAGCCAAGCTGAAGATAGCTAATGTCATACTTTCGTGTTTTTCCACTTCTTAGCAGTAGGAACTGACGATGCATCGTCACAACTCCTTTTCGTACATGTAATGAATTTATCCATTATCATCCCAAAATTCGTTCCGCTGCTACTGACAATCTGAACGTGTCTGCACTGACAGCTGGATAAAAGCCGGGCTAATAAGCTCCGCCTCATCAGAAAGACAGAAAAATGCAGAGAGAGAGGAGCGCATTTTTCACCCCAAGCTGAGCACGTTTTCTTCCAAATCAAGCAGGGTTTTTCCATTTTTCCATGTGTATTCTACCTGAAAGGTGAAATGCAATAAAATACACCCAGTGCCCAAATAATGCATTGTCTCGCGCCCCCTTCCAATCTTTCTGCGCCCCCCCCTGCTGAGAACCACTGACTTAAGGGATCGGGTTGTCAGCTCAACATCTGATTGTCATTCACACACTACGGGCAATTTGTGAACGTGACTGTTGGAGGAAACCAGAGTACCCAGAGGAAACCTGGTACCCTGGAGGTGCGAGAAGACAGTGCTAACCACTAGCCACCTTAAGTACCTAGGCAAAATATTATTGTACACAAATAATAAAATAACTATGCAAAATATTATTGTACATTATAATAAACAATGGCATTGATATTTGAATTGGAGAATTACATGTGTAAATTAATTCAGATCTGAGAAGCAGCATGAAATTTATGCTACAAAAGAAAAAAAAAGATCCACCTCTATAACAAACACTGCCGGCTTCCAGGAACGGGTGTGCTTATACTGAGGTCATGTGATACTTTTCCTTCACACAGGTCTGCTCCATGCTGATAAGTGTCTGAATTTTATTATACCTCTGGTGCTAGGAGATTTTTTTATTACAAATTGAAGTACCTGTCGTTGATGGTAAAAGAGTTTTCAGAAATGGTTTAAAATAGTAAAGCTAAAAATAAGCTCATCAGCTATAATGCAATCAGTTATATTATTATTTCAGGTTGAAGCCCACGTACATGTCTGTTTGCAACAAAGTTGGACCCCTTGATTTTTATAAAATGTAATTACACAAAATTCCGTTTGGAGTGACAAGATTATATGGTATTCCACTGGATTGTAGGCTAAATAGTAGGAAATTGTACATTATTTATCTTGTTCATGACAAGATTTTGAATCTACTCTTATCTTATACGAATCAATGGGAAAGAGAGAATATAGAAACGCTTGTTTACGCCTTGTTTCATCATCAGCCAAATACACACCCTGTCTGGTAATCGGTGAATGAATCACAGATGAGAAATCGAAAAAGCAGATTTGATAAAGTTTTGTCTTAATACGCCAGCTCATTAAAGTTCACTTCTATCACTTTAGCACTGTTAAAATCCCGGTAAAAATATTCAGTTTAGCATTTCTAATTAATATCTATTGGTGCAGGTACTTGTTCACATTGAGTAAGTAGCTTATTCCACAGTAGATTATTAAATCCACCATATAACTGTTCAGACCATCGCTTTTACTCTATATTTTGATTTCAGCTATGGTGCAGGTTAAACTTCCGGCAGATATCCAAGTACCGCAAAAGTTCCATTCAATGCTGTGACAAAATCTGGCTGGACAGACAAACAAACAGAAATTATGTGAGACTGGTTTTGGGTCCTCAAATGTATGAAACAAACATATCATTAAAAGTTCAAGCTCTGACCAATGTACAGACAAAACTTCTCTTTTTATTCATACAGATTATTATTACTTGTGAACTATATTGTTTAACAGTGTTATTGGTTATATGGACATTAAGGCTATTTCAGTTCCATGCTATAACAGTGCAAAATGTGGAAAAGTTCAAGGGGTGTGAATACTTATGCAAGGCGCTGTCAAATGAACGGTTATTTCATAATACATAATAATTATGTGCTAAGATGATGACAACTTCCATTATTCTAGCTCGGTATACAAATATGCCAAGTTTTGCCACCTGTCGTGATGTTAGCTCTTAATGCAAGTCAATACATAACGGTAGCTAACCCGGAAGTGCTAGCATGAGCTGAGGCATATACACGACACTACAATACAACAAGAATGACGACACGTCCAGAATGAACCTACAGAACGAGGGGAAAAATGAAGAACAACAGCCGACAGCGTGTAGCAGTACAGACGTGTCCGTGTGCGTTACTCACGTTGCTGTGAGCGTCCGTCGCCTGAAGCAGCCGCTCTCTGATTTGCTGCGCGGTTACCGGTAGCGACGCCGTTGCCATGGTCCTGCAGTCAGACTCGCCACAGCGGCTACCGCACCGAAGTCTATTCTACAGCTCAGAATCTGATTAGTGACAGATTCAGCCGTGTGCAGTCCATCACGGAATATCTGTCTGCTCGAAGGTCGGTGATTAAATAGAGCAAAAGTTAACAAAAGGACACATTTCAGCTCTCGCACTCCTGTCGCTATGAAGCGCTCGCTGTCTCTCTGTGTGTCTGTCTCTCAGCTGCCTCGGCACGACCAATGACTATACACCTCGCTCCCGTTGCCTGATGGGAAATTTCACTCTTTCACTCACGGCTGAATTTCAAACTGACACATGGTGCATTACGTAATCTACGTACGTCTAAGACTAAAACATTGTTTAAACCCTTTACAATGAAGATCTGTAAAGTTATTTGGATTTGTACAACATTACTGTTGAAATACACAGTCCTGAAAAAGGGACGGTTCTTTTTTTGCTGATATATAGTAAAATTAAATATAATAGGAATGTGCTGTAGTGCAGTGTAGAACTAAGTGCAGTTATTGGCAGGATAATGTGCAAGATTGCAGTTCAAGTTTACAGTGTTTTAGTGTTTCAAGCTGTTTAAGCAAATGTTTAATCAGGTCTTTCCTGATTTGTATTTCTTTCAACATTTAAAAAAAATTTTTTTTGCTAAAGGCAAAAATCTCTTTTGAACAGTTGTATGAAATAATCAGTAATAAACAATCTGAAGTGCTGTTTGTTAGTTGGTGATTTCTGAGGCTGGTAACTCTAATTGAACTTCTCTGCAGCAGGGATAAGTTTTGGTCTTGCTTTCCTGGGATGGCCTTCATGAGAGCCAGTTTCATCATGGTGCTTTATGTATTTTAAAAGTGCACTTGACAATACCTACCTGCCTCTGGGTCGGTGTGTATGGAGTTTGCATGTTCTCCTTGTGCTTGGTGGGTTTCCTCTAGGTACTCTGGTTTCCTCCCAGACTCCAAAGACATGCAGATCTTGTAGATGCACAATTGTAAAATGGGAATAAATACAATGGTAATCATCATTAGAGTGCAGATGGATGGATAAACTTGACAATAATGTTTTTGCAAAAACTATACCAGAGCAGCTGATCTTTGTGTCTTAAAATAATAATTGACTCTTGTTGTTGTTGTTGTTACTTAATTACCAAAAGTCATATATGTTATTTTACCCATAGATAAAATAACATATATGTAATCCTGTGTACACCCTGACAGGGTGGCAATCCATCACAGGTCACATAAACACTATGGGCAATTTGGGAACACCAGTTAACCTAATCTGCATGTCTTTGGACTGTGAGAAGAAACCAACCAAGCATGGAGAGAACATGTAAACTCCAAGCACAAAGCCTGAGGTAGGAATTGAACACCCAACCATGGAGGTGCGAGGCCACAGTTCTAACCAATATGCCACCCTGTCACCGTGTTATTTCATAGTTTAAAAAAAAAATCCAGTATTATTCCAAATTTACATCCAAACTTTCGATTAGAACTGCATGTCAAATAGGTAATCATGTGTACAGTTTATGGCATTTTATGAATAATAATTTTAAGCTATACTTCCAGTAACTGTTTACATTTTAAAGGTGTGTTCAGCTTACCTGTGTTCATTTTTTGACTCTCTAATATTTTAATTTAAACATGAAACAAGACACGTAAAATTATTTTGGGACATTTAATATATGAAATAAATACAGTATGATGAAGGCATAATTGTTAAATTTTTGTTTTGACACTTGCATCACTTAGGCAATTTGCTCAAACCTGGAAGTATTGCCCAAGATCAATTTATACAAATCTGTGCAAGTCTGTAAAAATCTTGTCAAAGCTATCTTTCAAATTGCTGTCCTATTATGTAAACCCTACTTGGACTAAAAGCTGTTTGGTGACACTTTCTGTATATTCTTTCTTTTCAACTCTAAACATTGCCTATTGTAACCAGCTCAATGGTTTCCACAACTTAGATTTCTGAATTCATTCTGCTGCTACCATCACAAGTTACATCATCAACAAAGATTAGTGATCCTATTTCAGAAGCACCTTCTTGCTTAAACAAAGAGCTTGTTTACTTTCGATCATGAACAGATTGTTTCCCTCTACATAGGCTTGATTTCAAAACTTTTGTGACTCATTAGCTCTATACAGGGGTTCAACTTTGTTGACCCTGCCCCCCTACCCCCAACATTCCGGCATAAAGACTTTTTCAGTTGGTGGTGGTTTCTGTTAGAAAGTTCTTTTTGATTAACAGAGGCAAGTCCCAACAGTACCAGCTTCACAACCACCAGAGCAGGAGGCCCCAAACTCACTGATACAAGAAGAACCATGGGAAAGACCACATTCAGATGAACAATAGGAACAAGTGCAAAAAGAGTTGCAAGAGTTTCCAGGAAATGGGGTTCTTTTTGCAGGGAGCTCGAGAAAAAAGTCACCTCCTGAAACTTGGCAAGATGGTGGGTGCAAGAAGAACATTATTCATTTCAAAATAAAACAAGAACAATAAAGGTAAAAGCGTTTTCGGAATTGCTATCATAATATTAAATGTGCGAGTAGAAGAACAAGTAAGGAGGGATATAAACTAGCTCTAACAGAAATAAAAATTTGGTCAAGGGAAACCCTGGGAAACAAATTAGTGGTCAGGAAGACCTGTGCACACTAACATTAATTCTAGCTTTAGCAGATGGCCAAGTAGATCATAAAATCTGTGTGGCAAATTTATACAGACCAGAGGTAACTATGGGGAAGAAAGTCAGGTTATATTAAAAATGGATAATAAGACAGAACAGAAAAAGGCCCAGGATGGAAAGTCTGAAAATCAGCAAAGTGTAAAAGTAATAGGTAAATGCTTTCCACTGTATTGCTTTACAATGGCCTGGAGAAGACTATTAGTGCACAGCAGGACAGTGGATAGAGTTGGAACAGATCAAACAGCCAAAGAAGATGATGACCAACAGAACATAAAGCAAGAAAGGAGATAAATTAAATAACCACGGACAGGGAAAGACGATATATTGAACATGTAGTTTGAGAACCTTTTCGATCACTGGCTTGAACTCACTGCCCATGATGCCCCCAAGACATCTTGTATTGTGTGCCATGGTAGAACACACAAACCCCCAAGCATAAAGACAGTTAAAGGTGCAAAAGAGTGTAAAAACAGTACACTTTATCAACTAGAGAACATGTGCGTATCAGGAATGTAAGACTGAGCCAACTCTAAACTCTCTAAAAGACATCTTCTGATATTGCAGGAAATATAAGAATAAGAATATATTCTTAAAAACTCTTAAGGTTTGGGGAAGATGTTGTGTCACAGTGATATTTTCAGGAACAGTGACCCGGATTGATAATGGAATCATGATCAACATCAGAAAGACATGAGTACTGGCGAAGTCTGATAGAGAAGGTTTAGAGAAGTTTATATGGCCTGGAGATAAGTCCCTGTAGGAGGTTCAGACAGACACAGGTCCAGGGTCAGCAAATTTAACTTGTTTTCTTCCACTGCAGACAGAACTAATGAATAAATGTGCTAGGCAGGCCAGTTAACTTTTTTTTCTTCCTGTTTTGTGTTCAGATATGAATAAATGTGTTATTTTTATTTTTATTTATTGATATTCTAATCCAAGTTGAATTCAATTCACTGGAATTTTGAAGTGCGAGTTTGCTGCAGCTACTAAGATCCTCGGGTGTCATGTGGGCGAATTTGGTCAGATTTCAAAATGCAGTGATGCAGCATGGAACATAGGATCATCAGAGCTTATTATTTTGGCATAGATCCTGTGCATGAGATTTCTCTTCACACCATTGATGACCAGCATCAGAGGAGCACACTATTAGTGATCAGCAGTTACTTACTAGAGATTAACAACAATCTACTGTAGCAGCAATAAGCAGCTATTTAGCATCATTCAATCTTGTACTAGGCGGCGCGGTGGTGTAGTGGTTAGCACTGTCGCCTTGCACCTCCAGGGTCTGGGTTCGATTCCCCGGCCAGGCTCGATTCCTGGCTTTGTGTGCATGGAGTTTGCATGTTCTCCCCGTGCTTGGTGGGTTTCCTCCGGGTACTCCGGTTTCCTCCCACAGTTCAAAGATATGCAGGTTAGGCTAATTGGCGTTCCTAAATTGCCCGTAGTGTGTGATTGGGTGTGTGAGTGTGTGCATGTGTGTGTGCCCTGCGATGGATTGGCACCCTGTCCAGGGTGTACCCCGCCTAGTGCCCGAAGTCCCCTGGGATAGGCTCCAGGTCTCCCGCGACCCTGAACACAGGATTAAGCGCTATAGAAGATGAATGAATGAATGAATCTTGTACTTTGTGGTAAGTTACCATGTACTAACTTATTGATTTGTAATTTTTAAAATAAAAATATAATACTTAGTTCTTTACTTTTATGAGCATATTAATAATTTTAAGAACAATAAAACAACAACAAAAAACATCTCTTCAGTATTACATACTGTAGATAAAATTATTTTTTTTATCATACTGTTTAAAACAGTAGGTAAGTGTATTCATAGGCTTACTGGGCTTTTAGTTGGATTTTTTTCTCTTCACCACTGAGAGTTTGATTTATTAGTATTTATTTCTCTTTAGGTAAAATAGACTCATTTTCCATGATGGCCACATTGTATGTGGGTAATTTGCACCCTGATGTGACTGATGTGATGCGTGAAGAGAGATTCAGCCCTGCAGGAAAAATTCACTTTATCCTTCTCAGCAGGGAGAGAAAGAACGGCTCCTCCCTTGGCTACACTTACATCGACTTTCAGCACTGAGCAGATGGTGTTACAAACCATGCAGGAGACAGAAGAACACTGTTCACTACAATTTTTATTCATTTAAAAAAAAGCTTTTAGCCAATTTACAGCTATATGTGTAATTCAAGATTTATTTTACTTTGTTCAACCTTACATGGGCGGTTTAGCACTGTCGCCTTGCACCTCCAGGGTCTGACATGCAGATTAGACTAATTCACTCACTCACTCATCGTCCATAACCTGTATCTCTATAACCTCTATCCTGTTTTCAGTGTCGCGCACACATACACACACCACAGGCAAATTGGGAACACCAATTAGCCTAATATGCAGGTCATTGGACTGTGGAAGGAAACCGGAGTACCCGGAGCAAACCTACCAAGCACAGGGAGAACATGCAAACTCCACGAACTCAGAGACAGGCCAGGTTCGTTTCCTGTCTCTGAGTTCGTGGAGTTTGTGAATCGAACCTAGACCCTCGAGGTGCAAGGCGACAGTGCTAACCACTACATCTCTGTGCCGGATTAGGGAACTATTTGCAAATGAGCTCTGTGCTTTTTGGTGTTCATAACACAAGTGGAGAGATTCAGTTCACTATCTGGACAATAAGCTCACAGGTCACTTGTTCTTTAGAGCTGAGAGCCCAGGTCTATAACACTGAATTATGGATAAGGTTATGCTGATATCGGTTAAGTTGTTGCCCATCACTGCTTACTGCTTACTCATTGGACCACACAACCACTACTAAACCACAAACTAAACCACAAACAAACTGTACTGAGATTGTATCTAAAGGGGAAGCCTAGAGTTCATTTGTTTGTGTAAAAATGTTTTGCATAAAGCTAAATGGAACATATTTTTTGTTTGTTGTGTATTAAAAAACTGCAGGAAAGAAACCCTGAAGAACAGTACAGTACCTCCTGAAAGAGGACAACCATGGATTGCATTTGTCAATTATAATTAAGGGCTGAAAGGGAAAAACACAGTGCAGTGAATTTGAAACATGTTAAATGATTTGTTAGTACATATTTTACTTTACTTTTACTTTACATTTAGTGCCATCTAGAGTAATGAGTTTCACTTGCAAGTAACAATGAGTGTGCCCAAGTACCTTGTGCCATCGAGATTACATAGCCCCAGTTTGTTGGCGACCATATAAATCCCCTAGGAGGAGTATATCAAGATCCATTGGGGGCATTTTGCAAATGACCCAAAATAACCGACTTTAATACCGTTGAGTAGAGTTCATGCCATGCAATATGAATGTTGTTCAGCCCAATGAGCTCTAAATTTGTACTGGGTTCATTTCTCATCACACATTATCCTGTACCAGGTTGCACGACGCCTGAATCCTATTCCAGGGGATGTAGGGCATGAGGTGGAGTACACCCTATACAGGGTGCCAATGCCTTTGAACTGTGGGTGGAAACTGGAGCACCTGTTGAAAACCCACCAAGCGCGAAGAGAACAAGCAAACTCCATGCGCACAAACCAATGCAGCAATGGAACCCTTGACCCTGGAGGTGTGAGGCCATAGTGTTAACCACTACATCACAGTGACGCCGAATTGAATATTATTAATACTAGACAAGCTAATTTTTGTTCCCCTTGGCCATAAATGAGCCTTTGGGGCCACTGATCCTGTCACCAGTTTACTTGTATATAATTCATAATCAGTGTGTTCAAGTTATGGATGTTGGTGTAAATATACATTGAAAAAAAGATTTAAAAATATTGGAAGTGAGTGCGTATGTGCATGGAGTCCTGTAATGCACTATCCCATCCAGGGTTCATTCTCACCATGTGCCCAGCAGAGATAATAATAGCCATAATAAGCTCAAGGCCTTGACTAGGATAAAGCAGTTACTGATAAGACAAATTAACAAAGTTCAGTGCTGTCTTCGACAATTAAGTGTTACCTGAAAATGAAACACGATTGGTTTAAATCCTCTGTGCGCACACACACAGGTCACCATGACCAGTTTCATTATCCTACAGGAGACCATTTGTCTCCATCTAACTCTATACCCATGTCATTCCAACCTCTTCTTGGGCCTTCCTCTTCTCCTCCTGCCTGGCGACTCCATTTCCAAGTCTCACTTCTCCTGCATCTCCTCCCTCACCACATCCATAAACCTCTTCCTTCCTCTTCTCCTTCCTGCCAGCCTCATCTCTAACATACTTTTCCTGATCTCCTCATCCCTCCTCTGCACATGTCCAAACCATCTTAATCTGTCCTCTCTAACTTTGTCCCCAAATCATCCTACCTGCACTGTCCCCTCTAATATACTAATTTCTAATCCTGTCCATTCCTATTACTAACAAAGCAAATCTGAGCATCTTTGGCTCTGCCACCTAAAGCTCTGCTTCATGTCTTTTTGTCAGCGGCAACGTCTCCAAAAAGTAAAACATTGCAGGTCTCACTAAAGTCCTGTAAACTTTTCCTTTTATTATTGCTGATATGTCACAGATCCCTCCATTTTCCTAAAATAATCAGATAATGCCAAGGTAATGCAAGTCACTTTTAATAGAAGCTCAGTGCCAAGAAAAATAAAATCAGTTTAGACATTTGCATCGAAACTGACTAAAACCAACAGCTGTTCTTTAAACATTTAAACAATGTGATCTTATTTAATAATTTGTTTTAAAATGGTTTCTCATTTAATAAAAGAATCAAAATAACATCGACTGTTTAATTTTCCTATTACAACAGATTTGCTTTTGGGGTTTTTTTTGTTGTTGTTGAGAAAAACAGATGATTACACTCAGGACGCTGCTCTATTATCAGATCCACAATGCATGAGCTGATGTTCACAAAACTCTGACAATCACAAGCACATCAACTGATATGCGAATTTAGGCAATGCGTCAGTCTGACATGAATAAAGACAGCATGTTCAACACACAGCTTTAAGTCTTTTAAATTAACCTTTAGTTGACCCATGAGACAGTGGCTTAGTGGATACAGTAGAGGAAACGAATGAGAAGTTTCCTGCTTGAGAGGGCTAAGCCAGAGTTGAACATCCCACTAGAGAAAAAGAAAAGTGTTGAGGATTGTCCATCATGTTAGTGTGTCCAGGCTGGGAACAGGGACTGGGTTAGGATCCGAATAACCTGAGAACAAAATGGGAAAACACACACACACGCACGCACACACACGATAAAACAATTAAGTAACAAAATGGCCGGTTAATTTATCATTTAATACAGTATCTGATATCTATGTAAATAATAGAAAGGTTCTGTACATTGGTCAGACCTCACTCTTATTTATGTTTCATATATTATAGTCTCAGAAAATGTATGTCTTTTTGTAGGTCTGTCCAGTCAGATTTTGTTGTAACTTCACGCAAAACCCGTTTGACACAATTTTATGAAATTTTGACAGTATTTAGGTGTTTACATGGAGCTAAACCTGTGCCATAAAAAAGGAAAATCATGAGTAGAAGTGATGTTATGAGTAGTGATGGGTTGTTCATGAACGGTTCATGACTCAGAAGAACGAGGACTCTCGGGGAGTGAATCGTTCATTTTCTACTGGGCGCACATGTGCAAATCATCGTCAAACCTCCGTAGGTTATGTAGAGGAAACAGAATTAAACGATTCACCTCAATGAGTCTTCAAGTCCCGAGTCGTTCGGTCTTTTGTCACGTGACTCCCATAGACGCTATGAAGTGCAATAGATTCAAAAGAACGAACGACTCGGATTAAAAGATATGATGGTGAGCTGCTCATTCTGTTTATATGTCATTAGCTGCATTGTAATATTTTCTTTACTGGAACTATAGCCAAAATTTGTCCATGTAGATATGTTGGCAGAAGTGGAAAGTAATGAATTACATTTACTCATATTACTGTAATTGAGTAGATTTGTGTGTAGATTGTGTAAATTTATGTGCTCTACTTTTTAAAGTAGTTTTCAAAATCTGTAATTTTACTTAAGTATGTTTTGTTTAAAGTATTGTACTACATTTTAAATCAAATTCGCTACTGAGTAAAAAATAAACTAATGTAAATGAAAAATAATACAAATGATACAACAGGGAAGGAAGAAAATTGCCGGAAACCATTGCACTGATTGATTGATGGGCGTGGAGAAAAGCGAAATGGCAACAAATTCTTATGAAGCAAAACCCCGGGTCATATTTAAGCGACCACTTTGATTTCAAACACAACAAATGGAACAGATTTATTATGCAAGTGTGTTCCATCCCCCATCCCACCCCCACTGTTACAATAAAAAAAGTAACTTTTACTCTGAGTAAATTTTTAATGAGCTACGTTTATACTTACTAGATTTTTATAAGGGTAACTTTACTTGTACTTCAGTAAAAGTTCACTAAAGTAACAGTACTTTTACTTAAGAACATTTTATTACCCTTTCCACCTCTCCGAGTCACTAAATTGATTCAAACTTCCCATCACTAGTTATACTAGTTATAGTACAATACTATAATATAGTATAATATAAGTAGTTATACACTAGTAAGTACTGTTTTGTGCCAGATTATAAACCACATTTTAACAGCGTACTGCGCATGCGTCAAACTGTGGGCGTGTCTTAACTCGACCGCTGAACGGAATTTAAAGAAACCTTTGCAGTACTACTTACATATCTGGCCGAAATTTAGTCTGCATCATCAGGGGAACGAAAATGTTAAGCAAATGTAACCAAACACCAATATATATATATATATATATATATATATATATATATATATATATATTAGAAAAGCTAAACTGAATCTTTTTATTGGGGTTAGTTGATCTTTTCACAGCTGAAAGAACAGTCCTGAAGTTGTACAAGTGAATTTTAACGAACTGGAGTCGCTTTAGGACAAAACTTCATCTTTATCTGATCTACTTATTTCGGTTTCTCCGCTGTGAAATACTTACACGATCATGCAGAACATGATGAAGATGTTCCACAGCGCTATAAAAATGCGGAAGTAGCGCAGACTCAGTAAAAATTCCCGGATGTTATCACCTGAGAACGAACAGGTAGATCAGCGGGGCGTGTTACAGCTCACGCGCACTCAAATGTCAGCACTTATACAATACGGCTTATATAATTACAGCGGTACCTGTAGTGGCTCGGCCTGGATCATCACCGAATCCGTGCGACTGCGACTCTTTCCTTTTCCTATTACACACACATACACACGACAATGTGAACGCTTTGCTCACTGAAATAAGTTAAACGTTCCACACTCGGTCCAATCCCCATTCGATCAGGCATACTTACAGTTTAAAGTTCAAAACAGCGCCGGCGTTCATTAACAAAGTGCTGAAAAGCAACAAATCAGAGGCGTGACGTGGAAAGTCTGATCAACAACAACAACATCATCGCTGAGCTCTCTAGCTAATTTACAGCAAACTGTCTGCGATTACATCATCAATCTGAACAAAGCTGAAACTCGGCATGAAAACTCGAAATTATTAACAGTTAAATGTGTATAAGGATTTTGTTATTTTTTACCAGAAAATTAACAGATCACCGATCATCTTGTCAGCTTATAGCCTCCTCCTCTTCTTCTGGCACTATTAAAATGGTGCACGTTGACGGCAAACTCACTATCGCCATCTGCTGGTCAGGACAGATTTGGTTATACAACCTGACGCTACTTCAGAAGTGGCCAAAAAGTTTTGAGAATGAAACAAGAATAAATTGTCGGATGTTACTATGGTATACTGAAGTTTAATTACAAGAATTGTACACAAGAAGTGTCAAAGGCTTCTATTGACAATTACATTAAGTTTATGCAAAGAGTCAATATTTGCAGGGTTGCAGTCCTCTTTTTCAAGACCTTTGCAATTCGCCCTGGCATGCTGTCAATCAAATTCCGGGCCACACCCTGATTGATGGCAGCCCATTCTTGCATAATCAAATGGGGAATGTCTATATGCAAAGGACGAAACATTACCAGTGTCAAATTCTGTAAAGATAAGCGCAAGACTCACCTTAGAAAAGGTCCTTGGAAATGTAGTCCCCGGAACCGTCTGTTCTCGAATACTAAACAAACTCACACCTTCGGCCCCGTACTAGGGGTACTGACCTCGCAAAGTCGTTTTATTATTTTAAATTGCAAACAACTACAACTTAAGCAAATAAAACGAGGTAGATTTGAGGTGAATACAATAGTAAATACTAAGCAAAGGGTTGTGAACTTAACAATACATACTAACACTGCCCAATAACCAAAGAACAATTCAGGAGTACAACAGAACTCTCTTATACCCTGATCCTGTGACCCATGTTCTAACAGCCTTATTCTACTAACCAATTATCAGGCCTTGACCTTATAAGGTAAATACTGGCAAAACAAAGCTAAGCTTACAGTATACTGCTTCTAACTAGACTTAACGCACACACCAGAATACATGTTTTTATCTTATAGCTTCCTTCCTGCCAAACTAGAACATGATGTACAGTACAGCAGTTACAGACGTCACACTATACAATTAATTTTAGGTGTGAAGAATGTTGCTGGTAACTGGTAGAGGGGCCCTTGCTGCAGTTACTCTCGACGGGCCTCGGCGCCTCTTCCTCCGTCTTCGTCGAGTCGTTGTTTCTGAAACATACTTAGCTTCCTGCAATACATCTCCCATAGTAAGCTGGGACATATGATAACTTAAAGCATTAACCGTTCCCACAACACCCGCGTATGTGACAAATCTGTCGGTTTTTGTTTGTCCACCCTTCCTCTTGACCACAAGTTCTCAATGGGATTAAAGTCTGGGGAGTTTCCTGGCCATACACCCCCAAATTCGATGTTTTGGTCCCTGATCCACTTAGTTATCACATGGCATGGTTCTCCTTCATGCTGGAAAAAGCTTTCAAACTGTTCTTTGATGGTTGGGTGAAGCCTTTTGGAAATATTTTTGAACCATTCTTTATTCATGGTTGTGTTCTTAAGCAAAATTGTAATTGAGACCACTCCCTTGGCTGAAAAGCAACCCCAAATGTGAATGGTCTCAGAATGCTTTACTGTTGGCATGACACAGGACTGATGGATACCTAAGCAAAAAGGTTCTAAGGAAAGTAAAATGAGTAAAGAACCAAATCTACAAGTACATCAGAGCTCCTTATATACCCTGGGTCTGTGACTCAGGTCTGTTCTTACAATACTTCAATTCCAACTTTACCCTAAGTTTGTGGCCAAAGTACAGTATTGGTGCTGATTAAACTTTTTTATGTTATACATATAATACAGAAAATGTGTGTGCCAAAGAATCTACTTTTGTAGTTTATGCAACATGGAAATGATTAATCTGGCTTCCCCAGCCAAATGGAGAGATTGTTTTATATGTGCCCCCCAAAAATGTCCATTTTCAGGGTCACTGTCTTGCTTACAATAATAATTTAAAATGCTAATTATTAATATTTCTTCTTAGGTATTGATATTAAAATTGGTATAAACTTCTAGAAGCACATGACCTGTAAAAACCTGTTGCTTAAAAAATTTTTTGAGTAAAATCTTCAAAAAAAGAAAAATCTGTCGTGTCCATAACCATGTCAAATTCATGTTGCAATATATAATGCACTTTTTCAGTTTGATGTCTTTTCATATGAAATATGAAATATCAAAGTTTCATCTGAATGATAATTAAGATCATTGAAATGAAAAAGGTTATGGACACTACATAAAAGGACATGAAAATGTATTTTGTAAATGTTTTTCTTTTCATCTAGTAAAAGTATAGGTCACAACTTATTTGCAGAGATATCCTTTCTACTACAAATGATTAACATAGACACAGCATTCGTGAGTAGCCATGTACCAGACAACTCACAGTACATCCACGGTGCTAAAGACGTTACCACTTGCATAACATATGAGTTGCTGCACATCCTTGATGAAAAAAACAACAACTTTTTTTTTCAGTTGCTGCAGTTACAGGATGTGGAGGGCTGCTTAGGGGGCTTCTTAAAACTTTTCTTTATCTTTCAACCTGCCATTCTTCTAGTATCTATCTTAGCAAGATGCTTAGATGAGACATACAGGTATGATAATGCAAAACATTAGCATGATGCATTAAAAAAAAACTCTGTCATGTGTGTACTGTGTATTCATTTTAAGCAAAGTACTGTAATGACATGTCTGTAAAAGGAAGCTGTAGAGGAAGCTAAAAAGGAGATGTTGTAAAAACGTCCATCACAGAGCCAGGGTGCATAAGGGGAAGTGCTTTGATGTACTTAGAATTTGTTCTTAGATTAGGAGTTTTTAGGTATTCTGGTCCTTGTACTCATTTATTTTCTATAAAAACATTTTTGCTTAGTTATTCACGTCTATTTTACATTGCTTCACTTTGCTTAAGTTGTACCTGCTTGCACATAAAGTGAAGAAAAGGACTGGCTCCCATTGCGAGGCTAGTGCCCCAAGTATTCTTGTGGGAGCGTGGGATTTACGATCCTGGGAGCTACATTCTCAAGGACGTATTCTAAGGTAAGTCACCACAGAGAGTGTGGTTTGCCCTAAGCTGGTAAATATTCCTCACTGGGGGAAACATTTCTCACAGGCAGCATTATATGGTGGAGAATTTAGGCATTAGCGCATAGGTGCCAATTATGTAAGTCCATTGGCAATAGGCATGTTAGATACATGTTAGTAATCAAACTGCAATCCCATTGCACCGGTTAGTTTTCAAAGACCTTTCAGGTTTACTCTGTGTGTGCACAGAACTCAAAGTATCTGAAACTAGACTGAGAGAAACAGTCCTACTAGAGGAAGACAAAGTAAACCAAGTGGGTAGCAGCACACAAGGGATGCCTTTAGAGAAAGGTGAGGCCCTGTGTACTAGAGCCAACATGGCTGAACATGCAAGAAAGGCAGGATCAGTGGTTATTCATGCCTTTGAATCACCACACACAATACCCGAGAACATGCAACATCTTTGGGTCATGGGTAAAGGAGCTACCCAAATTATTGGGGAAAATGAGTATATTACAGTGCAAGCAGGGGGCAGACTGCTTCTAACCACTTTAATAAATCAGTACCTACCCGGGACTAAGTTTAAAGTATTCCTCAATAGCAAGCCAGTTCCAAACCCTGTTCCTGTAGCTTGGACAGAGGTAGAATTTCACACCCCTGAACGCGTAGAATTACATTCGGGTAAAATTTACAATGCCCAGATAGCAAATACAGAAATGGGTGAAGATGAAATCCTATTGCATACTGGAAAAAGCAGAAAGGGCACCCAAGGTGAGAGTGGGCTAGAAGAGGGAGAGATTTTAGAGCTCTCAAAAGAGTTTTCCCATCTTTCTACCACATATAGCTTATGGAGGAAAACCAAAGAAACCTTTGATCCTAAATGTGAATTTCAACCCAAAGAAAGTCTGAAATTGCCAATAAATCCAGTTCCTTATCATAAAAGAGGGAAGGATACTAGAGTAGAGATAAAACATCCTACTTTTAAACATAGGAATGAATTTCCAATTAGGAAATTCCCAATCAGTTCCCAAGCAGGACGTTTCCGAGAGGATCTGTTAAGACAGCCTCTTTATCCAGATAGAAATCTTGGAGGCATTGTGCAATTAGCACGGCATGAGACTGTAGAAGAAGTAATGGATCTCAGACCTGATCTCACTCGTCCAGCTAAAAACCAAGAGGTAATGATGAAGGCAGCTGGCAGGCATTTAGCTGCACATCATGTTAAAGGTGTCACATACTGTGACCATAATCCAGTGCAAAGAATCAGAGACACATTTTATGATCTTGATGGAGCCTCACCTAGGCGCAGACCAGATGCCCCTAAACCATCACCACAGGTCGTTAAAAAGAAATCATATGCAGTTAGATCACAGGTGAGATATGCTATTGAAGAGGAGGACAGTTCTGAGAGAGCATCAGGTCCCTCAGAAGAACCAGATGATCGTGATGATTGTGATAGTAGCAGCGAGGATGAATGGGGACCACCTCATGGCAGATCCCCTAAAGTAAGTGAGTCTCTCTCTAAGGCTCGCTATAGCAGTAAACCTCAAGAAACCTCATCTGCAGAGGATGAACCTCATGATTCAGCCTCACTTCCAAAAGCACTCATTTTACCATCTATCAGGGCAGAAAAACCTAAGCGCCATAGGTGCAAATGTGAGAAAAAGCTACTGCAAGCTTTAATTAACATTCATGCGTTTCAGGTTTTAAACAGCATTAAGCACGATTCGAAACACACGCCCCTCGAAAAGGCTCTATAAATCAAGGAAAACTGATGGGAGCTAGTAAGGCAGTTATACAACAAGTAGTAAATGGCCATTTGGGAAATAAATTGTCACTTAAAGTACTAGATGAATATCAGAGTGTTCATTTGCACATGGATAGAAAACAGCAACATGCTCAGTTTAAAACCTCCGTTGAAACATCAGGTATGTTGTTTACTCTATTTGTGGAAATGAGTCAACGTTATACTACCTGGGAGATTATCCAGAGATTGCAGCATTGGTGTGAGATACAGCTCCTCCCAGGGTTGAATGCAGCGTTAAGGATGGTATCCGATACATCAGCTATACAGCTCATTGAGTGGGCAATAAAATATGACAAGAGAACTAAATCAATTAAAGAGAAAAGGAGGAAGAAAAACAGTAAAATGTCTTATTAGGAGATGTAAAGGCCCAGTGGGCCGAATGTACTGTAGATGTGCAACATGTTCTGTTCTTATTTTTCAGATTAACAAGAAGAAATCCAGAATGTTACAGATTTATCAGTCGACTAGTTAAAATAACTCAGCAAAATGAGACACATTAAAAAGATCAGACAAAACCGGAATGTATCGGCCTGCCACAGTAGCCTATTTGTTAATTATGCTTTTTATTGGATGGATGGATTATTATTATCATTACCATTTATTTGGGAAAAAAACAGTAATAAAGCCAAGCAATTATTGTGGGCAAAAATTATGACTAAGACTAAAGTATATGCCCAGAGAGGGCCCGAATTAGCTAATTACACTAATCCTATAGGTTACAACAATAAAAAAAAATGTAAATAGGTTTGGCCATATACTGTACACCAAATGAATGTATTAAATTGATTATGTATTTTCAGGAAAGTTTCTATTATGTTAAATGTATAATAATAATAATCCCTTTTTTTCTTACTGCTACCAAATGGCAGACAGTTAAAAACCTAACACATTGCTTAAAAGCCCATTTAAACAAAATATATAAATATTAGGTCTGCACAGTTAATGCATCTCAAGTATGGGACACACAGATTTGTGCAAAATAAGAAAAGCTCTAAAGAAACAAGAAAACACCAATCAGGCCTTACAGATGAATAGATAAATATTACTCTATGGTATAAAAAAGTCACAAAAAAGGGAATAAATCCTCACTTTGTAACAAATCTCGGACGAAGAGTGGAGAGACTATAGAATAGACACGATACCCAGCTTTAGGTGAACGGTTGGCTAAAAACTGGACAATTTGGCATCACATAGCCACAAAGCCTGATTCAAATATGAGAATGTTATTAGCTCTTGTAATTAATGTAATGAGAGATATAGTAATAAAGGTAGTAAAAAATGGCACCTAAGTATACCCAATAGGGATTGTGTTTAATGGATGTACATGAACACCTAGAGAAAACTTGGAACCATATCAAAAGGAGCAATTATGATGAAAAAGTATAGGGACAATTGTCCCTATTTTTTCCTAGTAATGCTTTTGGGATGGAAAGATCATAGATCAGGGTAGATACAGGAAATGGTCTTCCCTCAGCTGGATTTACAATCCATATTCCTTTGCACACCTGCTCTGTAGATATTATTAGATATGAGTGGGAAGAGTGAGGGTGGATTATGGATGTAATCCATGTGGACTTTTTTTTACTCCACTAGTGGGGAAGCATATAGTCAACCTGGAAGACAAATCCTATACTGATTATTTTATAAGCAGTTGATAAATTCATGGCGGCACGGTGGTGTAGTGGTTAGCACTGTCGCCTTGTACCTCCAGGGTCTGGGTTCGATTCCCGGCCAGGCTTGATTCCTGTCTCTGTGTGCATGGAGTTTGCATGTTCTCCCCGTGCTTGGTGGGTTTCCTCCGGGTACTCCGGTTTCCTCCCACAGTCCAAAGACATGCAGATTAGGCTAATCGGCGTTCCCAAATTGACCATAGTGTGTGAATGAGTGTGCGTGTGTGTGTGTGTGTGTGTGCTCTGCGATGGATTGGCACCCTGTCCAGGGTGTACCCTGCCTCGTGCCCAGAGTCTCCTGGGATAGGCTCCAGGTCCCCGCGACCCTAAATACAGGATAAAGCGGTATAGAAGATGAATGAATGAATGAATGAATGATAAATTCATATCAAACACAGACCTTGATCAAATTTAAAGCACCTCCTAACCTAACTACCCAAATTACCACTTGAATTAAACCGTAAACAGGTAGCAATTGACAAATACTTAACTATTTGTTATGGGCTACGACAACATCATGGCTACGTAGCATAGCAACTTCTGCAAATTTGTGCAAACATGTAAGGTTATTTGAAGGTTACATAGAAAATATAGACTGTTTAGAGATAGAAATGTGTTAAAAAGCTTCTGGGGTCAAGTAAGTGTAAGAAAAGGTCAAGGACAGCTGATCACTAGGCAACCTCACCAGACCATAAACACAGATCTAATAGCTGAAGACACGGTCTCAATTAACTGATATAGAGAGATGCTCAGATGACAAGATAAGGAACAACATGCCAATTGCATTGTAGCCAGGATCCAAAAGCTTTAGCGATGGTCTCTAATCAGACTAACTAAAGCAGTGCGATAAATGACACGGATACATACTAAAGGAAAGGGAAGAGTCAGAGATCAACAAGATGGTGAGTGTCTATCTTCTACTCACTTTATGCATAATATACAGTAGATGATTTTGAAATCAATGAAGAGAAATCCTGGCTACCAAATTGTTTTTGCCACTTCCATTCTAATAATTTGGGTAAAGAGAGAGAGGTTACTCTGACTATATTAACTCTTATTATTTGCATGTAAGGCTAATTAAAACACATAAAAATAGCACATGTTTTATGTTGTAATTTACACATTATATATGATGATACAGTATGTTTAGATATATATTTGCAAGTATGTAATTTAGAGAAATGCATACCTTAAATGGAAAATTTACATTTTTTCTTTTTAATGAGCCTTAATTAGCCATGTGTAATGCAATGTAGTAGTTGTACTAGATTGCATTACATATGTATCATATGGCAAAAACTTTCACTTTATCTTTATTGTCTCATTGGTCTCAATGGTAACTTATTTGGAATATGTACAAATATAGGAGAAGTATGTAATGCTCAAGGATGTGGTTTCTTAGGTATCTTATTTCTCATGACAGATCATGCATGTGTTGATAGAATATGTCAAATTGTACAAGAAATAAGAAACATTGTATTCCAGACTTAGATACATTAATTTTTATCTCAGGAACCAGATTTTGAATAGTGCTGTAAGAAACAAAACTGTATAACCTAAATAAGAGAATGCTGTTGTGTATGTGGAAAAACATTATGTGGATGAAGAGTTGAATCTATAGAACAAATATTGATATTTGTCTGAAATGTTTTCTGTGCATGACAACTTATGTAATGAGAGATGGCGGAGAGATCACTGTCACACTTGCTTCCACCCAAATCCAAATAAGGTGGTAGCGAGCTGAAAAGTTGAGCTAAATTCTCAATTGTTTGCTAGAAAAGAACCATTGGAGATTTCGATATTAGAGCTATGGCAACCTATTTGGGGAGAAAGGCTAGGCACGTTAAGAATAGCCTATCTGAGTAGAGGTTTGGTGAAGGTTTGAGAAGACATATGTTATGCATTTGTGCACCCAAAGTATGTCTTTTGTTTGAGGCAATTGCTTTAGTGGAGCACTATGGAGAGATAAAGTACCTAAATCTGCACCAGCTCCTGGCAACCCGAGACCCATGCCACTCTTTCACTAGGTTATTATTTTACCAAGATAGTGAAACAAAATTGAAATTGAAACCAGAGAAAATTAGAGCAACTCAAAGGCGAGCGCCACGCTGGTTAAAAGGTATTAACCTGGTTTAGATGGTCTGGTCTTTTTTTTTTTATAGTTTCTTTGGGGAAACTATACAGGGAGATTAACCACCAATGAGGCTCAAATCTAGCTGATTGATGATTTTACTCAATCTCTTTGAGTGACAAAGCAAGTTATTAAGATTGAGTTGTATTTCCCGCCATCTCTCAAGAATGACCTGTACCCATACATAGAAAATCGGTCCAGGATCATGTGGATCATGTTATGATTGGAGAAATAATGTCCCATGGTGAACATATTGCTTAGATACATGCTAGAAGGAAGGCAGCATGGAGGGAAAGAAGAAGTCTCAAGAAACATCTTAAGACTCTTGCAAAAGCTACAGTATCTGAGAGATAAAAAACTAAGTTTATGATCAAGCACATACAGGAACTGAGACTGAGAGTTAGTGACGTAGATAGCACTTTGGATGTACTGTGAGTTGTCTGGTACATACTTCCAACAACTCTGAAGAATCTGTAAGATAACCAGGTCGTACATATCATTAGCGCCTGTCCGTCAATAGATGATTGCTATTTCTATGTTATTTTTTCTTTTATGTTATTTTTACTTTTCTTTTTTCTTTTATCTGTCATGTGTGTATGTTCATTTTTAGCACAGGTTAGTATTGTAAATCACAGAGCCAGGGTATATAAGGAGCTCTGATGTACCTTAATTCTGTTCTTAGATTAGAAGTTTTTGGATGTGTGCTTCCTTGTACTCATTTATTTTCATTAGAACTATTTTTGCTTAGTTATTCACATCTATCGTATAGTGCTTTATTTTGCTAAAGTTGTAACTGCATGGATATAAAATGAAGAAACGGACTGCCTCCCATTGCGAGGCTAGTACCCCAACAGCTATGTCTCAGAGGCATATTCTTTGGAGTGTGGCATAGATGATCCTGTGAGCTACATTCTCAAGGACTTATTTTAAGGTTAGTCTTGAATTATCCTTACTCTTATCTTTACAAAATTTGAAGAGTGTGGTTTGCCTTAAGCCAGTAAATATTGCTTATTGGGGGAACATTAACCATGGGCAGCATCACAGAATTAAAATAGACTTTACAGAGATTTATTTCAATCATCCCTTAATAAATATGATAATATACCAAGAAAAAAAAATATATAAACAGAAATAATTTTAAGTCATTTTTCTGTTTAGTTAATGCAGGATGTCTCCACATTCTCCATACATAAGTGGAATTGATTAAACACTTTATTTCTAGAACATCCTCTACATGATTGCCATTTCTTTGTCTCTCTCTCTCTCTCTCTCTCTCTCTCTGATAAACTGGTGCTATGCACGTAAAGGTACTGTGCTTTAAATCAGAAGATTGTTGTCAGTACATTCATGCATTTTGTCAAAGTTGTGTCCTACTGTAAATTCTAACTGGAAATTGTCACTTCAGGGAAAACGGGTAACTGTTTTCGATCAATCAGTCTGTACTAGATTTGTATTCATCAAATTAAATTGTCTCTAAAGTAGATATGCCCCCGCACCCAGGGGCAGGGACTGTTATACAGTAGCAGCAAACATGGTTCCAATGTTGAGTTTTGGCTACATTTCTTCCCCAACACTATTCTCTTTTACCTTATTCATATCAGTAATGGTCGATATTGCAGTGGATATAAGCTTACATACAGGTTTACATACAAGTTTGCAATCTCACAGGCACTTTTATGCCGCAGTGTTTCGTCACCATGTGACTGGTCAACACCTAAGCACATGGCATTTCTTTGCCTAGAACATTACCTCTAGTAAAGAGGCTTTCATAAACTTTTATTTTTATGCTGTTTTCAATAGTCACTGTTGCTATCTCTCTACAGTACTGACAGTATGTTTAGATTATGTGAGTGATCAAAAAGTTACCAGTTTTCCCTGAAGTGGCAATATTCAGATAGCCTTTAAGAACAGCTTTGACAAAATGAATAACTGTGCTGAAATCATTCTTCTGATTTAAAGGAACACATTTAAAGTTCCTTTACATGCATAGCACCAGTTCATCAAGAGCAGGAGAAATAAAGAAATGGCAATCAGGATGTTTTGGAAATAAAGTGTTTAATTCCACAGCATGTATGAATGCATGTATGTACTGTATGTGTGGTATAGTGGATAGCACTGTCGCCCTGCTCCTCCAGGGTCCAGGTTTGATTTCTGGACAGGTTCACAGGTTCGAGTTTGGTGGGTTTCCCCTCACAGTCCAAAGACATGCAGACTAGGCTAATCAGCGTTCCCAAATTGCCCGTAGTGTGTGAGTGTGTGCATGTGTGTGTGCCTTGTGATGGATTGGCACCCTGTGTGTCACCTTGGTGTACCCTCTCCTGGGATAGGCTCCAGCCCCCCCCCCCCCCCCCCTTATACAGGGTAATGCGGTATAGAGGATGACTGAATGAGTGAGTGAGGCTATATACAGTACAGTAACCTACGCTCACTGATCATCCCTCCACCTGCAGGGTCGAGCTCAACTCCCATTAAACAGTTGGCGCAGGTGTGACAATAACCTATTATTTAAACTATTCCAACATCCTGCAGGAGGTGAACTTGAGATGAGTGAATTCCTGTTAGACAGGTTTGCTTTGTTATTTGATCCATGCTGGACAGCCTACAGTTTAACTGTGCCACCTATAAGAGGCAGTATAACCCCGCAGTGTGTGTGTGTGTGTGTGTGTGTGTGTGATCGCAGGTCTGCTGCTCCGTGCCAGCCTGTAGATTAGAGTGAAGCTGGGGTGCCGATGTGCTGCGGTATATTAATAGGAGGCGATATGTGTGCAGATCTCTTTGAGGCTTTGCGCGGGCGCGGCGTCCACGGGCCTTTAGCCAGCTGTCTGTACATGTGCTAACTCTGTCACTGTCACTGTCACCAGCTCCATAAGCCGAAACCATGGAGGTCCTGGACGCCCTCAATCTGGGCGAATTGGCCCAATATTTCTCCAAAATGGCCATGTTTCCTGTCTTTGATCTGGCCTATTACATCGTGTCCATCCTCTACCTCAAGTATGAGCCAGGTAAGTGCGACACATGACTTCTTATTCTTATTCTTTTATTTTATCCCACACTTGTGCGCTTATTATTATACGCCGAATGATCAGCGCTGTCACTTCAATTGCGCAATGTGCGCCTTATTCGCGCAGCCGGTATTATTATTATTATTATTATTATTATTATTTTCGCTACATTTTCCGATTTGTAATGAGTGTTCAAAGCCATTCTGCCAACCCCCTGCTCGAAATCTGATAGATGCTCTACTCATACCAGAGCTGGAATAAATAGACCTGCCCTAAATAGACAACTGCATGAGAGAAAGAGTTCACAGCTTTGCCCCTGTTTAAATGTAACATACTGTATATACACACACACGCACACAAATAATCTGTTTCTATGGCAACAGAGTGCTCATATCGTAAGTTAAAGGATACCAGAATTATGTGTCGCCAATACTGCGCATGTCCTTCCTGGACGTTTGATAACAACAAAGCTCATAATGTCAGTAAAAAGATGGATCAGGATTGACCCCCATAGTGTTCAGTTCTGTCTACGCATCTAGTTTTACGGTTACATTCAATGCTGAGAAACACCTGCGAATATCTTCCACCAGTTTTTTCTTCTCACCTCACTCTCTTGTGTTTTTTTTATTTTTTTAATTCTATGGAATATGAGATCAGAAATGCTGTTTCATGTTTGAAATGCATAAACCCTTAAAACCCTGAAAGAAGTATTTTACCTCTGCCTTTTTTACAAAGCACTAAAACTGGAGACTCCTTCCCTAATCGTTATATAAATAACAGCTTCAATGTATCAAAATGCATGCTTTCGATTCGTTAACGCAGTGAAATCCTTGTGAACGGACTGTGCGTCAACATAAACCTGGGACTTTCAGCCTCTTTCAGACGGCAATGTTGTGCTGTGCTTGAAAATTGATTCTAAGCGTCTTTAGCCATTGGTTTAGACGGCTTTAGAACTTGTTTTTCTGTACTGGAGCTTCCAAAAACAAAAAAAATTTCTTTTTATGAAGAAAACTTTCCACTGACTGCTTGTGAGATTTGATGGAACACCTGTACTTTGCATATGTTTGCAATTCATTTGTCTGTGGAAGGAAATGTACAGTATGTAGTGCTTATTGTAAGAACTGCTTTCACATGTCTTATGCACAAATGCCACCACTTTGCCACTTAATGAGTTCTTGCAGACTGATGTTTATTTTTAGTCACCAGTTGATAGGATCACGTCTCCTTCAAAATGCCTGGTGGCCACACCTGTTCCATAAGATCTGTTTGCGTTGTTGCATTGGAGGGGCGGAGACGTAGTCTTAAATTTCCTATTCCACTGATATGATTTCTAATGATTAAACACTTATCTGTATTTCCTAAGGCCTGTTTTGGCTGCGATATAAGCAGAATGCATGACACATAATCTACATTCAGACACCTTATTTTTCATGTTCTTTGTTCATGTACGTATTATATTTTACCAGATTGCCCAACACCACTCCAGGTAAATCTGGTAAAGCACAGAGTAGGTGGATTAAGTGCACTGCGCTTCACTGTGGCTCACCATTAAATCCACAGGAAGATCCTGAGTAGAGGATTTATGTGAGTCTCTGTTTTACAGGCTCAGTGGAGGTCTCCCGCAGAAGCCCAGTGGCCTCATGGCTCTGCGCAATGCTCTACTGCTTTGGGAGCTACATCCTCGCAGACATCATGCTCGGACACTGCCCCATCGACTATTTCCATAATAACAGCCATATCCTCCTGGCCTCAGCAGTATGGTAGGTGTCTTCGGCTAGGTTTGGTAAACAGGTGTCTGACAGTCTGCAGCCCAAGTGCATTCAGTAGCCAGAACGATTTGCATAAAATTTACACAGGTTTCAAGTTCACAAAATAAACTTGTCTACACATTCTGTAGCTATTTCACACAGCCTTGATGTGCCCTGAATCAAAGTTTAAAGAAAAATAAACTTTGATTAAGACGATTCCTTAAACGATCTCTTACACTGTATTACGTCTGCAACTGTGCACTAATTCTACAGGTATAGTTTAAATAAAACAGCTGCTGTTCAATTTTAATACAAACTCATCAACTTAGATTTTCTCAACATTCCCGAATGACATCAAAACCCAGACTGCTGTTCGAATAATACCAAGCAGAAACCGTTAAAGCGCTTAATGTGTAAAACATGAGGTAGCAGGACACCAAGGGAGTGGTGATCTATCAAGTTGACAAGAAGGAGGATGTTTAAACACAACAGTGCTCTGAGAGCTTTACCTACTGTAATACAGTAGGATTGAGATTTAAGACATATAACCTTAGTATCATGACCATAGCATAGTAAGGGATTGAAACAATAGCATTACAGCACTGTTTAGAAAGAACCGGATGTATTAGCTGCATGTTGCTGAAGGGGTAGGTCCATAATATGTACTCAAGGTCAAAGCAAACTATTTTCTTATAATAATGGGTGTTAGAAAAGTTCATTATGTCCTCTAAACAACATGATACAAATACAACACCATGAATACCAATATCAATAAAAAAAATCTACAAAGAACGGTCATTTTATCAGGATAATTCACACAGTATTGCTTGAATTTGTTTTATTTATAACTCATTCCTGTAATGTCTTTCACGTGAAATCTAAAAAGTAGAGAAAAGTACGTTATTCTTTCCAGGTTTAAATGAACTACAGGACGTACTAAACATGTCAAACTCTACTTATCACACTTAAAGTTTAAAAATGGACTGGATTCTGTTATAAAATCCGTCCACACACCACGTATCTTTAAAGTTAATCCATTTTATAATGTCTGTCATATCAGCACCTGTCTCTGGGCTTCGTATAGGACATTACAATATATATATTTTTTTACATCAAAACCCATATTTTCTGAAATAACATTATCTGAGTATTATATTTAAAAAATTGTGGAGTTATGAAATACATGAAGTTTGGTAGAACGTACCAATGCCTCTTTGGGGGGAGATCTAGGCTGTCTCTACAGTCGTTCTCCCCTAAAGAGGTGTGGGTATTAGTTGGTGAATAGTAGAGATACTGTAGATAGGAATTTAACAGTGAGAAAGGTGGAGTGTAAGCAGTGGTATTTGGGCTACAATGCAACGTCTGCATGTACAGTACTGTATGTTTAACTTTCATTGACACTGTTTTTGCTCTCTTTAAAGTAAATGTTATTTGGCCTGTTTCTCTACCCACCATACTACAGGTATCTCATCTTCTACTGCCCACTTAACTTGTTCTACAAATGCGTCGCATTCCTGCCTGTTAAGCTTGTGCTAGTAGGCATGAAGGAAGTCGTCCGTACTCGCAAAATTGCCGCTGGAGTCCATCACGCTCATCACGCCTATCACCATGGATTTTTCATTATGATCATCACTGGTTATGTTAAGGGTAAGTAAGGGAAATATATACTGATTATAAGATTTTATATATATACAGTGGTGTGAAAAACTATTTGCCCCCTTCCTGATTTCTTATTCTTTTGCATGTTTGTCACACTTAAATGTTTCTGCTCATCAAAAACCGTTAACTATTAGTCAAAGATAACATAATTGAACACAAAATGCAGTTTTTAAATGAAGCTTTACGTTATTAAGGGAGGAAAAAAAACTCAAAATCTACATGGCCCTGTGTGAAAAAGTGATTGCCCCCCTTGTTAAAAAATAACTTAACTGTGGTTTATGACACCTGAGTTCAATTTCTGTAGTCACCCCCAGGCCTGATTACTGCCACACCTGTTTCAATCAAGAAATCACTTAAATAGGAGCTACCTGACACAGAGAAGTAGACCAAAAGCACCTCAAAAGCTAGACATCATGCCAAGATCCAAAGAAATTCAGGAACAAATGAGAACAAAAGTAATTGAGATCTATCAGTCTGGTAAAGGTTATAAAGCCATTTCTAAAGCTTTGGGACTCCAGCGAACCACAGTGAGAGCCATTATCCACAAATGGCAAAAACATGGAACAGTGGTGAACCTTCCCAGGAGCGGCCGGCCGACCGAAATTACCCCAAGAGCGCAGAGACAACTCATCCGAGACCCCAGGACAACATCTAAAGAACTGCAGGCCTCACTTGCCTCAATTAAGGTCAGTGTTCACGACTCCACCATAAGAAAGAGACTGGGCAAAAGCGGCCTGCATGGCAGATTTCCAAGGCGCAAACCACTTTTAAGCAAAAAGAACATTAAGGCTCGTCTCAATTTTGCTAAAAAACATCTCAATGATTGCCAAGACTTTTGGGAAAATACCTTGTGGACCGACGAGACAAAAGTTGAACTTTTTCGAAGGTGCGTGTCCCGTTACATCTGGCGTAAAAGTAACACAGCATTTCAGAAAAAGAACATCATACCAACAGTAAAATATGGTGGTGGTAGTGTGATGGTCTGGGGTTGTTTTGCTGCTTCAGGACCTGGAAGGCTTGCTGTGATAGATGGAACCATGAATTCTACTTTTTTCCAAAAAATCCTGAAGGAGAATGTCCGGCCATCTGTTCGTCAACTCAAGCTGAAGCGATCTTGGGTGCTGCAGCAGGACAATGACCCAAAATACACCAGCAAATCCACCTTTGAATGGCTGAAGAAAAACAAAATGAAGACTTTGGAGTGGCCTAGTCAAAGTCCTGACCTGAATCCTATTGAGATGTTGTGGCATGACCTTAAAAAGGCGGTTCATGCTAGAAAACCCTCAAATAAAGCTGAATTACAACAATTCTGCAAAGATGAGTGGGCCAAAATTCCTCCAGAGCGCTGTAAAAGACTTATCGCAAACGCTTGATTGCAGTTATTGCTGCTAAGGGGGGCCCAACCAGTTATTAGGTTCAGGGGGCAATTACTTTTTCACACAGGGCCATGTAGGTTTGGATTTTTTTCCTCCCTAAATAATAAAACCCCTCATTTAAAAACTGCATTTTGTGTTTACTTGTGTTATCTTTGACTAACAGTTAAATGTGTTTGATGATCAGAAACATTTTGTGTGACAAACATGCAAAAGAATAAGAAATCAGGAGGGGGGCAAATAGTTTTTCACACCACTGTATATATATAAATATATATATAAAATCCTCAAGGCTGGTAATTATCCTAACAGTTGAAAATATTATTTTGCACTGGATTACACGGTTATGATTGTTTTAACTGAGGAAAAATGAGTTTATGAGCTCTGCCCAAACAAGAAGCAAATATACCAATGCCAATAAATGCTCCAACTGTTGCCAATAAAAGCTCTTCATTTCACTGCGCTGTGAATGTACTCTTATGTCATGATACTGATATCACGAAGAAGTCATGTCCTTGTGTATCAAATGTCATTTTTAGGCGTGAGCCTCAAAAGCTGTTAGGGGGAGTATAATGTACTAATCTTAGTAAAAGGCCACGCATAGGGAGCTGTTAATCCTGATAGCAGCCTCAAAGGCAAAATGACCTCTTCTTACCTGACGCGTTTTCATTCTGTTTATGTCGTTGTAGGATCTGGAGTAGCTCTCATGTCAAATTTTGAGCAACTGTTGCGTGGAGTTTGGAGACCAGAGACCAATGAAATCCTCAACATGTCATTGTGAGTATTTCTTCTTCAGTTATATACCCCAGTTTATGTACTGTAGGCTGCATGATTTAAAGAAGAAGTAATTTGTACAAAAATAATCACTGATGGGGCACGGTGGTGTAGTGGTTAGCACTGTCGCCTTGCACCTCCAGGGTCCGGGTTCGATACCCGGCCAGGCTCGATTCCCATCGCTGTGTGCATGGAGTTTGCATGTTCTCCCCGTGCTTGGTGGGTTTCCTCCGGGTACTCCGGTTTCCTCCCACAGTCCAAAGACATGCAGATTAAGCTAATTGGCATTCCCAAATTGACCATAGTGTGTGAATGAGTGTGAATATTAATTTGGTAGACAATACTGTTAGTCATTGTATTTGTTGTATAACAGGCAGGAAATTAACAGCCAAAGAGCGTTAAAAAGTTATAACAAACAAACAAACAAATAAGGCAGGCTAGGGTTAAACCAAAACAAAATGGAGCAGTAACTAAGAAAATAAGTTCATGCATGACACATTATCATGAGTATTTGATGGCAAAACCAGATTTCAATTAAATAGACGAGCTAATTACACGGATAACAATAAACACATCATCATAACTGGGGAATAAACAGGATTGGAACTGTTGTATCATGCTCAAAAGTTGCATCTTTTCAAATATTGCATCGTTCATTTTCCAAACATTTCATTGCATTTGCATAAACTTACTAACCCCTCTCTGGATGCATCTGCAGCCCTACTAAAGCCAGCCTGTATGGAGCCATTCTGTTTACACTCCAGGAGGCGCACTGGATTCCTGTGTCAAAGACCACCCTTATCTGCATCTTCACTCTTTTCATGGCTACTTCTAAGGTACAGTATGATCTTCACAGCACGGGTAGAAACATAATAGAGACGTTGATTCACAGACAACACGGTAACACGGAGCGCTGTTTCATTCGTAGGTGGTCATGACTGCTCGCCACTCTCACGGATCTCCCTTCACTCTGGTCGAGTCCTGGGTGTCCCACATGCTGTTCGGGTCTCCTCTTGCTGTTGAAGATGCTCATAATCACCATCACACTGCCCCCGCTGCTGCCGCTGCTCCGGCCTCTCCGTCCAAATCCAAGGAGGAACTGAGTGAAGGCACTCGCAGGAGAAAAGTCAAGAAAGCAGAATAGACAGCCAGCTCATTATCATGAGGCAAAAGAAGAAAAACAACTAGTATCTGATCTCAGGCCACTTTTTGATACCTGGGTTTATAGTCATTATCAGGAAGACAGTAATTTAATGTTCGCTGGTTAAAGCATGTTTTTAATGGTGCTTTAAAGGAAAGATAGTATGTAGGGACTCTGTAAATAGTTCACCAAACATTCTCATCTTTCCTGTTCATTCATAGTGGATATCTCGATTTATTATGTGCCTTGCAGTCTGTCAGTGGAGCTCCATCCTTCTGTCAGTGGTGAACTATGTTATAGACCTATAAGCCCAGTGAAAAGGTGAAACTGTCCCATTTAGATCAACATACAGTACTATATGGGTTTGGAAAGAAGCAAAGTACGTATTGTACATGAATGATCTTTATCATAATGCATTTGACTGTACAACATTTTCAAAAGTAAAACTATTTTCCAATCATCTGTTTCTGAGTTTATGTGTGCTATTGATAACCTAGAGGTTTTTCAACATATTTATGTTTTTATATGCAGTGTTAGTATGATTAAGCATTCAGACCAGGACCAGTTTCCAGTTATCAGTAATGTTTCATTTCTTCATGTACATGTAGGAACCATATTTTACTGCTGAAAACAGGTATAGGGACACACTCCCAGTGATGCAAAGTTGATATAGTAATTATCATTCATACTCTTGTTTTTCTATACTTTTAATAAACTCTCTCTTACTGTGTTCACAAACACTAAGAGAACAACGAGGTCTCCAATATTCCACAATAAATACCTACAGAGAGAAAATGTTCTACTGATACAGGAGTTTAGCTGGTGTTGGTTCTTCGTTTGGTTCGCTCACTAAAAGCATGTTCATGACGGTTTTCACCGCCATGTGTATATTATTGACCCAAAATACCTGCATACTGTCTAAATAAATTTTTTTTTACTGCAGTAAAGGAACAAAGAAAACACAATGCTTGCTATCTGTTATCAGCAAGTAACTCGGTATGAGGTCATAGCCCAACCTTTCCAGAAACATAACACAATAAATACAAACTGTACAAATGAAACACATCAAAACATGTAAGTGAATGAATTCTTACACTTGGACGAGTCAGCATCAAGACTGCTGGACTGAAAACCTAAATATTTATCTGTAGCTTTTGATTAGTTTGACTTCCCGGTCTTGCCTGGGGGCCCTGGGTTACAGATAATGATCTGTTTCACAAAAGTAACCAAGACGAGAATTCAAAGATTCTCCTTCACACTTTGGATGCCATTTGAAAAAAGTAAAAAGAATCAATTAAATGTCATGATATCCCAAAAATGTTGTCATCAATACAAGTCCTTTTTTCGCTTATCCATTTCTAACAGTCATTCTGGGAAAAGAAAGTTGAGATAAATGCCCTTTAAGCTGGTCAGGTGTGTCAGGGTGCAACATAGAACCCCAAGAGCCGATGAACTGGAACCAAACAAACATCTGCGCATGCAATCACTGACCACCAAGACACTCAGTATAAACACAGCAGCATTGATTGTTGCAGTGCATGTGTGATCCTAATGCTGAAGAGCTCGAGTAAACAAATGTTTTTGCAACTCAATTGTTCAGTTTTTGCTTCCAAAGGGACAGACTTTCTTGTATTTTCAATGTAGTCATAAAAAGAAGAGTTCTCCAGGCCTCCTGAAGGACGTTTTTTGGGTCTCACTTTCAGTCTAGTCGCTGACAAGTTTCAGGGGAATGTTTTTTGTTTTTTAAGCACACAGCGGACTATGGATCATTCAAGCATTAAAAAAAAACATTTAAATTAAGGCATGAACCAGTGAGAAACAGATGATCAGGCCGATGAGTAGTTTACTGGTGATGCTGAATGTGGAGTGGTTGGAACAGACGAGAGGGGAAAAGAGGTTGCTGCTGAGGTTGTTACATAAACAACAAATTTGTAAATGTACATACTGTATTTAGGCACTTTGCAGCCTGTCTCAGTAAAGAAAAATCTTATATCTTTCATTTTAATGCACATAATTAAATTTCATTTTATTTAATAGAAAGAAATGAGGGGAGACTCAATGAGGGGTGACCCAATACTGTAGAATAAGTTTTCTTTCATCTGTTGGAATTTCATCATTTATGATCTGGCTAAAAGAGGAACAAAACATAATTTACCAAAATTTCATCAAAATTAAACCGAATCGATATTTTATACAAACAGAGACTGATTGCTTACCTGCATAAATGCTATAAGGCATCTTCCTGACTTCAGTGATGTCAGAGGTGGAGAGGAATATAAGCAGAGGAGGGGACTGAAAGCAAGTCACATGCAGACAAACACACAACAGCTCGACCTTGCTAGAGGAGAAAACCAAAGATGTTCATATCTCTTTCTCTTTTTCTGTTATTATCTGGATTTGTTCATATAGGAAGGAGTGTAGTGGCCAGCCAAGGAGCATCAAAAGGTAAGTAGCTTCAATTCACACATTCCTTTTATATAAGTGGACCATAGACATGTGGGTTACATTTAGATAGACATGATCACATCAACTTTTCAGTTCATCACCTTAGTCCTGATGCTTAATTTTAGGTTATAACCTATATAAAAAAAAAACTTTATGTTTATTTTAAGTATTTATGTGAATAAAGATCTAATAATTTCTTGGGTTGCAGTCCTGGTTTAAAATCATATTTCTTATCTCATAACTTGATATGTGAAGAACAGTTGTTTGCTCACCCTTCAGATGAAATAAACAAACACCGGTTTTCACCAATATGTCAAAATATGCCAAAAAAAAGTAAATGGTAAGAAAATAGTGACATTAAATTGTTAATAAAATTATAGCAGTAAATATGTAAAAATAGTAATTTAAACATAAGTAATTGTAAATAATATATGTTCAAACTATTTCATAATTACATTTAAAATTTCCATTTTTCTTTTATTTACACCTAGCTCCAGGCTTTATTATGTATCATCTGATCATTGCTTAGTTATATTATTCTCAAACTGTTTATTGTAATTGTACTAAATATCATATATGCCCTTTTCAAGTCATATTTTTAAAATAAGATTGTCATGGAAAAACTTTTATTTATATACTGTAGTCTTGCTTTAACAGATTTCTGTTGGGGCAGCAAGGTGCCTTAGTTCTTATCAATGCTGCTTAAACAATTCACCCACATTTTTTTACTACTTGGAATTATTTATTCTTAAACAAGTGGTTTACTCTTTTTTCCATTTTGAATTTTCCAGCAGTTCTTTTGCAAAACTATTTAAGGGAATGCATGTTGAAAACTCAGAGACAGTTAATGGAAACAACACATTTCCATTCCAGCAGAGAGAAGGCTCATTCATCTCTAGAGAAAAGCAATATGCTGACATATTCTGTTCTGAGATCAGCTTCCTACCGCGAGACAGCAGGAACAGAGATGAAGTCGATGCTTGACTGATGCTCTTTCTTATCTTTATGATTCAATTCAATTTAGTCATCATCACTTTTCTTCATTCATATGTGTTTTTTCTCTTTATAACACGCTAACACACATAAAGCACCGAGAATGACTCCAGGAAATGATAAATAAACCATCCTTTTGAATTCCAGCAAAATTTGGCTATCCTCAGTTAACAAGAAGCCATCGGCTGTCAGAGAGCTCTGACACAAGAGACTCACAAATGCCTGGTGGAAAACTCATTACAACAGGAGTGAAAGTCAACATACTGTACTGTATAAGACCTTATAGATCTGTTTTGGTCATTATTCAGTGTGTGATATTTTGATATGTGATATAGAGATTTCACTTCTGGCAGTTGCTAATATATATTCAAATGTAAAGTGTTGCAGAAGCAGGACGTCTTTTTTACACAATGGTGCAAATGTAGCGCTTCTGATGGAGACTATGCTGAATAGCACCTTTGTATATAGAGGAAGAGTTACTTGGTATAAGCTTGGTACTGTATGTTCCCCGAGAGCCCTGGAATAGCCTTCATGCTATATACAGGATAAGCTGCATGGAAGATGAATGGATTTTAACTGTAGTTTCAGATTGCTGTCTTAAACAAGTGGTTTACTCTTTTTTCCATTTTGAATTTTCCAGCAGTTCTTTTGCAAAACTAAATCATTCCCTTTTAGGGATTGTATCATCTGCTCCATCTTACTCTATCCTCTGCATCCTCTTCTCTCACCCCAACTCTGTCTCCATAAATCTCCTCTTTGATCTTCCTTTAGACCTCCTGCCTGGCAGTACCAACTTCAGCACCCTCTACCAATATGCTCACAATTTCTTCTCCATGACATTTACAATTTGAACAAACTTTTGCATTATTTTTGGTACAGCCCTGATACAATATAAGTTTTGTTTTGATTATTTCCACAGATGATGAGATAATAAACCAGATTAAGGGCACAAACCAAGCCCTGGCTGAAATTAAGCAACTGCTTAAACAACAGGTATACATTTCTTTGAAATACTGGTAATACATCTTGGATGGATTCTAGAGAGTAGTAAAAATGTGGGAGCAACTAATTTCACCATATAATAATAATAATAGCGGCGCGGTGGTGTAGTGGTTAGCACTGTCGCCTTGCACCTCCAGGGTCTGGGTTCGATTCCCGTCTCTGTGTGCATGGAGTTTGCATGTTCTCCCCGTGCTTGGTGGGTTTCCTCCGGGTACTCCCGTTTCCTCCCACAGTCCAAAGATATGCAGGTTAGGCTAATTGGCGTTCCCAAATTGCCCGTAGTGTGTGATTGGGTGTGTGAGTGTGTGTATGTGTGTGTGCCCTGCGATGGATTGGCACCCTGTCCAGGGTGTACCCCGCCTAGTGCCCGAAGTCTCCTAGGATAGGCTCCAGGTTCCCCGCGACCCTGAACACAGGATTAAGCGGTACAGAAAATGAATGAATGAATAATAATAATAATAATAACCAAAGTCATCATCATCATCATCATTATGTATAAAACCAGACCTTCTTTTTCTTTTCTTTAGTAAACCTCCAGCACTTCATACTGTAGCTTTCATAGCACTTTTAAACAGTAGGGTGGGGGGGGGGGTGTTCTGATTGGCTAATTGGTTACTCCATAAAGCATAAACATTAATGTGCGACAAATAGTTTGCAAAATAATAACAAAATTATTTCACATATTAATACCCATCTGCATTGTATTTGTCCTTTGTAAAACAAACCTGTATAAGCATTTGGAGCTGTTGTAAAATAATTCTAGCGTAATTGTGCATCTGCTGGCTTTGACCCCTAACAGATCCAGGTTGCTTGGCTTGATCTTAAACCTTGTTTAGTATCATATCTGATACTACACATCCATGTGTTATTCATATTTCTGAACTGAGCATAAATTACTTACTGTACATTGCAGAAAAACTGTACATTGTTGATTTGTATTTCATAATGTAGATAGAGGAAATTGTGTTTCTGAAGAACACTGTTATCGAGTGTGAGGCCTGTGGTGAGATTAATTTTCCATGTTTTTTTATTAATACATACTGTACTAATCAAACAGGGTAAAGTCATGTCATGAATCATTTAATTACTTTCAAATAGTTTTACTCTAACAATATGTTTTCCTTCTAACACAAAAGTGTTCAAATGTAACATGGCATCTTGCAGGCATGCACACAGGTGTTCCAGTACAAAAACTGTCCTGTTCTCCCAATCCCTGCCACCCAGGAGTGACTTGTACTGAGACGGTTAATGGTATCAGATGCGGGCCATGTCCTCAAGGCATGGAGGGCAATGGCACCTATTGCACAGACATTGATGAGGTAGGGTTCATCACAGGAGGAAGCCAACACCAATGCTTTTCCATTTTAACTTCTCCGAAATTTGTTCGATTTGATTCGATGTTCGAAATCGGGTTCGATTCTCGGCCCGATTTGATTCCTGCCCCTGTATGCATGGAGTTTGCATGTTCTCCCTGTGCTTGCTGGGTTTCCTCCCACAGTCTAAAGATATGCAGATTAGGCTCATTGGCATTCCCAAAATTGCCCAGAGTGTGTGTGTCCCCTGCGATGGATTGGCACCGTGTCCAGGGTGTGCCTAACAAATTCATATACTATACTATACTGTTGATTGATAGTGAATATTTTACTGTACATAAGGAAAGAAAAATAATCTGAGCAAAATGCCTGTTCCCCTCCGTGTAACTCCTGTAAAGCCCTTGGTTTTTTTGATTGTAGTGTACTGTGAAACCATGCCATATGGGTGTGAGATGCATCAACACGTCTCCCGGGTTCCGCTGTGGTCATTGCCCTGCTGGTTATACGGGGCCCCAGGTGCAGGGAGTCGGACTTGACTATGCCATCGCCAACAAACAGGTTAACACTTCATGCCACTTCAACTACATTCTTTTTTCTCACGTCATCTTTGTCAATGCATTATATCTGTATCTATTTTCATTCCTTAAAGGTTTGTCGAGACATAAACGAGTGTGAGATCTCAAATGGAGGCTGTGTGGAGAATTCCATCTGTTTGAATACAGCGGTAAGCCAACGATAAAGAACTATAGTAAAACAAAATGGGTGCACAAAGGTACTTTGGGCGGAGTAGATTCCTTGAATAGATTCCATGATGAAGATGTTTTATTAAGAACATTTTCTGAACGGTTAACCCTTGTCTTGTGAAAAACCGAATAGATAGAAGCAACCTTTCCTTAAATGATAAATAATATATACAGTGGTGGTTAAATATATTAAACCAACGTATGTATTATAGTTAAAATCCAGCGAGTTTTTAAAGAATGAAAGACTTCATAATAAATATAATTGTTGTATCATAATTTCATTGCATCAAATACCAAATTATTCTTATTATTTTGATTATTATAATGTTTATCATTAAAACGTTTTTAAGATTTTAGTGACAAACTGTAGATGATTAGAAAAACATATTCTGTGTGTGTGTGTGTGTGTGTGTGTGTGTGTGTGTGTGTGTGTGTGTGTTAATGCATTAAAAATAACTTTGGATAAAACGTCACACACAGCCTCTTTATGCATCTGATTAATTAACTGGATTTTCTCCTTCTTGAGAGGAAGGTGTTTTCAGATATAGTAGACTGTTAACTCTTCTTTTTTTCTTTTTTTAACCAAGATCAGGAATAGGGGCTACAGACTCTATTTATACATTTGTCCAGGTTAGGTGAAGAATTTAACCTCAGATTCCTCAAGGTTTCATGTATTGTATTATTATTCGAATAAGGAGTATGAAATAAGGAATATATTAATAAAAGAAAAATAGAATATGAAAAGCAAATATTTAAATAAGGAATATAAAATATGAAATAAGAATATAATAATTATCATAACAAATACAGTAGCGGATTTCAAAACTATAAAATAACGCATATGGAATTAAGTAATTACGTAATGCAACCATGGGGGGGCGCAATCCAGTGTCTTCTTGTGCCAGTCCCAAGTCTGGATAAATGCAGAGGGTTGTGTCAGGAAGGGCATCCGACGTAAAAACATTTGCCAAATCAATGATGCGAATCAGAAATATCATTTCCATACCGGATCGGTCGTGGCCCGGGTTAACAACGACCGCCACTGGTGCTGTTGACCTACAGTGTGCCGGTGGAAATTGGGCTACTGTTGGTCGAAAAAGGAGAGGAGGAAGGCGTGTTTGAAATCAGAGAGAGAAAAGGAAAGGCAAGAGTTTAGGAGTAAAAGTAGGGACTTTGAATGTTGGGACCATGACAGGGAAGGCAAGAGAGTTGGTTGATATGATGCAGAGAAGGAAGATGGATATACTGTGTGTCCAAAAGACCAGGTGGAAAGGTACTGTAGCAAGGCTAGAAGCTTATGATCAGGGTTCAAATTGTTTTACCATGGTGTGGATAGGAAAAGAAATGGAGTAGGAGTTATTCCGAAAGAGGAGTTTGTAAGGAATGTCCTAGAGGTGAAGAGAGTATCAGATAGGGTGATGAGTCTGAAGCTGGAAATTGATGGTGTGATGTTCAATGTTGTTAGTGGTTATGCTCCACAGGTAGGATGTGTGTTAGAAGAGAAGGAGAAATTCTGGAGTGAGTTAGATGAAGTGATGCGGAGCATCCCCAGAGGTGAGAGAGTGGTGATTGGTGCAGACTTCAATGGACATGTTGGGGAAGGGAACAGAGATGACAAAAATGTGATGGGCAGGTTTGGTCTTCAAGACAGGAATGTAGAAGGACAGATGGTGGTAGACATTGCAAAGAGGCGTGAAATGGCAGTAGTAAATACTTACTTAAAAAAGAGGCAGGAACATAGGGTGACATATAAGAGTGGAGGCAGAAGCACTCAGGTGGACTACATCTTGTGTCGATGTTGTAATCTGAAAGAGATTAGTGACTGCAAAGTGTTGGTAGGGGAGAGTGTAGCCAGACAACACAGAATGATGGTGTGTAAAATAACCCTGGTGGTGAGGAAGGTGAAGAGGACAAAGGCAGAGCAGAGGACAAAGTGGTGGAAGCTGAGAAAGGAAGAATGTTGTGTAGTCTTTAGGGAGGAGTTGAGACAAGCTATGGGTGGTCAGGAGGTGCTTTCAGTTGACTGGACAACTACAGCCAATGTGATCAGGGAGACAGGTAGGAGGGTACTTGGGGTATCATCAGGTAAGAGAAAAGTGGACAAGGAGACTTGGTGGTGGAACGAGGAAGTCCAGGAGTGTATACAGGGAAAGAAGAAGAAGTGGGACACTGAGAGGACTGAAGAGAGTAGACAGCAGTACAGGGTGATGCAGCGTAAGGTGAAGGTAGAAGTGGCAAAGGCCAAACAAAGAGCATATGAGGACTTGTATGCTAGGCTGGACAGTAAGGAGGGTGAGGTGGATCTGTACAGGTTGGCGAGGCAGAGATAGAGATGGGAAGGATGTGCAGCAGGTTAGTGATTAAAGATAGAGATGGAAATGTACTGACAGATGCTAGGAGGGTGATGGGAAGATGAAAGGGGTACTTTGAGGAGTTGATGAATGAGGAAAATGAAAGAGAACAAAGAGTAGAAGAGGTGACTGTTGTGGAGCAGGGAGTAGCAAATATTAGTAAAAGTGAGGTGAGAAGGGCGTTGAAGAGGATGTAGAGTGGAAAGGCTGTTCCTGATGAAATATCTGTGGAGGTATGGAAGCGCTTAGGAGAGGTGTCAGTAGAGTTTCTGACTAGTTTGTTTAACAAGATCTTGAAGAGTGAGAGGATTCCAGAGAAATGGAGGAGAAGTGTATTGGTGCCGATTTTTAAGAACAAGGGAGATGTGCAGAGCTGTGGCAATTACAGAGGCATAAAGCTAATGAGCCATACAATGAAGCTGTGGAAAAGAGTAGTGGAAGCTAGATTAAGGGCAGAGGTGAGAATTTGTGAGCAGCAATATGGTTTCATGCCTAGAAAGAGTACATCAGATGCAGTATTTGCTTTGAGGATGCTGATGGAGAAGTACAGAGAAGGTAATAAAGAGTTGCATTGTGTCTTTGTAGATTTAGAGAAGGCGTACGACAGGGTGTCGAGGGTTGAGCTGTGGTGTTGTATGAGGAAGTCTGGAGTGGTAGAGAAGTATGTTAGAGTGGTGCAGGACATTTATGAGAGCTGTAAGACAATGGTGAGATGTGCTGTAGGAGTGACAGAAGAGTTCAAGGTGGAGGTGGGTCTGCATCAAGGATCGGCTCTAAGCCCCTTTTTGTTTGCTCTGATGATGGACAAGATGACAGATAAGGTTAGACAGGAGTCTCCATGGACTATGATGTTTGCAGATGACATTGTGCTTTGTAGCGAGAGCAACGAACAAGTGGAAGAAAATTAGGAGAGGTGGAGGTACGCTCTGAAAAGCAGAGGAATGAAGGTTAGCCGCAGCAAGATGGAATACAGAGGTGTGTGAATGACAGGAACCCAAGAGGAACGGCGAGGCTACAGGGAGCAGAGGTAAAGAAGGTGCAGGACTTTAAGTACTTAGGGTCAACGGTCCAGAGCAATGGAGAGTGTGGAAAGGAGGTGAAGAGGTGGGTACAGGCAGGTTGGAATGGGTGGAGAAAAGTTTCAGGTGTGTTGTGCGATAAAAGAGTATCAGTGAGAATGAAAGGAAAGGTGTACAGGACAGTGGTGAGACCAGCGATGCTCTACAGCTTAGAGACAGTGGCACTGAAGAAAAGACAGGAGGCAGAGCTAGAGGTAGCAGAGCTGAAGATGTTGAGGTTCTCCTTGGGAGTGACAAGGATGGATAGGATCAAGAATGATATATCATCAGAGGGACAACCCATGTTAGATGTTTTGGAGATAAAGTCAGAGAGGCCAGATTGAGGTGGTTTGGACATGTTCAGAGGAGAGATGGTGAATATATCCGTAGAACGATGCTGAGGTTGGAACTGCGAGGCAGGAGGTCTAGAGGAAGAGTAAAAGAGGAGATTTATGGATGCAGTGAGAGAGGACATGAAGTTAGTTGGTGTGAGAGAGGAGAATGCAGAGGATAGGGTTAGATGGAGGCAGATGATTCGCTGTGGCGACCCCTGAAAGGGAACAGCCGAAAGACAAAGAAGAAGAAGAATTAGGTAATTACGTAACAACAACAAAAACAACAGCTAGTTGTTATTTTAAGACACAGAGGTCAGCCTTTCTGTAATAGTTCTTGCAAGAACAGTATTGTCAAGTGCATTTGCAAAATCCGTCAAGCACTATAATGAAACTGGCTCTCATGAAGGCCGTCCCAGGAGCACGAGACCAAAACCTACCTCTGCTGCAGACGAGAAGTTCATTTAGAGTTATCAGCCTGAAAAATGACCAATTAACAGCACCTCAGATTAGAGGCGTTATGAAGTCTTTACAGAGCAGAAGTAGAAACATCTCAATATCAACTGTTCAAAGGAGATTCATGCATTTTTTGGACGCCTTCAGCATTCCTTTACAATGTAGAAAGAAATAAAAATCAGGAACCATCATGGAGTTAGGAAGTGAAAGTATATATATATATATATATATATATATATATATATATATATATATATATATACAGTACAGGCCACAGGTTTGGACACACTTTCTCATTCAATGTGTTTTCTTTATTTTCATGACCATTTACGTTGGTAGATTCTCACTGAAAAGACTATGAAAGAACACATGTAGAGTTATGTCCTTAACAAAAAAAGGTGAAATAACTGAAAACATGTTTTATATTCTAGTTTCTTCAAATTGGCAAACTCTGATTACTGCATTCTCTATATATTAGTGTATATATATATAAATTTTTTATATATCATATATGTCTATATGTGTGGCAGGGGTCTTTCCGCTGTAGCCGCTGCAAGCCAGGATTCATTGGAGACCAGATACAAGGCTGTAAGCCCGAGAGGGCATGTGGGAATGGGCAGAACAACCCTTGTCATGCGAGTGCCGAATGTATCACCCATCGGGACAGCAATATTGAGTGTGTTGTAAGGACTTCAAATCACATTGCACTGAAAAGCACTATGAATTGTATCGAAGAAGGAATCTTACTGTATGTATTACAATTCGCCTCAATCATTCAAACGCGACTAAAAACCCAAATCTCATTGTTTAGTGTGGAGTTGGTATGGCTGGCAATGGATACTCATGTGGAACTGACACAGATATTGATGGCTTGCCTGATGAACAATTGCAGTGTTCTGACAGAAGCTGTGCTAAGGTGAGAATAAACAGTTTCACACAATATACAGTGGTGTGAAAAACTATTTGCCCCCCTCCTGATTTCTTATTCTTTTGCATGTTTGTCAAACAAAATGTTTCTGATCATCAAACACATTTAACTATTAGTCAAAGATAACACAAGTAAACACAAAATGCAGTTTTTAAATGAGGGGTTTTATTATTTAGGGAGAAAAAAAATCCAAACCTACATGGCCCTGCGTGAAAAAGTAATTGCCCCCTGAACCTAATAACTGGTTGGGCCACCCTTAGCAGCAATAACTGCAATCAAGCGTTTGCGATAACTTGCAAAGAGTCTTTTACAGCGCTCTGGAGGAATTTTGGCCCACTCATCTTTGCAGAATTGTTGTAATTAAGCTTTATTTGAGGGTTTTCTAGCATGAACCTGTCAGGGGCCGCTAGGGGGCGTGAGGGATCCAAGTGCAGACAGGGTAAATGGGAGACAGTGGTGCTTGTGAACAGTGAAGCAGGCAGGGCAGTGATTAAATTCCGAGTTGCAAAATACCTTATGCAGGCAGGAGGCTTCGCCGAAATGCGGAAACACGGAGTACCAGCTCGTGACTGTGTCGAGATGGGGAGGCGATGCGTGTGACGCAAGCGTAGCGTAAACACGGAAGTGCGCGAGCCGGCGCGAGTGACAGCTGGGATCAATGCAGGCGCGTGCAGCGTGAGCTTGAGCTGTGGCGGCGCGCAGAGCGAGCGCATGCAGAGGGAGAGCTCCGCGATGAGATGCCGGTGTGGATGGAGGGGGAGAGAGCTCAGCGAGCCGCGAGGGCTAATCGTTGTCGTGAAGCAGGCAGAGGTCGAAGCCGGAGAGACGAGAGGGGGTCCGTGATCCAAGCTCGTAGTCGTAAACAGGTAAGAGGTCGGCAACATGAAATATCCAAAGTATAGTATCCAAAAACGAGAGACAAAATCGTGGTCGGGGAAAACAAAGCGTGGTCGAGATCCAATAGACAATGAAGAAAAATCGCTGGAATATTGGGCTAGTGAGGCACACAATAATCTGGCGACGAGGCAGTGTCAGGGTGTGGTTTAAATAGGTAACAAGGCTGATTACTAATAGCGTCCAGGTGTACAGGGAGGAGAGGGGGCGTGGTGCCATGCGAGAGTTGTTGACAAACATGGATCATGACGGAGCTGTGGCTTGGCGTGTCATGACAGTACCCTCCCCTCTATGAACGCCTCCAGGCGTTCTTGCAGGTGCTTCGGGGTGAAGTCTGTGGAAATCAGAGATTAGAGAACGGTCTAGGATAAACCTGGCGGGTACCCAACTCCTCTCTTCAGGGCCATAGCCTTCCCAGTCTACTAAGTACTGGAGGCCCCGCCCCCGGCGGCGAGACTTGAGGAGCTTGTGAACAGTGAAGGCTTCTCCCCCATCAATGAGTCGGGGGGGTGGGGGGGGCTGGGGGGGGGTGGACAATGGGCAGGAGACTAAACGACGAATCTGGGAAACATGAAATGTGGGGTTGATCCGGCGCATGGAGAGGGGTAGAGCAAGACGGACAGAGCATGGGTTTATGATTCGGGTGATGGGGAAGGGTCCGATGAATCTTGGTGAGAGCTTTCTGGACGTGGTCTTGAGTGGGAGGTCCCGTGTAGACAGCATGACCCTTTGGCCGATACGGTAGTTGGGAGCTGGTGACCGATGACGATTTGCCTGGCGTTGAAAAGTGCTTACAGTGCGTAGGAGCTGCTGCCGGGCGTGTTGCCATGTTCTTTTGCAGCGACGGACAAAGGTTTGGGCTGAGGGTACTGCTACTTCCTTTTCTTGGACCGGGAAGAGGGGTGGTTGATACCCCAGACAGCAGTGGAAAGGGGACATGCCTGTCGAGGAGGTAGGGAGCGAGTTGTGGGCGTACTCGACCCATGGTAGGAAACGACTCCAGGAGGATGGATCCCGCGAGGCCATGCATCTTAAGGATTTCTCCAACTCTTGGTTCACTCGTTCTGTTTGACCGTTGGTTTGGGGATGAAATCCGGATGAGAGGCTGGGGTTGGCGCCGACAAGGTTACAAAAGGCCTTCCAGAACTGGGCAGAAAACTGAGGACCCCTGTCTGAGACAATGTCGACGGGAAGTCCGTGAAGTCGAAAGACATGATTAATTAGGAGTTCGGCTGTTTCCTTGGCCGATGGGAGTTTGGATAGTGGGATGAAATGCGCCGATTTGGAAAAGCGGTCCACGATAGTTAATATGCACGTGTTATTTTGGGAAGGAGGCAGGCCAGTGACGAAGTCGATGGAAATGTGTGACCAGGGGCGGTGAGGGATGGGGAGGGGTCTAAGGAGACCCTCAGGGGAGCGGTTGGTTGTTTTATTTCTGGTACAGGTGTCGCAGGAAGCCACAAGGCTCTTGACATCCTCTTTCATGGTGGACCACCAAAAACGTTGGCGTAGGAGGGAGAGCGTACGTGCGGCCCCAGGGTGGCAAGCCAGTCTGGAGCTGTGGGCCCAGTCAAGCACCTGTGGTCTCACAGAAGCTGGGACGAAGAGCTTGTTGGGTGGAACGGTGCTTGGGCCGGGTTCTCGTTCGAGGGTCTGTTGAACCAGACGTTCCACGTTGAATTGGAGCATTGCTACCAGGCAGTGAGGAGGAAGAATCACCTCCGTCATGGATGAATCCTGAGGGGTGGAGAATTGTCGGGAGAGGGCATCAGGCTTGATGTTCTTGGAGCCAGGGCGATATGACAGTGTGAATCGGAAACGGGAGAAAAATAGTGACCATCGTGCTTGGCGTGAGTTAAGTCTCTTCGCTGTCTTCAAGTACTCCAGATTTTTATGGTCGGTCCATACGAGGAAGGGGTGGTCCGCCCCTTCTAGCCAGTGTCTCCATTCTTCCAAGGCCAACTTGACCGCCAAGAGTTCACGGTCCCCAATACCGTAATTGCGTTCAGCAGGTGTGAGTCGGCGGGAGAAGAAGGAGCATGGGTGGATTTTAGCGTCCTTTGTGGATCTCTGGGACAGGACGGCGCCTACTCCAGTCTCAGACGCGTCTACTTCCACGATAAACTGGAGGGAGGGTTCGGGAAAAATAAGGATGGGTGCCGTAGTGAAGCGGGACTTGAGATCCTTGAAGGCTATGTCAGCCTGGGGGTTCCATCGGAATGGGATCTTGGAGGACGTAAGTGTCGTGAGTGGGGTTGCCACCATGCTGTAGCTTCGAATAAAACGTCGATAGAAGTTTGCGAATCCCAAGAACCGCTGGAGTTCGCGTCTTGAGGTCGGTACTGGCCAGTCCGTGACTGCCTTCACCTTGGTGGGGTCCATCTGGATGCCTGCAGGGGAAATGAAGTATCCTAGAAAGGACGTGGAGGTACAATGAAATTCACATTTCTCTGCCTTGATGTAGAGCTTATTCTCCAGGAGCCGTTGCAGGACCTGGCGCACATGGAGCTTGTGTTCCCTCACCGAACGTGAAAAAATCAGGATATCATCCAGATAAGCGAAGACGAAAACATTAAGAAAGTCTCTGAGGACATCATTGATTAGGGCCTGGAATACTGCCGGCGCGTTGGTTAGGCCGAATGGGACCACTAGGTACTCATAATGGCCGGTAGGTGTGTTAAAGGCGGTCTTCCATTCGTCGCCCTCCCGTATCCTGACAAGGTGGTAGGCGTTCCTTAAATCTAACTTAGTATAGATGCGGGCGTCCTGGAGAAGTTCAAAGGCCGACGACATCAAGGGGAGAGGGTAACGGTTCTTAACCGTGATCTCGTTCAACCCCCTATAATCGATACAGGGTCTGAGGGACTTATCCTTCTTTTCAACGAAGAAAAACCCAGCCCCTGCTGGTGAAGAGGATGGGCGGATGATCCCAGCTGCAAGTGATTCCTTTATATACTGTTCCATTGCCTCTCTCTCGGGGCGGGAGAGGGAGTACAGTCGCCCCTTAGGTGGTGAGGTGCCTGGGAGGAGGTCGATAGCACAGTCATAGGGGCGATGCGGGGGTAGGGAGGTGGCCCGTGATTTGCTAAACACCTGCCGAAGGTCATGATAGTCCGTGGGTAACTTGGTTAGGTCGGGAGTTTCCTCTTGTGGCGTGGGTAAACTTCGGCCCATATGTGCTGAACGTAAGCATGAAGAGAGGCAGGTGGGACTCCAGTCCAGGACTCTCCTTTTAATCCAGTCGATGTGCGGGTTGTGTAGTCTTAACCAAGGGAGGCCCAGAACGATGGGTGCATGGGAATTTTGAACGGTTAGGAAGGTAATCGTTTCAGTGTGATTGCCTGAAAACTGCAGGGTCACGGGGTTGGTGCGATGAGTGATGGGGGAGAGTCTGCTGCCATCAAGAGCCTGAACCGTAAAGGGTTGATGCAGGGGCGTGAGGGGGATCTTGAAGTTTGAAACAATGGAAGAAGAAATTAGATTCTGATCAGCCCCGGAGTCCACTAGTGCGTACGTGGCATAGGATTGGTCGCCGTGGGTCAGAGTTACGGAGAAGCATGATCGCTGGTCCGGGGAAGAAACAGATGCTGGGCCCCCCTGCATCCCCAGAACTACGGGGGGGCCTAGCCTTTTAGTGGACAGGATCGCACAACATGGCCGACCTGGCCACAGTAGAAACAGGCGCCCTCATTTCTACGGCGCTGACGCTCCTCCGGCGAGATGCGTGCACGGCCTATCTGCATGGGCTCAGGGGGTGGCTGGGGTGTGGCCAGGGTGAGTGTTGGGGTGCGTGGTTCGCGATAAGGCTGCTGCTCCTTTCGGCGTGCCCGTTTACGGTCATCAATGCGGGTCGTTAAGTCGATGAGTCCTTGTAAGTTCGAGGGCAGCTCCCGGGCCGCCAGCTCGTCCTTAATTGGGTCTGAGAGCCCATGAAAAAAGCAGTCGAAGAGGGCCCTCTCGTCCCAGTCGCAAGAGGGAGCCAGGGTCCGAAATTCGATGGCATAATCAGAAACGGAACGAATTCCTTGACGTAGCTGAAGGATGTGATCAGCCGCTTGATGTCCCGTAAAGGAGCGGTCAAAGACCTTCCTCATTTCATCCGTGAAGGTCCTATAGGCGAAGCAGCACGGGACTTGGGCATCCCACAATGCCGTCCCCCACTCTCTCGCCTTTCCTGACAGGAGGGTGATGATGTAGGCCACCTTGGAACGCTCCGTGGGAAATGATGTGGCCTGTAGTTCCAGGACGAGAGAGCATTGAGACAAAAAGGAGCGGCAGGTGGCTGGATCTCCATCATAGGTGGGCGGTGCTGGCAGGCGGGGCTCTAGGCCAGGCGAGAGTGTTGGAGGGAGGGGCTGAGGAGTGTGTGCAGGAGGTTGTAGGTTCCCAACCTGAGCGGAGAGAGACTGCAGTGTTTCCGTGATGCTTTGAAGTGAGCTCGTGATCTGTCTTATTTCCTGCTGGTGGGCGCCTAAGAGTACTCCTTGACTCTCTAATGCTCCTCTCAGGTGAGCTGCCTCTGCTGGATCCATTTTAGTATGGCCAGATTATTCTGTCAGGGGCCGCTAGGGGGCGTGAGGGATCCAAGTGCAGACAGGGTAAATGGGAGACAGTGGTGCTTGTGAACAGTGAAGCAGGCAGGGCAGTGATTAAATTCCGAGTTGCAAAATACCTTATGCAGGCAGGAGGCTTCGCCGAAATGCGGAAACACGGAGTACCAGCTCGTGACTGTGTCGAGATGGGGAGGCGATGCGTGTGACGCAAGCGTAGCGTAAACACGGAAGTGCGCGAGCCGGCGCGAGTGACAGCTGGGATCAATGCAGGCGCGTGCAGCGTGAGCTTGAGCTGTGGCGGCGCGCAGAGCGAGCGCATGCAGAGGGAGAGCTCCGCGATGAGATGCCGGTGTGGATGGAGGGGGAGAGAGCTCAGCGAGCCGCGAGGGCTAATCGTTGTCGTGAAGCAGGCAGAGGTCGAAGCCGGAGAGACGAGAGGGGGTCCGTGATCCAAGCTCGTAGTCGTAAACAGGTAAGAGGTCGGCAACATGAAATATCCAAAGTATAGTATCCAAAAACGAGAGACAAAATCGTGGTCGGGGAAAACAAAGCGTGGTCGAGATCCAATAGACAATGAAGAAAAATCGCTGGAATATTGGGCTAGTGAGGCACACAATAATCTGGCGACGAGGCAGTGTCAGGGTGTGGTTTAAATAGGTAACAAGGCTGATTACTAATAGCGTCCAGGTGTACAGGGAGGAGAGGGGGCGTGGTGCCATGCGAGAGTTGTTGACAAACATGGATCATGACGGAGCTGTGGCTTGGCGTGTCATGACAGAACCGCCTTTTTAAGGTCATGCCACAACATCTCAATAGGATTCAGGTCAGGACTTTGACTAGGCCAGTCCAAAGTCTTCATTTTGTTTTTCTTCAGCCATTCAGAGGTGGATTTGCTGGTGTGTTTTGGGTCATTGTCCTGCTGCAGCACCCAAGATCGCTTCAGCTTGAGTTGACGAACAGATGGCCGGACATTCTCCTTCAGGATTTTTTGGTAGACAGTAGAGTTCATGGTTCCATCTATCACAGCAAGCCTTCCAGGTCCTGAAGCATCAAAACAACCCCAGACCATCACACTACCACCACCATATTTTACTGTTGGTATGATGTTCTTTTTCTGAAATGCTGTGTTACTTTTACGCCAGATGTAACGGGACACGCACCTTCCAAAAAGTTCAACTTTTGTCTTGTCGGTCCACAAGGTATTTTCCCAAAAGTCTTGGCAATCATTAAGATGTTTTTTAGCAAAATTGAGACGAGCCTAAATGTTCTTTGCTTAAAAGTGGTTTGCGCCTTGGAAATCTGCCATGCAGGCCGTTTTTGCCCAGTCTCTTTCTTATGGTGGAGTCGTGAACACTGACCTTAATTGAGGCAAGTGAGGCCTGCAGTTCTATAGATGTTGTTCTGGGGTCTTTTGTGGCCTCTCGGATGAGTCGTCTCTGCGCTCTTGGGGTAATTTTGGTCGGCCGGCCACTCCTGGGAAGGTTCACCACTGTTCCATGTTTTTGCCATTTGTGGATAATGGCTCTCACTGTGGTTCGCTGGAGTCCCAAAGCTTTAGAAATGGCTTTATAACCTTTACCAGACTGATAGATCTCAATTACTTTTGTTCTCATTTGTTCCTGAATTTCTTTGGATCTTGGCATGATGTCTAGCTTTTGAGGTGCTTTTGGTCTACTTCTCTGTGTCAGGTAGCTCCTATTTAAGTGATTTCTTGATTGAAACAGGTGTGGCAGTAATCAGGCCTGGGGGTGACTACAGAAATTGAACTCAGGTGTGATAAACCACAGGTAAGTTATTTTTTAACAAGGGGGGCAATCACTTTTTCACACAGGGCCATGTAGATTTGGAGTTTTTTTTCTCCCTTAATAACGTAAACCTTCATTTAAAAACTGCATTTTGTGTTCAATTATGTTATCTTTGACTAATAGTTAACGGTTTTTGATGAGCAGAAACATTTAAGTGTGACAAACATGGAAAAGAATAAGAAATCAGGAAGGGGGCAAATAGTTTTTCACACCACTGTATGTATGCATATTGCAACAAAGTGCAGTAAACTCACCAGAAAGGCTTTCGCAGGACAACTGTCTGACAGTTCCCAACTCTGGCCAAGAAGATGCTGATAAGGATGGCATTGGAGATGCTTGTGATGATGATGCAGATGGAGATGGGATCCTGAATACAGAGGTAATGTACCGTACTCACGTTGATCCAAAGTGTATATAATGTGTATAAAGTCTATTATACTTTCTAGTAACACACTGCTTTTTGCTTTACTAGGACAATTGTGTGCTTGTGCCAAATGTAAACCAGAAGAACACTGACCAAGATGATTATGGAGATGCCTGCGATAACTGTCGCTTAATTAAAAACAATGATCAAAAGGACACAGACATGGATGGCAGCGGTGACGAGTGTGATGATGACATTGACGGTGATGGTATGTTTTGTATGAGAGTAACCCTTACTAATTTCATTATTTTAAAAAAATGGAATTTTCCAATTAAGCTGAGATTCTTTTGTGACCTTCAGGCATAAAAAATGATAAGGACAACTGTGTGAAAGTTCCCAATGCTGACCAGATTGATCGAGATGGTGATAAAGTTGGTGATGCGTGTGACAGCTGTCCTTATATTCGCAATCCTGACCAGGTCTTTTTCTCATGCAATAGATTACTTCAGGATATTTGGTTCATAGATTTTCTCAGAACAAGCTCACGTGTCCCTATTTGCTCCCTTATAGATGGATGTTGATAATGATTTAATTGGTGATCCTTGTGACACCAACAAAGACAGGTAATGGAAAGATTCATACTAATCATACTTTCTACTTACAAGATCATCATCTCACTGATAAATTGCTGGACTTGCTCCTGGTACATTCGTTTTCCATCTCAGGTTGAGCCCTTGTTGCTTCTTTCCCCAGTGATGGAGACGGTCACCAGGATTCACGAGACAACTGTCCTGCAGTCATAAACAGTTCTCAGCTTGACACAGACAAAGATGGCAAAGGGGACGAGTGTGATGATGATGATGACAATGATGGCATTCCAGACCTCCTTCCCCCGGGACCGGATAACTGCAGACTCATCCCGAACCCGCTACAGGAAGATTGGGATGGTCAGTTTTGTCTCCATAGCTTTTCAATCTAATGTTTTTTCATCATCTGACGATACCTTTTCTGCATAAATTATAGGGGACGGAATTGGAAACGTCTGTGAAAGGGACTTTGACAATGATACGATCATAGACACCATTGATGTGTGCCCTGAGAATGCAGAAGTCACCCTTACTGACTTCCGGGCCTACCAGACTGTGGTACTAGACCCAGAAGGAGATGCACAGATCGATCCAAACTGGGTGGTTCTTAACCAGGTCTAATTTGCTCCCTCAGACCATTAAAATATTGCAGTTTAACTTAATTATAATGCAGCAACTAATAATGTTTTTTTGTTTTGTTTTTTCAAACAGGGGAAAGAGATCATTCAAACAATGAACAGTGACCCTGGACTGGCTGTTGGTACTGTAGTATGTTCATAGAAATCTAATAAAACTATAAAGCTTATCTTAATTTATAGACTAATTGAACCTCTTTTTGTGCTTACTTGCAGGTTACACAGCATTCAATGGTGTAGACTTTGAAGGGACATTTCATGTAAATACAGTAACAGATGATGACTATGCTGGGTTTATCTTTGGCTATCAGGACAGCTCCAGTTTTTATGTAGTCATGTGGAAACAGGTGGAGCAGATCTACTGGCAGGCAAATCCTTTCCGGGCTGTGGCTGAACCAGGAATCCAACTAAAGGTACAATGTGGTTACACTATGGTTACCCATATAAATTATTATACAGTATTTACTTGGCAGAGACTGATTACAGATCAATGTTCTGAATCTGCGACACAAGATGTAAATCAGTGGGGTTTTTATATTGGAGCATCTATTAGCTTCTAAGAAGATTTTGATGTACACACTGTATTGTCCAGTGAAAAGAGTCCATATTTTAATGTATAAGCAGCATGTTACTGCAGTGAGATACAGTACTATGCAAAAGTCGGACATAATTTTACTGATTTTAATATGAAAAAATTATGGGTGACTTTTGCACAATACTGTGACAGGCTCCAAAGTACCTAAAAGATACAATTTAAAAACAAATTGTTTATGTAACGCCCTCAGCAGCAACCTCATTTCCCCTCTCGTTCAAATTAGGGTGCTACAAGTACTGTACAACCGAACAAATCTATAATTACGACAATTACAAACCATCTCAAATTAAGCCATAAATATAACTGAGTTATCTGCATGACCTATTTGTCTTCACAGCATGCTCTACTGTGAAGGACATCATGTCGAAAAACATGTTATTTTAGTATAATTATGCAGTAATGTCTGTGGGGTTATTTCAGTATCTGTATAACAGTCATGAGGGTAATAAGATTACAAGAGTAACATCTGTCAACTTGTCAAATGACCAAAAATGGTCTCACCAGACTGGAAGACCCAGACATGTTGCATTATTACCAACTTATCCCAATAAAACTATCCAGTATATGTAACCCGGAGAACCACTTCCATTCTTCAGAAAATATCAGAGTGTAACAGAATAGACATATCAGTATGAACCAACATAATAAATGTAACACAGTGTTCAAAGAAAACCAACTCCAACAAACTCCATTAGACCATGAAGATGCAGCTATAGATAGTTGCATTGTCTTAGACCATTAATAAGGATATTTCCATGCAGTATAATGGCAGCTGGGTATCCTAGGGACAGCTGAACCTGTCATATTCAAGACTGACGGTGTAAATAGATCCACTAAGATCTCCAGTGTTGCTTTACTATTCGCGCTGAAATCCTTGGTAGGCTGTGAAATCCACCACAGGGCCTGGGGAGAACCTGCGAAACTCGCTGTGGCACACAGGCGATAGTGCTGACCAGGTGAAGCTGCTGTGGAAAGATCCGAGAAATGTGGGCTGGAAGGACAAGACCTCTTATCGCTGGTTCCTGCAGCACAGACCGCATGATGGCTACATCAGGTACAACAAGAGTGACAAACATGTCGGATACAAAGCTAATTCCCTAGACACCTCATACAGTAGCTGCAACAGAAATTAGAATACTGTAGTCCGAATTTGAAACAAAACCAATATTCATGCTCTATCATACATTTAGGGCACGTTTCTACGAGGGCCCTAAGATGGTTGCAGATACAGGAATCATTATTGACACAACTATGAGAGGAGGTAGACTTGGAGTGTTCTGCTTTTCACAGGAGAGCATCATCTGGGCCAACCTGCGCTACCGATGCAATGGTAAATATATGTGACTTTCATTGTTGTTTTTTTTCTATTGCATGCAAGCAGCACTGTTGTCTCACATCTCCAGGGTTGGGTGATCGGATCTTGCCTCCGGTGTGAAAGTGTGATGTTCTCCTTGTGCTTTATGGGTTTCCTGCAAGTAACCCTGCTTCTTTTGACAGTCCAGAGACATTCTGTTTCTGATATGTACTGTATTTCCAAGTCGCTCGTGGTGTATGTGCTTGTGCCACATTAAAGTTGTCACTCCATCCAGGGTGTACCCCACATTGTACCCTGAGCTCTCTGAGATTGGTTTCAAGCCCCATGTGACCCTGCACAGGTTAAGCGGCATAGATGAGAGATGGATTATTGCAACCATGTGTAGCTTTTGTGTTTAAATCAATTAATGATCCATGCATTTTAAAAGATTTCTAAAAATGTATTTAAAAGTATAAGAGTTTTTCTCCATTTCAAATCAATAATTGTTCCAGTTTAAACAACCATGCTTTGCTTTTCAGATACCATTCCAGAGGACTTCGACACATACAGAACCCAACAAGTCCAGCTTCAGATTTAGTCTCAGTCATCGTCACATGTCTCAACTTCGTTTTCTCCGTGCCTTCCCAACGACAGGTGCTCCTCCTTAATCAGTCATATATGGAGACCCACAGGGGTCAGTGAAGGAATGCCTGGAGGTCCCGGATTTTTTTTTTTTCAGTTATTGGAAATCACAACCTACCATTGGGTTATTATTTTTAACATTACATACCTTTACTTAAAAAAGTGTTAAACTTGCAACTTGCATAAAATGGGTCTGAACCTGAATCTTGAACCTCTTGAACCAAGTAGGCTTCTAAAAAAAAAAAAAAATAATAATAATTAAATAAAATAAAATAATATTCAGCCAAAATATAGTGTTGGTGATAAAAAGTGTCTCACCTACTGTTGGTGGAAAAGTGAATTTTCAGATTAGCACCATTTTCCATAATACTTAATGCTCCTTATCTCCCCGATCCATGCTTTTTTTTTTTTTTTTTGTAAATATGCATACACCGTTATATTTTTATCAGATAAAAAGAAACACATTTGCTAAATATTATTTCATACCTTTTTATGTAGTGTCCGTAACTTTTTTTTATAAATTAAATTTTTTATTTAGAGGAAACTTGGCCAATTTAATTTTCACATGAAAAGACATAAACCTGAAAAAGTTGATCATTCTAAAATGCAAAATGTTAAGATATTGCAACATGAATTTAATATGGTTACAGACACTACAGATTTTTTTTTGCTTTTTAAGCTTTTACCAAAAAAAATTGAATGCTTCATTTTAATCAATGATTTTCACAGGATATATGCTTGTGGAAGCTTACACTAATTTTAGTATCAATACTAAAATAGAAATATCAATCATTTGCATTTGTAATAATTATGGTTTGATTTGAGACAGTTTAACGCTGAATAATTGCCATTTTTGCGGCACTTATGAAATCTTTTCTCCAAAATGGTTGAAGTTAGCAGATTGATTTATTTTTTGGGAAGGAAGATTGGTCACTTTAATGTTGCATAAACTTTAAAAGTGGGTTCTTTGGCATGCACATTTCCAGTATCATATGTGTAACATCAGCACCAATACTGTGTTTTGGTCGATTGTAAACTTTCCAGTCAGGGCAAAGCTCTTGAAGAGAAGTTCTCATCAAATTATTACTGTAGATGTAAATTACATTTAAACATGTACATGTAAATTATGGTCATGAAATAAATCTGGGTTGAATGGGTTTGTGGAATTGAATTTACAGTTACAGAAAGCTGTAGTTACAAACCCAGACAGTAGACCACTCTATCCTGAACAGTGCATAAGCTCATAACGTGAACGCTGTGACTATACTGGCATAATTTGCCGTCATGCTTTTCCTTGACCCTGTGAAAATGTTTAATAGCTGCCGCATTTAAACAGAATGTGAAGTGTATCATTACTGTACCAGCCCATTTAAATAAAAATGTAATGGAAATAAACATTTAAATTGCTACCAAGTTACATTCCTTATGCTTTTTTTTTTTTTTTAAAGCTGCACCTCTTCTTATTACGAACATGAAAAAGACAAATCTTAGTGATAATCCCTTTGCGCTGAAATCACAACCACGACGGCAGTTTAAATGTATATATTTTAAAAACACATACAGAAATACAGATTACAAAATATAAATGATGTAATAAGAACGATCTGATATATGCAGCTGAGACATCATGCACATCCATAGTTAGCATATTTTGAGAATGCAAAAAAATTTAAATAAAAAATAAACAAACGAACAAAAAACATCCATAAAACGCTCACCGAGACTATGTATAGAGAGAAAGTGGCATTCTATAACCACAAACATGAGTCAAAAATATGGACCACACCAGGAAGTCTATACACATACATGACTTCTACACCTATGAATAATGGCTTCTTTTTTTTTTTTTCTCTTGGAAACACAAGACAGTGTTTCGATGCCCAGCTGGTTCGAAAGCTCCAGCCGATGATGGTTTTCTCATTAGATGTATTTAAATGCATATAAACAGCACTGTCTCTGTTCTGATTGCACCTATTTTTAACATGTACATGTTTAATGTATTCTTTAATGTTAATGTTTTTCTGAGCAGTTTCGGATTTCAGTCAGGATTTTAGTTTCCACACCTGCTCGACAGTATATTTCAACAGAATAAAATGCTCTTTAATGAGTAAATAAACACAGATGGCACTACTGTTTGGTGGACCATGTCTACTCTAAGCATCTATCTTATATAGGCCACACTACGATTACTCGATAAGATTTAGCAACTAATATTCTGGTATTAGAGAACCAATTCCACATTTAATTACTATAATGGTGGAAAATTGTATGTATATATATATATATATATATATATATATATATATATATATATATATATATATATATAAATATAAATATATGGACACCGCTCAGCCATTACACTACCACCATCATCAGGTGAACTGAACCACATTGATTGCCAATTATACAGATGAGCCTTCGATTCTCAGCCATGACCGTTGGGAGAAAAGGCCACCTTGTCCGGACTGAGGAAGAAAACCTGTGCGGGCAAAAATCACTGGAAAAGTCAACGCTGGTCCCAACAGGCCAAAACCACTCCAAACTCCAAAGATCCCAATTCTATCCAGTACCCAAGGGATGAGCCCACACTACCCAAATAATCTGCTTTCATTGTCCAGAGCCGCCCGGTGGTACAAGGAGAATTTTAGTTATAATGTTAATGGTTTTTAAATTATGACTGATCGATGCATATATACTTTATATATATACATATATATATATACTTGTATGTGTGTGTTTGTGTGTGTGAGAACCGAACCATAGCAGCTGCCCAGCAGTCCTCTTAAGGCTTATTGGGGAGGTTGAAGGAAGCTCCTTTAAAGGGGCTCTGCGTTCTTAAATAATATAATCATACCAAAATAAACTCATTTTACAATACGGTTCAAGAGAAAATCCAAAACATCCTGTTAAACTACTATTACCATATATAAGGAAAACTACTGTAGGACAAAATGCAGATAAATAAATGAAACATACATTCCGGCTGCATCTCTCAATTTTTATACATACTCAGAGCACAACAACTGAGCCCTTTTATAATAGTTTGCATTAAGAAATGACGTATTTGCTCCCCAAGCGTTATCCCTCACTGGTATCAGTGCAATGCAGCGGAGAATTCACTCAAAAGATCTCTCTATATATATATATATATATATATATATATATTTTTTTTTTTTTTTTTGTTTTTTTTTTTTTTTTTTTTGTTACAGCCATGAAGTAATACAAGGGGGCTATCCATCTGAGGGGGAAAAAAGCATCATCATTGAATCTACAGACCTAAACAGTCAGTGTTCTCAGAGAATAAAACAGTCCAATTTTAATGCCATACAGCCACAGTTAAAGTGCAAAGCAACACACAGAAAAAAGGTACAAAAAGAGACACGGAATTGCACGAAAGCTGCCATATATATCAGAGAGCTGTGTTGTGATATATATCTCAGTGATTGATAGCGATTTGTCATGTTGAAAGAGTCAAAATGCACAAGTTAAGCTAAGCTAAGCTAAGCAACAGTGTCAACAAGAGTGGACTGGGGGGGGGGGGGGGGAAGAATTGCTACAATCATGATGATTTTAAAATTAAATGAAAAAAAAAAAAAAGCTAAACATGCCAAAGAAGAATGCACTCAAATAAAATCGCAGTTATAACATGGAAGGAACAAAACCGCTTTGGTCAAGCACTAGATAATTTGGTGTGATGTACAACATCTCACATGGAGCCCCATTACAGCAGAGGTGATCAACCAACATGTAGGTAAATGTGAGAGATGTTCAACGAAACAAAACCACACTTTTTTTTTTCTTTTTTTTTTCTGTTGATAAATGCATGCATTGCATCTTGCTTAAAAGTCCATAGTGTTATCATGTGCAGCACGTATTATCAGGAAATCAGCCAAGCTAAGAAAGGCTTGTTTTTGACATGCAGTCGTAGTCTAGTGATAAGCTCTATGTACAGTTTTTAGCTTACAAGAAGTGTTACAAGAAGAGAGGAAAACAGAAAACAGACTTGTTTTTTAACGGATACGTGTATAAAAGGTGATTATGAGTGGTATGAGTGGTTCGAGGGTTTTGAACATGAACGTTTGCAATTCTGTCTAAATGTGGCCTTGTGTGTGACTGCATACTGTAAACTGTTGCTTGCTAGAGCTGTTCGAATATTTCGCCTAGGCCATAAGTGTCAGATCTTTTCTATAAAGGGTCAGTGTGAGTGTGTGTGTGTGTGTACAGGTTTTCATTTAAACCAAGCAGAAGCACGCACCTGATTCCACCTGTTTAATTAGTTGTTCTTGGCTTTCAATAAACTCAAATCAGGTGTGGCTTCTGCTTGGTTAGAATGAAGACCTGCACACACACACACACACACACACACATAGACACCGCTCCTTCCTGGAGAACATCTGACACCTCTGGCTGTCTGTGCACTCTTATTTTAAAAGCTTTACACCTACATTATTATATAAACCATTTCACCTAACAAGATATAGTTCAATTTGTAGTTTTGATAAATTTATCTCTATATTTTGCATAGGAATCACACATCTGTACATTTCACATTTCACAAAAAAAAGTCATAATAACCTTTACAAAGATCACATCTAAGACCAAATGCAATGCAGTCTGAAGAAAAATGTGCAGTGACACACGTTCTGACGTTCTTTTATTCCTCATTCATATACATATAGCCATAATGTGGGGAAAAAAAACATAACCAAGGGGTTTGTAGTTTTATAATTACATTAAATTGCCATTTGAGAGATTGGAATTAAATGATGACTTTAATAAAAACAGGCTTCTTTCTTGTAAAATTCAGAAATTTAATCTAAACTAAAACAAATTGTTTTATAATGCATTATTTAAAAAAATATCTATATATATTTTAACAGTTAATTCTGTCCTAGATGATGAAATGTTTGCAAATCCCATAACCATAAATAGGGCCTTTCACAACTAAAGAAACAAAGGATAATATTACATTCAAATTAAGTTTAATAAGGAAAACAAGACGATACTTTATGGAGTATTTTTTTCAGACACAGCAGAAAAAAAGAAGGAGTTATTATATTAGTTATACTATATTAGTTATAATAGTGTCATAGTGAACATGAGTTGTGGGTTTTGCACTGATTGTAGTGAAAAAGACTTTACATGACCAGAACGTGAAGATCTGAGTGAACGGGCTGATGCATGGGGTTAGAGTTAGAACTTTATAAATAGACAAGTCCATTAAGTACTTTTACAGGAAGGAGGTTAGACTTAGTAATCGGTAACAAGTGCTTGAGGACAAAAGAAATCTGTTCAGCTTTCTTTGTTTGTGCGAATATTCTAGCAGCAGATTTATGAGAGCGATATATTTTTGCACTGTGTGCAGAGACAGGGAATAATATAAAGGTACAACATTAGCTTACAGCGTTCATGTGTGGCTAAAAAGAAAGACTAGAGATCACTCTAGAGATAACTTGGAGTCAATGGTGACCCCAAGAGTGGACTGGGATTATTTAAACGACCTTTGTATCACTGGTTACATCAACTTGAGGTCAACCAAAGATGATAACCGACGGCATTAGAAAGCTGAAGATCAGCTCAATTAAAATTAATAACTTATTACTTATATTTACTGTAAATGTTACTGCCAGAGATCCCAAATACACAGAGGGACTCAAGCAATTTAGACCGTGCTCTGAAACACTTGCATATTTATGCAGATACGAGTTCTGCAACATGCACATTCCAGGGTCAGAATTTGTTATAAACAGCTGGCTGATAACAGCTGTGACACCGCTTCAGGCTGGTGGAGAAGGTTGTGGTGGAACAGCATGAGAAACGCTTATTTCAACCCCTTTAATCCAATCAGACATTGAATGGGAAGCTCTGTTCGAACATATTGAAAGCAGATATTTAGCACAAACGGGCTGTTTAATTTCAGTCCTATGCGATGAACCAAAACATTGAGTCACTGTCGAAATCACTTACAGACTGCATTGTATACATCACATAGATCGAGCCTCTTGGCTGAGTTCATTAAACTGATATTATAACCACACTGTTGCTTTAACAAAGGAAAAAAAAAAAAAGAAGAATTTGGTGATCTGTTAATAAACTCTTACCATAAACAACCTAAAGTCAAGATTTCCTTTTCTTCTTCTTTCAAATTAATGCTGCCAATACAATTGTTCACAAACAACGAATGGCATTATGTTCACCAGGATTTTGGTACCAAAGTAGTTTTGGGATGAAGTCCAAGTTCTTTAATGTCCAGGCTGCATAACGCAGGGCTATAACACTTAAACTGAATTATAACCATTCATTTCAAGTGACATAAGACAGTGAATAACAGTTTTCTCTTTAAATCCATAGTGTTTACATAAATATAAAGATGTGATTCCTTAAAACGTTTCACTTGAAACACAACATGTGTTTATATCACGTGAATGTCAGACAAGACTGAAACAAATATACAAATATTTATATAGATATATACACAAACAACAACATTGCTGTAAACACCACGATGAATAAGGAGCAGTACCCTCCCCTTACTTTCAACCAGCAGCTCGAACCGAACACACCATCCATTTAAGCTCGACACTTAACCTACACGGCATACAGTACTTAAGTGAAAAAACTGCATTTATAAAAACACAATACTGCCACTGATTGTGCATGATCGGATCTCATTTCGGATACGAGAAGAAAACGTTGACGGGACGATTTAAAAAACTCGTCGTTGCAGTGACAGCTTAAAAACAGCATTTTTTTTTTTTCTTCTTTTGTTCATAAGGCAAAATCAGGTCGGGTCACAGTGATGAGTTCAGTAGCTTTCTGAAGCTTTCTTTTTTGTTTTTTTTCTTTTAATTTCCTTTTTTTAAACCATTCGGGCCCTGCATGACGACGGCCTTTTAAATGCAGAACACGAATCAAAGACGCCACTGACGGTTTCAATTTGCAGCTGGAAAAGCAACGAGGAAAACACACACGTGTACTTCTTTAGACACTACAATACTGATATGAAAAACAGTTTAAACCTGTAGAAATATCGGCAAACCAAAAAAATAAAAATAAATAAATAAATAATAATAATACCGGCGCTTTAATGCTTATGGAGGAAAAGGCAAACGGAAAAAATGTTTGCGGAGGATGTCGGTTGTTAGTGTTAAGGACTTTAACGATAATAAAGTACGTACAGTAGCACAAAGGCGCTGCTCTTCCAAACCCATAAAAAGTAGAATGGGGGGAGTAGTACTCCTTAATATTAAATAAAAGGGTTCAATAAATAATTTTAACCTTTAAATATATAGATTTAACACAAACACACGAAACATACAATCTAAAAAGACACGTGGTATCTTTACGTAAACAATTCGTCCGTAAAACTTGAACACAAACACATAGATAAACAACACAAACAAAACATGAAAGAAACATAAAAGGGATGCAAAAATAAAGATTTATGGGAGGAAAAAAATAAGCTATCTTGGTCAGGAAGTTTGACACACACACACACACACACACACACACAGCACAAAAGATGCTTTCCTTGGAGAATAGAATAAATACTTAAACATGACGAGTGACATAAGAAATGTAACTATCACCCCATGAGAACGAAACAAAAACGAAAGAACTCAACATGTAGGCCTAAGGAGGGGTTCAGAGACACTTGCACAATGGACGTGGTTCAGAACTCGCCGCCTCACGAAACTAGCCTGCGTGGATATAGCAGTGCCACGTCCACCTATGTGCTTGAGTGCCTCCTTTCCCCCAGACGTTGGCATTGATGTTGGCAGCATGCTATCGTAGATGCCATGAAGGGGAGGGGCAGCGAGGGCCGCGGGCGCAATGATAAAACCGGGTGGCCATGCAGCTGCACAATGAGTATGTCTCCAGCCTCCTCCTGTTCAGAGAGCTTCTTTTCTTTTTTTTTCATTTTTTTTTTTCAGTTTGCTTGCTTTTACAGGCGATCCATGCGGAACGTATCCTCGGTGGCTGGGTCGGCCAGCACTATGTCTGGGTCGTTAAGCATGTGCAGCCCATCCAGGGTCAGCGGATCGATCTTTAGCTCGTCCAGCGGGAACTGAGAGTCCGCGTCGAAGCTGACATCGCCCACGCCGGCCAGCGAATTGCTCAGCTCCTTGGAGAGACTTGGCGGTGACTCTCCTGTGACTGACATTTGTCATTTGAAATGTAAAGAGACAATATAAAACATAAGCACAAGAATTTCCAGTTAGGGATTAATTATTAATGGTAGGAAGGGCAGAGGAGCATTGAGATGTTGAGATCAAATATTATGTTGTAATTATATATTATATTATATAAATATGTTGATATTTACAGTAAATGAGGACGCCGGAGGGGAGGGATTGTTTCAACGCTGATTCATTATTTATGCTGAAACTGTGCATGTTTTATTAGACAGAAACACAACTGACGATGCCTGAAAGCTAGATTTGGCACCCGCAGATAGATCATCAGGTTCAGTGGGTGTTTCTATCCAGAGGCTAAATACTGCAGATAGCACTAGGACTGTGATTTGGCAAACCATGAAACTCTTTTAAATGCAACACCACCTAGAATACAGACTACATCTTGAGATTTCTATTTAAGTTTAAGAAAGTACTGTATATTCCAGGGTTATATTCTAGGGCAGTGTTTCTCAACACTCTGCGACCCACTGAAAATCTTTTGTGGTCAAAAAAACAACAAAAGTTACATTTTTAACTTATTTTGCTTAGACACGTGAAATTTCATTTAATTATAGCAACAAATATGTCGAAGCGCAAGTACGACCCCGAATATGTAAATTATGGATTTACATATATTGATGACAAAAAAGGCTTAAAACCTCAGTGTGTCATATGTAGCGAGGTGCTCTCACAAATATTTACTTTGCAATATTTCTATAATTTGATACATTTTGTTAAATGACAGCAATAAAATATTGTTTATTGATTTTCTTATGATTTATCGGTCACTACTTGTGTATGTTAACAAATAAATACAAATTAATTAGAATTCCTAAAATTTTATTATAGTGCCTAAAAATTTGGGTCGCGGCTTGATGACCATGTAAAAATGTGGGTCCCATGGCTAAACCAGTTGAGAACCACCGTTCCAGGGTATATTCATGTCTTACTAAACATGATTATATACAAGGGGCGTTCATGTCAAACCGGGACTTGTCATAAAATCACGTTAAAAAGGAATCTGTCGGCCTCCGAGTGGCGCAGTGGTAAAGTGCTCGTCCTATCATCCGCAGATCGTTGGTTCGGTTCCCGGGTGATGCTGTAACCTCTCACAGCCGGAGGTCTCGAGAGAGCTAAATTGGCCGAGCTCTCTCAGCGGGGAGGGATGAGAGGTACTTAGTGCTCACACATTAATCACGCCATTCGGGGCGTCTGTGAGCTCGTGCACGCACAGGGAGCGGATAGCACTGTCCTCCGAGTGTGTTACGCCGCCCCCAATGGTACAGGAGCGGACAGTTCGAAAAAAAAAAGAGGTTCAGAGGAAACACGTGACAGCCCTCGGCCCTCCTGGCTGAATGGTAGTAAGCAGCCTTAATGTGGCATCCCCCCCTAGTGGCGGGAGGGAATTGGACATGATTAGATTATGGAGAAAATCGAAAAAAAAAAAAAAGGAATCTGTCTGTGGGAACGGTAGACACAATCATGCATAAGGACCACTTGTACATTACAGAAACTTGGCTTGGAGTAACTGCCACAGTCCTGATCTTGCTCCAAGCCATTTCCCACATGTTTGGGCCATTAAGGGAATTCCTGGGAGGCCAGCGTTCAGGCAGTCTGATAATGGCTCTGGAAACCTCTTACCTCCTAATGAAACACTGACCTGAGTGTAGTGTAGCAGGGGATTGTATAAAGAAATAAAGGCTGTTTTTACTCTCATGACGGTGTTTTGTTCCTCTACCGGTTTGACTAGTACGCCCTTCATACTATAATCAGCAACTGCACACTATCATTTTCCTTTACCTAATAAACATGCTTGAATTTGAACACAGCCAAACCAACCCCAGCAAACCCATAATTCCTCAAAATTAAATCCGGATAAGAACTTAAAGAAAGTTGACAAAGCTGCACTATTGAGAATACGGTTCTCCGTGAAACTACACCGTTCCTTCTGCTTTCAGGTTTTTTGCTCTTAGTTATGGCTTGGTTTAATTTCCCATTGAACTGTAATTTCACACAAACCCATACACTTTATTAGGAACACCAGGAACACGACACAACGGTGCAATAAAAAACTAATATCCAGCAAGCAGGAGCTCTGTGGAGGAAAACAGCTTGTTGATGAGAGAGGTCAACAGAGAACGGCCAGACTAAAAGGCTATTGCAATTCAGATAATCTCTCTGTAAATCTGTGGTGAGCAGAACAACATCGCTGTTGTCCGAGAAGAAAAAAGCAGAGGCTGCAGCAGCACTGGCTGATCAAAGTCCGGGTCTTCTAAAGTCTACTGTACTTCCAGCATGATAATGCACCATGTCACAGAATCACAGCATGAACCTGCACCTGAAGAAATCTGCAGGGATTGCACAATGCTATCATGTGATCAACATGCGCCAAAGTCTTAAACAAATCTTTGCATAAATCCTATGCAATCCTACTCCGGATTCCTATACTGTTCCTAATAAAGTGCTGTTTAAGTGCGAAAAACTAATTCTTATATCCCTCCAGTGCATTTACTGCAACTCCCTTTTTTTCGGCTCATGCACAAGATGTCCGACCGTAAACGTAAAGGTGACTTGTGTTCTACAGTATGGCTGTCCAGATTCCTTCCTATGACTTTCACGAAAATAAAACGGAGGAAAGAAAACAATACAAATGAACAAAAATATACCTGTTAGGATAATGTTGGGAATGTTGCCGTGGTTACTGTAGCCGAGTTGCTGGGTGTCCTGCAAGCTGCCGTGGCTCCCAGTTAAACCCATCATGGCCGCCTGCGTATAGTTGAGCGTGGAGCACGGATTGTACAAGCTGTTCGAACTGCTCGGGTTCTCAATCATGTTCATGTTGAACTGTTCGAGCTGCGAAGTAACACAGTAACGGTAAAATATATAAACAAGAATGAATTTGTGTTTTTTTTTTAACGTACCCTTCGACTAAATCTATGGCCTGTCGGGTAAAATGGGTAAATATCGACGTTATTAAATAGAGAATAAATATTTTCATTGATACGATGGATCAGGAAGAAAGTAAAGAAGAGACTGAATATCTGGCACCTGATGGGAGAGAGCGTTGGTCTGTCTGGACGCCATCTGGTGCTCATAGAATGAATCTCCGAAAATACTCCCCACCACTGGAATGTGCTACAAATATAGCAAGAGACAACTTGATTACTTCAGTCAGTCTGTCGGCGAGACCGTGTTTTCTTAAACAGCAGGACAAGTAGGCAAGATGCTGACAACACGTGATGTCTAGCGCAAGACATCCACGCATAAGAGCTGAGAACATCGGATAAAAAATAAAAAATAAAAAAAAGCAAAACATATCCTGAACACAATCTTGGCAAATGGTTTACTCTCCACAGCTGTTAAACAGCACAGTGAGAAACAACAACAACAACATCAACAAAAACAAAACAGAACAAAACATGTAATTCCATTTCCAGCAACTGGTATTGAAATTATCGATCCAGATGTGAGCATTAATTCAGTTTACAAAACCAGAGCTTGAGATTACAGTACAGTATATGTAGCACTTTTTGTATGTGCGTCTTTAGAATAACCTTAACTACGACTGATGAACTACTTCTACTTACATAAGGTTTATAATTTCAATACCATTGTCACGACTGGATTTGAAAATGGACCTGATTTGTGGATGGTAAACTATCGTCCAAGATATATACAAGAACCATGGCATAACAGCGATTAAACATACACTTCAGTCAACAGATAACACACAGATAAAAATGTCATACGTGGTTTTTTTTTTAAACTCTTGAAAACTTTATGTGACTTGTTTTGAAATGACTTCAATGTAAATTTCCAGGGCTCTGTAAGTTCAACACAATCCAGCTGTTTTTAGCCAATCAGGAAACTCCTCTGCAGTGAAGCAGATTTGCCTGCCAGTCAACTGTTTTGCATGTGCAGAAGGAGAAGTCTTGACGTAAAAGAAACTGGATTCATTTATGATGGTAATGAGAGACAAGGCCGATGTTTGATCGAAAGTTCTGGCTTACACACGAAAAGATAAAGCATACAAAAAAAAAATAAAAAAATGGAGCAGATAATAAAGATGCCTGAAAGGAATAAGCAAAAGACAAGAAATATGCAAACCGCTTCAAATAAATCTGTTTTAGTCTACTAATATTACTTGTTATTAATTGATACTCCCAAGCGGTGACATTATAACGTATTTAACAAGGTAGCTATCTATATCTTTTATACATTTGATGTTCTGAATCCTACAGTATACAGTATATACGTGGTCGGAGGGGAAGTGAAGCCTATCCAAGGAGGTTTTGGGCACGAGGCTGGGTACAGCCCGGACGTGGTGGCCATTTATTTCAGGGCACATGCATACACTCATTCACAATTAGCCTAATGTGCATGTCCTTGGACTGTGGGAGGAAAAACCCACCAAACACGGGGAGAACATGCACACAAAGTGCGGGAATCGAACCCGGACCCTGGGGCTCCTGTGTAATGCAGAGGTTCTCAGCCATGGTCCTGTATTACGCCTCATCTTGCATATTTTAGGGCTTTACCTGGTTATGGTCGAAACATTTTATTTGCAAAAAAAATACAGCTTCCCGATATTTCCCTTTACCGAGTTTACGGTAACTAAATCAGCTTTCCTGACTCAGAGCTTCCTTTTAATGTGTATGAGTCATCTGCTGAATCCCACAGAGACTGAAAAATGGTTAAAGTCCATAGTTTTCTGTGGTCAGATCAATAAGAAAACTCAACATCAGGTCACTTGGACAAAAAGAAATTCAGGTAAAAGCACCCTGAGAGCAAGTGAAGCACTGCAGCAAACTTCTTGCTTTCTCCAGACTGCCTCGGAGAGCCCTTTGAAACAGGATCTTATCTGTCCATTCAACACAGGAGCTCATAGTTAAAAGCGAGGCATGAAATGTGAACGTTAACTTTGAAAGTTAAAAGTTTGCCATTTTGAAAATACCTTCACTTTGACCAAGAAAAGAATATCGCTATTTTTACTGTAGCCTCAAGATTCCATAATCACATCGCCAAAGCTCAGAGCCAGATACAGGTCAAGATCCAGTTCACCGACTGAGAGAAAAGAAGCTCAACCTGATCGAGATGTTAAACTGTTGTAACTACGTAATGCATAAGTACAAAAAAAATATGAAAATGAGTTTGAAAAAAATCTAAGGAGACCTGTATAAATTACAATTAGCGGTTTATCCGGTGAACAAACCAGGGGCGATGGAGCCAAGAAAAAATCTCCCTTAGATGACGATAGTAAGGAACCGTAAGAGGAACCGACCTCAACAGGGAACCCATCCTCATTTGGGTGATAAGAGATAGCATGGATTAATCTGCAGTCATATTGTGTGTTAAGATGCTGACAGTGTTTAAGTTAATATGGAATCGACTTTTGTTGTTAGGTCATGAAATGAGGCGATCCTCAGCAGGGAGCCAGAGACCTGCATGAGATGAGATACCCACCTAGAAGCGAGGCACCAGGATGAGTCAGACAGGTCGGGGCAAATCGAAATTCATGATCTAAACTGCGGCATGTAACTAATAAATATACTATTTAGTTTTTACAATTTACTTTAAATGATGTAGAAAATATGCATATACAGTATTAGGTGCAAATGCAGCCTTTATTCCATATCCAATAATCCATATTGCGATTATTCTTTTTTGGTGGAGCGTTTGTAAAAATGTGTGCGTGGGTTTCCTCAGGGTTCTCCAGTTTCCTCCCACAGTCCAAAGACATGCAAATTAGGCTAATTGTCGTTCCCAAATTGCCGGTAGTGTGTGAATGTGTGTGTGTGATTGTGTGTGTGTGTGATTGTGTGTGTGTGTGTGTGTGCCCTCCGATGGATTGGCCCCCTGTGAAAGATGTACCCCAAGTCTCCTTGGATAGGCTACAGGCATCCCGCGACTCTATATACAGGAGTGAGTGAGCGAGTGAGTGAGTGTTCGCACACCAGTAACAAAATGAACAATTCAAATTAAATAACTATTTTTAAAAATAATATTGTGATGATTCAAATGTTTTAATTTAGGCTAACACCAAATAATGTAAAAAAGCTATCTTGTTAAATGGATGTTTGCCAATATTTATTTATGACCTTAAAAGTACTGAAAAAATGAACTAGTTCTTAAATTATTCACATAAATTCCAGATGTACACATCTGTAATAAATTGCAGCCTTTTGCAAATTAATAACTCCCGAGATCGATATTGTGATTTTGAGTTTTATGCGATTGATTGTGCAGCTCTAGTTGAGATGCAAACCCTAACGTGGACAGATCAGATCAGACCAAATCACAACGCAACGGAGAAATCCGAAAAGGAGGGGACCTAAAATCATCAGTTTTTATTCTTCCAGGTTCAGTTGTCCGAAATTTACCTTTTTTTGCTACTTATTATAAATGATTTATTTTGCACAAAACAAGTGCCCTAAAATGTGCAGGCTTGATAACTCCAGGACCTTTCTGAGAAACTGCACAGTATATACTGTATATACAGAACAATGAACAATGTAGAACGAGCAGCCTGGGTATGAACCTTTGCCAGCACTATATACAGAAACTAATAGCCCGTACTTTGCCCCTGGGAGTCTAATGCTGTTCTGCTGAATTTGGCACTACATTTAACGCATCTATAAACAGCAACACAGCTGAAACATCTTCATATCCCAGACTAGCTAATATGTCGACTAATATCCTGCTACCATAACAAGGAGAAAAAAATTATACCCTGACATTCGGCGTGGCAAACCTGTCCGGCCATTTTGCCAAGACGGTTCCAGTAAAGGATACATAAACAGCATGGATAAAAAATCACGGCAGAATCTGAGCAATAAGCAAAGGGTTGAAATGCAGACAGAGAGAAGTGTAGGAGGGAGGACGGAGAGCTGCGACAGTGATGAGCGGCCAAAAGCACAACAAGCAAACATGGTGAGAGGGGATTCCGCCCTTACTTGAGGCGAGCCTCCAGGCGAGAAGCCCTGGTTGGAGACTGGCGAGGTTGGAGACTGGTTGGCCGGAGAGCCAGTCTGATTGCGATACTGCTGAAAGCAAGAGGCCTTTCAGAACGACATCACATGTCCACTAAGAGCTCATAATGTCTGAGCACCTCCGAAGCGAGGATGCTTTAGAAAGACGCCAGCTGTTAACTCTGCTGGAGTTTTCATCTCAACATTAAATGCATTGATAAACCATCAGAAGCTCCCAATACTGTGTAGGTTCATGCTCAAAGAAGAAATAAATAAGAAAAGAAAATACATTTCTAATAAGGATTAAGGTCGGGTTATACTGACCGAGCTGACAGGTGCGCTTGTGGCTGTTGGTGACTGGCTGGACAAGGAGGTCTGGGGCGGGCTGGAGGCAGAGTTGACGGTGATTGGTGGCAGCTGGATAAGGCGGATGTTCTGTGGCAGCGTCTGCTGCTGCTTCTGCAGATCGCTCAGCAGGCTCAGCAGCGAGTACTGTGACAGCTGCTGCTCCAGAGACATGCTGTCCATCGTGATCGACTGCAAAAACATTACACATTTTGCTGATGTTTTTTTTTAATGCAAAGAATTTCCATATCACACCATCCTGTTTTGTTATTAGATGCTCTTTAAGTGTTTTGAAGCCAGTTACGTCATCAAATAAAATTATTATCAGTCATAAAATGATGGTTTCATTCAAAACTGGCTATAAAGACTTTGAACGGTTGGAAAGGCATCTCTGAGACGGCACTTTTTTGCTTTGCAGGGGTGGACAAATGCAGGGGGGACAAGTACATATGATACCTGCCAGTGCTATCAGTTTCTCATTTGGATTTGGCGGTACATGAGCTCACAGATGCTTATAACTGGTTGCTGTCGTTGTGATTGACAAGGAAAAAAAGAATATGCCATCCCTCCCAACCATAGTGTATGGCCAGTTAGTTTTTCTTCCCTGAACAAAATAAAATGCAGGGTGGCACAATTCCGGGGAGAGTGTGATAAATTCTTCACCAAAAAAAAAAAAAAAAAAGATGATAATAAGTGATTTAAGTGACATAAATGAGGTACCATGACCTTTCCGTTCTTCACAGCCTTAATAAGCACTGCCATATTAAACCAGATCGAGTCGGAACTGTACCTGAGAAATGGGCATCTGAGGCGAGAGGGTGGGTGAGAGAGTAGGTGAGAGCTGCTGTGGGCACGGCTGCTGCTGCTGGGCGTCGATGTTGAGTGTGAGAGCAGCACCGGTGGGTGCCGGGGTGGAGGCGGCCACATGGCTGGCAGCACTGATGCCCAGGTGGGTGAGATTGGTGCTCAGATTGCCTGTGCTTCCGGAGGTGCTGGGGGACGGGAAGGTCACGGGGTCATCTGGGTCAAGAGGTGTGGGCAGTGGAGGTGGGAACTGGATGTTGGTGAGGTCGGGCAAGGAGCCACCTGTGCTGTGCGCGGCTGGCATCAACGTCGCGTTCACCTCTTGATCAGGGGATGGAAATATGCTAGAAATATAACACAGTTTATTTATGCCTAGAACCACTGAAGGTCATTAACTGAAATATGCAGTACACTGCATGGGGCATGTGACAAACGTACAGTATTATTGTATTTAAATAATCCGTTGCAATAATAATATCCAAATTGCTGGAGGAGGATAATAATACACCATATCGCGTATACTCACTTAATCCCTGGAACGTCATGGGATTTGAGATGTAGTGATGCCTTCTGGTCGTCTTTTTCCATTTCTGTTTCGGGATCCTCTGTATCTGGGGGTGTGAGTAAGACGACTAGAACAGAGACAAAGCCGGAAGTGAGTTTTTTTTTTTTTTACCGGGCAGAAGGAAGTAATCCTGCTGTTAGCCTTCACATCATTCTTACCTCGTTTCGGCTGCAGCTCTTGAGATCCTCCGACGAAAGCGTCTTGTTGAGTAGGGTTCATGGCACTCTGATGTAACGCAGAGTCAGAATTGGTCCTGGAAACAATAGTGTACAAATGTATGAACATGGTTAGAAGCTGGATGTTGAATAAAGTTTTTGAATTCGCAACAGCCAACCGTGGCTTACCTCCTCCAGCTGGTGTCTGGGGGAGGTGACAGATACACTGAGCCATAAGGACAGCTGTCGATGTAAGTCTCTGTGTTAAGGGAAATGTTTCTCCGTGTCATCCGATGATTCTGGCATGTATTTATACAAGTCAGCATGACAGCTACTAATCTTGGAAGGTGAGGACTATCGCTTGATTACTCAGACACAGAAAAAACAGAGAGTTTGTTTTCTTTTTAGTCACGTGGTGGAGAGTGGTAAAGGTTTTATGCTGTTTTTTCATGAACAGATGTCCCTGATTGGCCAGCATTGCACTAATTGACAGAAGGAGAGAGGAGAAACAAGACCAAATTTTCCACTTTTGGCTTTTCAATCAAAAATTTCAATCAAAAACAAAAAGCCTGATTATTATAATTAAACAAATAAACAGCAAGATCAATACATTAGTGGGTGTAGCAATACATAAAGAGAAGTGATAGATATGGAACGTATTTATCGTTGCTTCTATTTTTCTTTTCCATTTTTTGCCTCCATGGCATTTGTCTCCATTACTGATGCGCACGATAACTACTGTACCCTTGTCTAATTACTACCAGTGTTCTAATCATAGCCAATCAATTCCTTCAGTCTTACACACTACAGCTGATCATTCAAAGTTACAGTAGGTTCTGCTTCATGTGAACATGGCTAAACCCAGCTGCTTGACAACTAGTCTATCATCTGCAGCGAGCCATCCAGTCCTAATGTTCATGTGTAAAAGCTGCCTGCTTGTATTCCACATCAACTTAATTACTTGAAACATTCAAGTTGCTTCAGTTTGTACTGGTTAACTTTTTACTCATCCTATAATGAATCAGTGCAATAGAAATAAAACTTCATCATGCTTCTGGGATTTTCTTTTCATATTCACATCTCTCACATCTCTTCTCTCACATCTCTTCTTTTCATATTCACATCTGGGTCAACTTTGTATTTCAGAACAAGCCCCTTTACTCAGTGGTTAATATTAGGATGTGTGATGTCTACAACGTTTTTTCGTAGTCAAAAAAAAAGAAGAAGAAAAAGTGGAACTCTCATATATTCTATATTTATAACACATACAGTGAGGCTGACGTCAGTGCATCAAGAGCCACCACGCACAGATCTCACCAGAAAATGGGCTACAACTGTTCCATTCCAAGTATCAAGCCACACCTAAACCAGAGACAGCGTCAGAAGCATCTTAAATGGGCTAAGGAGAAAAAGAACAGGGCCGTTACTCAGTCGTCCAAAGTGGTCCGCTTTTCAGATGAAAGTAAATTTTGCATTTCATTTGGAAATCAAGGTCTCGGAGTCTGGAGGAAGAATGGAGAGGCACAGAAATGAAGTTTTTGAAGTCCAGTGTGGAGTTTCCACAGTCTGTGATCATTTGGGATGCTGTGTTGGTCTACTATATTTTATGCAGTCAAAGTCAACGTAGCTGTTTCCCAAGAGACTCTAGTGCATTTCTGCTGAAAATCATTATGGAGATGCTGATTGACTTCTGCAACAAGACTTAGCACTTGCTCACTGTTCCCAAAAAACTACCACTAACTGGTTTGCTGATATCACTATAATTTATTGGCCAGCCAACTTGCCTGCCCTGGAACCACATAGATCTATGGGGTATCATAGAATCTGTGGGGTATCGTCAAAAGGAAGATGAGAAACACTCGACCCGACACTACGGACGAGCTGAAGGCTGCTATCAAAGCAACCTGGTCTTTAACAATGCTTCAGCACTACCTCAGGCTTAAGGGAGCATCGACAAGGTGCTGAGTGCATAAATGGACATACTTTCTAAAAGTTGGACATTTCTGTATAAATCCTTTTTTGATTGATTTTAGGAAATATTCTAATACTTGAAGATACTGCACTTTACATTTTCGTGAGCTGTAAGCTGTAATCAAATAAATTAACACAAAACAAAATGTTACATTTACATGTAACGAGTCTAGATAATGTTAGATTTTCACTTTTTGAATTACTCAAAAACACACTTTCACAACATTCTAATTTATTGAGATTATTGAGATGCACTGTATATTTGGCACATTCTTCATCACTTTTATGTGTTTGTGTGTTAAGGACGACATGTTAAAGCACCATTTGTATCAAAGCATCAATTTACAGTGTTTTAATTTATCACATAATTGTGAAAACCTATGTGTTGAGCAATCAGTGACAATATTGGAAAAATGCCATCATCATTAGCAGTGATGGTTTTTGATGTAAACTTATGACTCATGGATGATATTTGCAGTTCGTCTGCATGGCATATCTACAATTCTCATGTGACCAAGTAGGGGAAAGCTCCGCAATCACCACAATGCTGTTATAGAGCTGCTTCTTATTAAACAGTTATAACATGTGAATTTCACTGCCACACATCTTCAGCAGCAAACATTTAGCACTGTTTGTAATTTGGTCTCTAAGACCCTTACATTTTCAAGTTAACAAAAGATTACATATAATTATAAAAAAGGATATCTGACGTCCGTGTTTATCCACTGAGAGAGGCCTGCGATGAGAGGACGTGATCCGATTTCTGTCTCGATACACGCGGTCCACCAAGCCGTGGTGCCGGGTCGTTCGACTAGTATCCAAAACTGTAGTCTGAAAAGGAATCTGATAGGTTTAAGAAATCTATCTTCACTAGCAACACATTCACGCATACAATTAAACTTAAAAAACTATCCTCGGCTATATGATCCAGTGGCAAGCCGAATTAAAAGAAACAAACAGTGCAGCGTTGTAGTCGAGGATGGACCGGCAATATGAAAGCATACAAGCAATGACACCATCACACAGTTTCGACTGCAGACTTGCTAATGTTTCATAAATGATAAGCAATGTCAAACGCAGTAATGACACCCCACACTAACTGCAAAGTTTGGGATGGATTTCAAATTCTCATCCTCTGCTACATGGCATCATTGGAGGGTAAAATGCGAGTTACAAATGGTGGACAATGTCTTTAAATGAATAGCAACTATAAAAAGTAATAGATGGATGATGCAGGCATTTTAACAGCCTAATATCTGAATGAGGAAAGCAACTACAAGAGATACGACATGTTTAAAATGCACAATAAGTACATAAACTAGAAAATAGAAGTGACCCTGGTGAGAATAATACTTTTGAATCACTTTAATCGATATCTTTAAAACAGATGAACATTATGAAATTAACTTGTATAGTTAAATGAGTCCGTTTCATCCACCTGGAAACAAGGTTTGCTACTTGTGTCATGATGTGTGGTTGAAAAGAAGTCACTCTCAAAATGATCTTTTTAAACTACTTTTCAGACTGTATGCAAAAATTCCGTTTTAAACTGTTATAAAAACAAAAGAAAAAACTTTTTGTGCTTTTCTATGGTATTAAGATATTCATACAATCACACTTATATATAATAAGATTATAAATATAAAATACAGATGATGCCTAAATGCTCTTTAAAAAGATGTTTTAAATGAGAATTGCATGTTATTGAATTCAAAGTGCAAGGAAAGCCCCTATATAAAAATATGTTATTGTCATTTGATCCACTTCTGATCAAGTGCTTAGAAAAGCAGTCAAACATTTAGTGTGTTTTACAAAGAGATCAGTTATTCCATCTGAACTGATTTTCAGATTATAATATATTGATCTTTAAGCATGCCTAGAAGTGAGAGCTCCAAAGACCTGTATGATTTTCAAAGAGGCCAAACAGGGGGTGGACTGTCCTAGAGACAGATAGGTAGGAATCTTGAAATAACCCTGTAGTTCAATTTTCAGTAAAGGATAAAACATTTAAGGAGTCTAGATCTGGTTGAACTGGCCCTTGATGTCATCATGATGTTTGAAGATCTGTTAAAAACAATCCTCTGATTTGATGACTAGGTGAATTAATTCTTCCGATTATCCTTATTCCAGCAGACTTAGGGCACGAGACAGGCACTGAACAGGGTACCAGTCCCCATACTATGGCTAATTTAAGAACGGCAATTAGCCTAATCTGCACGTCTTTGGTCTGTGGGAGGAAACCGGAGTACCTGGAGGAAAGCCACCAAACACAGGAAGAACATTCACACAGACCCGAGGCGGGAATCAAACCCTTGACCTCTTCAAGGCCACGGCGCTAACCACTGCGCAGCCGAGTTTTGTGTTGCTTTTTCCTTCACAAAAGGAAAGTCTATAGTCTATAAAAAGTATCACCAGGTAAACTTTACTTGTTTAAAGATGTATATATTTTGGTGTCTCCATTTTAATATAAAACTTTGGTTGTCTAATTATATCTTGCATGTCTGGAAATCATTTAGTACATAAAAACAAGAAAAACAATTAAAGGATTGTATTGTACATTCACAATGATGTGAATGAACATTTTCTTTGTACAAAGTGGTCATAAAAAGTATTTATTTCACTACTGACTTGTGTGTTTTAAAACATTTATTACCACATACCATGATACTATGAGTATTGTGATATATTTAGACTAGGTTCCCATATCGTAAGAATTGCAAACTGTAACACCCCTACTGGAAAAGAAAAAAAAAAGAAAAGGAAAAAAAAAACTTTTGCATCTGATACAATTTCTAATAGCTCACCTGAAAAGGCAGGTCAGTGTTGCTATTTCCAATCTGATTGACATTGGGCAGTGAACCTCCATAGCACTGAGCACGATTCTGGCCCAGTTGCAAATACTGGGTCTTCTGTAACTGCAGCTGTGCAAAATAAAAGCGCATGAATGAGTGCCAGAGTGAATGACAGCATGAGTATGCATGAATGAAACAAAACTGAACTCAAATATCATTCATGGTCAAGGAATCAAAAGAATCAGATGCATAGTGACAAAGCAGTGGTGTTTTAAGCCTAGTTATGGCCTCTTTTTTTTTTTTTTTTTTTTTGCTTTGCTACAATCACTATGGTGTGCATGAATTTTTTTATTTTTATTTTTTTGGGGCAAAGTTTAAGAATGAGATAGCAGAATAAAATCCGTGGGACTAGCAAACGATCCCCATCTATGCAAAAAAGAAAACGGAAGCTATTCACAAATATAGGTATATTAGGGCAAAAGGTAAATAAATAGATAAATAAATAAATAAATCACATGCATGTGAATGTTATGCATTTCCCAGGGAAGTGCGCGAGGGCGCGCGTACACTGGAAGTAGCAGTGCAGATGTGCGGCACATCTGTAGCCCATTTTGTCCGCATCCGCACATTCACGCGCGCGCTTCACGATTGCCAACGCGTTCATTTATACCCCTGAAACCTGCGGGTTATTATTACGGGAGCTCGCGGAATCGTGCGCTAAGCTGCTCGAGCCCGTGATGGCCAGGAGAGCTGTTAGCGCAGCAGCTAAGTCAGTCTAACCGAGAGATAGAGAGAGAGAGAGAGAGAGAGAGCGAGAGATGCGCCTGAAAAATCACGAGCCGTCGCGAGGAAAACCTCGGCACGTACCCGCGCGGCTCGAGTGATGCTCAGGTCCTTCATGACTTCTTCAAACGCCGCCGTCTCCTCCGCCTGCTTTTGGTTGTGCAGCGCGATCTTCTCGCTGAATTTCCGCGGATTGTTTGAGGTCGCCATCTTCCGTTCTTCTTCCAAAACAGACCTTTTGCGCCAGACGTGCGCGCGGCGCCGTCGCCTCGTCACCGCGCGCGCGGAGGTTTCTGGGCTTTGAAGTCAGTCCCTCATCAAACGTGCCATAAATGTAGGCAGAGCGCGTGCTGTAGTAGCGAGAAGGACTGCGTGACTAACATGCCCTCCCTCTTCTACAATGATACTGTAGTGAAACACTACGGAATATGGACAAATATTATTTGGCCAAACGTGTTAATGATCGAATTCAGGTGTTTCCGTCAGGCCCCTCATCCCCAGTGAAGGGCAATCTCAATCTGCCAAAATTAGGGGTATGGGTGCTGATTTAATGTGCTTTTTTTATGTCATACACGTAATACGGAAGAATTGTGTGCCAAAGAAGCTACTTTTTAAAGTTATGCTACATGAAAGTGATCAATCTTGCTTCCCCAAAATTTTCAAGTTGCTAACTTCAAGCGTTTTGAAAAGATGTTTTTTGAAAAATGGCCATTTTCATTGTTATACTGTCTAGCTTCAAACAATAATAATGTAAAATGCAAAATATTTATATTTCTTTAAGAGTATTGATACTAAAATTGGTGTAATCGTCTAGAAGCATTTGACCTTCTGGGTCATAATAGTAGGGTAAAAGCTTAAAAAGCTGTAGTGTCCGTAACCATGTCAAATTCATGCTGCAATATCTTAACAATTTTGCAGTTCAAAATACTGTAATACACTTTTTTAGGTTTTATGCCTTTTCATGTGAAATCAAAATTTGACAAGTTTCATCTGAATAACAATTAAGATCATTGAAAGATTTTAATTCCAAAAATACATACAAGGGCATGAAATTGTATTAAGCAAATATGTTTCTCTTCACAAAAAAACAGGAGATAAGAAGTATTAAGTATTATGAGAAATGGTGTTATATGATCCTATCGGAACATACACATACTTTTTAACAGCAATACTATGTTTTGGCAGGATGCTTCTGCATTCACAAGACATCTTAGACAATACTATGGTTCCAACTTTGTTTCGTTTGATTGGGATGAGCCCTGACCTCAACCCCACCAAGCACCTTTGGGATTATCTGGTATGGAGATAAAAGATAATTAAAATAAATTATACACCCAGAGTGTGATAATTTTTTACTCACTCTCATACATTTTTTATTTTCCATACAGTTTAGTCAATGTAGGGTTAACGGGACGGGACCCTGGATAATATGCAAAGTATGGGGGGTGGTCAGGGGACACTCCTGGATGGGGTGCTAATTCATGTGGGCATAGTCATGCAATATGAGCTATTTGGAAGCATAAGAGGACCCCGGACACAATGCACAGTGAGAGAACATGCAAATTACACACACACACACACACACACACACACACACACACACACACACACACACACACACACACACATATAAGTAATTAATAAAAATGAGACTTCCTGAAATTAGGCATGAACAGAACGATGTTTGCCAAGTTGTCAGAAGACTTCTTACCCTGATGATGCCACTGTCATGCATGGTTGGGATGTTGGCGGGTAAAACTGGCCTTGTTCTTTGTAACAGTTCTCCATCACAGAAACATTAGGCAATCGTGTGTATCTGTGAGTTCACAGCACCAGAAGAGGGTAGATAGCTGTTTCTTTTGAGTATGTTATTCTGCCCTGTATACAGTAACATAGATGAATTTAAAAAGACAACATCTAAAAAGACAAAAAGTTAGTGAGTACACTCATCCAGTTATCCAGTAATTTCCAGACTTTCGTTCACTTAATATACAGTATGGTAATAACTAAGTCTCATCCTGTTGGAATTCTGTATTCTGTCCTTTATCCAAGGACTCAGACTCTGGCTTGTGTTCACAGAAAACTGCTTTCCTTTTAAATTTCTGTCTGTGACTAGGGTTTCCAGTGAAATCACTTTATGCCTTATAAGGAAATGCAGCTGAGATGACAGTGCTGAGATAATTTCTAAGCCAGAAAAATGTAAACAGAACCCTGAAATTAACCAAATTCACTGCGTAGTTCATACTCAAGTTCATCAACACCACACATTTTACAGTTTCATTTTAAATTATAGAATTATTACAGGTCTAGAAATACTTTCAGATGTTACATTTAAATTGCTCAAGGATTGTTCAAGTCAAACTGGGACTTTTGATTGAATAACAGAACAAAGTTGAGTGTAAAACTCTCTTTATTTCTCTGTATTTTTCCCTGCTACACTATTGCACTTATTTCAGTGCTTCACCAGTGCTTGGATACTATCAGTAGAAAGTTTTCTCATTATGTTGGCGCTATTATCAGACATACTGTACTGTACTGTCCCTAATGGACAAAACATTCCTTTAACACATTGTAGATTAGCAATCTTCTGTTCTGGCCGAGTGCTCTCTCCAAAGCCAATGTGCACTCACCTTCCGGAAATGCGGGTGTTTCTGAATGACGGTGTGTACAGTTTCCACCAACAGATGCATCTCTTCAGCAAGTTGATGACACATTCTGCAAATTATAATGGGTTTCATGCCTAAATCTTGGTTTGACCTGAACACCCCTCATAGACACTTATTAGATATGCAGGAAAGTCGGACTTGTTTGCTGGATTTGATCGGACTGCCTGCTTCACCTCTGAAACACTGTATGTGGAATGTGGAAATGGCACAGCACTGTATAGTAGAGTCATCACTGTATAGGGGATGTGGCAATAACTCTCAGGTGTTGGTGACAAGTTACAGCGGCAAGAAACAGTATGTGAACCTTGTGGAATTTCATGGTTTTCTGCATCGATTTGTCATAAAATGCGATCTGATCAAGTCAAGTCTACTGCATGAACAAATATAATGTGCCTAAAATAATAACAATAATAATAAGTGAACCATTGGAATTAATAACTGGTTTAACAACTAAGATAAAGGTTTTTGCACTTTTGCTCTGCTCTGTTGCTCTGAGAAGTTTCCTAAATCGCTTTTAGTCTAGGACTCCCAGCTAGGAGTTTTAAGCTAAGATTATTGGAACTCTCTGATAAAATTCTAAGAATCTTTGTGAATACAGGCCCAAGCCTAAAAGTTGCTCTTAGAATTTCCACTAAATTTAGGACTAAATCTTAGAAAGATAAAAAAAAAAAAAAACAGACTGACACATTTACAAACAGATGGATTTAATTGATCCATAAGATAAAATGTACAAAAAAAAAAGAATGCAATAAATATAAGAGATTTGGGTTACACTTTAAAAATTATTCTGTTAACTGCGGCTAGGAATTTCATCATCGCACTTTTCTTGATGTCTTCTGTAAATGTCAATCGTTTTAATGCTTTTGTTCAAGAGAAATGTCATCAACAAGTACCAGTTTGACTTGAACGCCACATGCTTAACACTATTTCCTTTTTTGCTGGTCACCGGTTTGAAATTTGTGAAGGCTGATATGTTATGCACACAGAGATGGGAGGTAAGGCACACATTTTTACATTTCTTGTTTTATTAAACGAATAACTTAATTAGCAAAACTGGTACAACAACCTGGAACAAAAGTACAAATTATCTTAACACAGCAATACAGGGGGAAAGTATAACACCCATGCATTTGAACTACATTCTCCGCAGTTTAATTAAAAACAATACTTGCTCGATATGGAAAGTATTCCGAGGAAGAATTGGAAAAGCCTGAGATGAGGATCAAGACAAATGTTAAACGATTAATATCAGGAGATACATTTGACAACCACTTTATTAGGAACAGGAGTACACATGGACCTCCATGCAATGATCCAAATTAGTCAATCATGTGGCATAAAAGTTATGCAGATACAGGTTAAGAGCTCCCAGTAATGTTCACATCAACCATCAGATTGTGGATAAAGTGTGACTTTGGTAGCATGGTTGGTGTTTGAGTAGTTCAGGAACTGTTGATCTCCTGGGATATTCAGGTAGACCTGTCTCATTGCACATCATAAACAACCTTCAGTGAGGAACGATTCTATAAATGATCTATTAAGAATGATTATACTGTTTTTTAAACTCATATATGTCTATAGCTCTTCACAACTATGGTGAGCACATAAAGGCATCTTGAACTTGGAAGGAGATGGGAAACAAGAAGTGCAAATCACATCAGGATCAGTTCAAGTAAGCTCTTCACTGCTACTACATGACTGGGCAGGTGTACAGATGTTCCTTTTAAAGTGAGTGTGACAATTTGGTGTGATTAGCACATACACCATAGAGAAAACAAGAACATCTTGTGCATAAACAGACAGATACACATTTACAAGCAGATGGATTTAATTGATCCATAAGATAATACCCAAAAAAATATATAATAATAAATTATATATATATATATATATATATATATATATATATATATATATAAAGATTAAAGATTTTTAATCTTTAAAATCTAAACATGATATTAAATTCAATAAATTCTTGCAGGAAGATGTGATGTGATGCTTCATTTTAAAAAGGCATTAGCACCTTGGGTCATGGGTTGTTGTTCATCTTTGCAAATCAGGTAGTAGTGAAACAGTTTTAAAACTGTAATACATTCAAAGAAAAGAATTCTAATCAACTAATAATTCAAAAGAACCCAACGGATTCACTCATGATTGCATTGAATCCAGCGAACAAGACCCACTTTTCTGCAAATCTAGTAAGCATGTCTACAAGAGGTGTTCAAGTCAAACCGAGACTTGTTGATGAAATGTCTCTTGAATGAAGGCATTAAACTGATTCCACCGAGCGAGTGCACTTTGGGTACGGAGAGAGCACTTTGCCTTTGACCGACACAGAACATTGCTAACCTCCAGTGCTTTAAGGGAATGTTTTGACACAGAAGGCCAATATGTCCAATAATGTCTCTGACATACTTACAGTAGAAAAGTTTCTACTTTTATGGTGTCCAAGCACTAGTGAAATGCTGGAGTGTTTCCTCTTATAACTGTGTTCAGTTATTCTGCACAGTAAAAAAAAGTCCTGGTTTGACCTGAACGCCCTTTGTCATTAAATGATTGGGATCTTAGGGTAATATTAACAGATATTAACTAACAAAATTTTGCTGCTTGCCCTATTTGAATATGTCTAGAGCATCACTATGATACATAACCTAGAATAAAACTCATGCAATAACGTACTACTGTAGATGAGAGAAACCCAAGAATAAAAATCTTGCTGCTTATATTACATTTGTCTCACACATTTTCTCTACCTTAAATCAGTCTACTAGGATTACCTTCAAATTTCTTTGTGCAACGTATGTAAATCTTGTGTCCTAAGAAGATCCTGAGCCAGTTGTTTAACATTAGTTTTGTCAAAAGTCATGATGGAAAAATACGCAGTTGATGATCACGACTTGTGCTTTTGTACAAATTTAAGCATGTGCCTTATTACATAGAAATTGTACAGAAGAAACACAAACTACAAAATATTCCACTGCAACAGCCAGTTGTTTCTGCACTAATTAAGACCGTGGTGATTATTGTACATTCAAATAAAGAGAGAAACAACAAGCTGATTCGGCCTTACTCAAGCCTCACACACTTATTTTATTCAAAGCTCGAGACATTCTGTTAATCCATTACGCTCCTCCATGAATATATAACATCACAGTGAAAGTATGAAACGCGGTCGGCACTTGGATTTCGCACCGCTGTCTTCAGTTCGTCAGGTATAAAGTGCATTACGGAAATGAATCTGGTGTGCTTATTGACATTGTAAGAGATCACAAAAGACTGCGGAGGAGAAACGGCTAATTATGTAATCGCACCGAGGAACTGGCTGTTCCCGAAGGATGAATTAAAATGCCATGGATTTAGAATCGTATTGTGCTTAGGACATTTAGATATCAAATAAAATATGGACATCATTTCTTTATAGATCAGTGCAAATATAATTTGAAGGGATGCATTTAAAATTAGTACACACATCCGAAAAAAAAGTGTTAATAAGTCCAGAAATCCTCCTGAAAACTTTACAAAGTAGATTAATGATTACTTAAAAATTGCGTTGCAGAAGGTGCTTGTAATCACTTCTCATTCTGCTGGAGAATCTGCTTAAATCATTCACCAAGTGCCATCATTAAGAAAGCATTTAGAAGGTAGAAATCGACTCTCTGATGTCTCGTAAGCCCTTAAGCCAGTGGTATACTTTGAACGAGAAAAGATGTTTCAAAGCAAAGAGATATTTCCAGTGAGAACGTTTGAACGTGTTCAAGCTGGAAAACAAGAAGAAAGCCTCTGGGATTTATATTTGAGACTTTCCTTCTTGTGATTGGTCAGAACGTTACACAGCCGTTGGCATCAGTGCAGACAGGAAGAAGATGTCGGATTTCAAATTCAGTTGTGTGCTTGTATTTGTAAAAACAGTAGCATGAGCTACAACCTCCCTTCATTTTTCAATTATTCAAAGTAAATCAACATCTGCTGCGTCTGTACATCTGTTCAACACCACCACCACTGCTGTTCTTTGTTTGATAGGGATGTCAGGTTTATGTCACATTATCCCAAATCCTAATAAAAAAAATATACAATGTTCCTACCATATTGACAATAAATCTAATGTCGTGATAAGTACTGTATAGCAAGTCCCCTACATATGAACAATCGCATGTTCACGCATGTTCAATCGCGGAAGTTAGCTCGCGTGTCCGGTGTACATTGTCACGTGTGTGAAGCATACATCATCTGCATGTTCAGTACAAGCTCAGGATGTCCTGAAGCAAGTGTAACAGTAGCTATGAAGCTAATTCTGTTCAAAAGTGCCAAGTAACAAGTATGGAGACAAGAATGAAAATCATTGAGAGAATGGTGCAAGGTGAAAAGATGGCAGACTTTGCTCGTATTTTTACATGAATTGTTTGACCATCAATCTAATTCTAAAGAATACTGTACTGTATTGTACTGTGTATAGCTAACTGTGTTCGGATCCTAGTGCCTAGACAATGCTTGTTAGACTTACGAACAAATTGGTCTTACAAACAAGCTCTCGGAACGAAATTCATTCACATGTTGGGGACTGTACTTACTATAGTGTAAACGTTGTTCAATTTGTGTCATTGTGGATTTGGAGACTCAAGGCAGAAGATGGGAATACACCCAAGACAGGATGCCAGTCCTTATCAGGGCACCATGCATATACATTTACACACTCATTCAGACCTAGGGGCGATTTAGTGCACATACAAGGAAGCTTTAATTGATGGGAGGAAACCAGAAAACCTAAAGGAAACCCATATGGACAATCTTGTGATGTGAAGCATAATAATTTCAAATAGTGATGTAGAGCGCTGAGAATTTAGGTCTGGAATAAGGAACAATGTATTTTTGTGCTACAAGCATGGAGCACAAAACATTATGATGTAGCAGCCGTCTTATGGCATCATACAACTACGCTTTCTAGGATAGTCTGGGTGATCTGAGAATAAGCAAATCAAGATCAGGGATCAACTACAAATTTGCGAACTGACTTTGTTCTTTGAATAAGAATTTCACATATAGTATGGTGCAAAAATCTTTAGCAACCTCTCAAATTTAATAATTAAATTAAAGAAATGGGAACGAGTGTTTTACTGTGACGAGCTGCAAAGTGCTGAAAAATATAATTTAAAAGAAGATAGGTTGTTTATGTAGTAACATCAGCAGCAACCTCATTTCCTCTCTTGTCTGTTTCATCATTCAGCATCACCAGTATACTAATCACTGGCCTGGTCATCTGTCACCATCTGAACCGGTTTCTCATTGGTTCATGCCTAAAGTTGGATGTTTTTTTTAAGGCTTGAATGATTCATAGTGAAAAAAAAACATGCCTCTGAAACTGATCAAGTACAGAAACTGACTGGAAATGAGAAGCCTGGAGAACTATTCCTCAAGACTACATTAAACATACAAGAACATCTGGCTCTTTTGAAGCAAAATATGACGAAATGTGGGGTAGCTCATAGGGCAGTCTTGTACACCATAATTATATGATCCCATCCTCTTTTACATGGCTAGTAACCGATACTTACATCTGCACCAATTAAACTAGGATCCGGATATCAGCTCTCCCTTATCACGTTTATATGCTTAAACAGATGCCCGCAATATGCAAGTATTTGAAGGAAAAGGTGTTTAAAATGAACGAGAATCCTTCATGCCGGGTCACCTCACACCTTCTCCAGCTACGCAATTCAGTCACCTCTGCGTGGCAGTCTGTGGCAGTATTATAGGTGTACAAGCAATCCCAGCAAAGGATTCTGGAAAGTGCAGATCCCTCTCCCACTCGTCCATCTCTGTGTTGTAGACTTGGACGATGCTTGTAACGTTATTAAGATGCCAGTTGTATCCCCCGACGACGTAAATCTTTCCATCCAGTAAGCAACAGCCTGCTTCGGACTGGCCTGCGCGCATCGGACTAACAGTCGTCCACTGATCCGTGTCCGGATTGTAATATTCCACTGCTAGAACGTCGAAGCATCGGTCCACATGGTCCATCCTCCCTCCAAGAGCGTAGACACGCTGGTTTACACTGATCATGGCATGCAGCACTCGTGGCTCGTTCATTGGGCATTTGAAGTCCCACTGGTCTGTGCCTGGATCGTAGCAATGGAGAGACTTTTTATCCTCCACGGAAACCCCATATCCGCCCGAGATATAAAGTTTATCTCCGCATGTTGCGCCTGCGTGTCCCCATATCCTCCTCTTTAGCGGATCCACGTAAGTCCATTCGTTTTTCTTGGGACAGTAATATTCAACGGAAGAAAGGCTGCCGGATCTGTTGCGCCCCCCTGTGGCATACAACCGTCCTTGCAGTACGTTGAGCTGGAACTGGATGCGGCTCTCCTGCATCGACCTGACGCGCAACCATTGGTTGAGATGGGGGTCGTATCGGAAACAGATGTCCACGGCGCCTTCACCGCTGCGGTATTGCAGATGCTGCCCACCGACTACGTAAACGAAATTATCGAGAACGGAAACACAGGCGTGGCTGCAGCCCGTCTCCATGTCGGTCAGCTCCTTGAATTGCCTGGCTGTGCTATCTGCCAGACAGTACACTTTTGCACTCACTGTACGGTCATTGTCAGTGTAAGGCGTGCCCCCGAAAGCAATAAGCGAAACAACGTCTGACCGAATGACGGTGCGAGGGGACTGCATCTCGTGCTGGCGGAAGGGAAGTATCTGATAATTGAAGGCCTCCAGCAGGTACTGCCGGCACAACACATCCTCCACCATGATGTCCACAGTCTGCACGCGGTCCACCAGCTCAGAGGAGCGCATGAGTGGGAAGCGGACGTGCCGCAGCACTTCATTCGCTGCAGGACGGCGCGAGTCATCGTGCCGAAGCCACCGGATGGCCGCGTGAAACAAATCAATCTCGGTACATCCCTTCAGCTTGTTGCTCTGGAGGAAAAACACCAGGCGCTCCAGGGGGATGTGCAGGAAATCCTCCTCTTCGGCAATCTGAGGGAAGTGGCGGAACGTGAACGCGTCCACCGATTCTTTTAGAGACGACAGGCTGAAGATGGCAGCCATCTGACCGATGTTCAAACAAGTCTCGACGCTCATGGCCGACTTCAGGAACTCTTCACAGAGCTCCACCACCGGCACCATTTGAAGGAAGACGGCTGCCCCGAGCACATCCTGGATGCAGTCGAGGTCGAGCGTGACCTCGGAGCTGTAGGCGAAATCGATGATGTGCTTTAGGCCACGTGCTGACAAGCCCAGAAGCTCGATCGTAGCCTGGTTTGACTCCTTCATCCCACCAGTGAACATGGCTCTAAAGAAACAATTAGGAGAACATGAATCATGTGGCAGCATAGTTTTAGAATAAATACAAAGTTGTACTGCCATGAAAACTTTTCACAATAAAACTCGATATCTGTATAATTCCATGACTCCAACCATTAGCAGAGGAAGTACTCAATGCTTTCTTACAATTTTGATGGAAACATCCTGTTTCAGCAAACTGGACAAACACTGGACAAACACCACAACCTCTGTTATAATATCCAAGTTCATGCACTCTAAAATTGTTTCATCAACATTTTTTTATTGGATCATTCCCAACAAGCTTCTCACCGCAGAAAGCCGGTATGGCTTTGAGCCTCATTACCTTAATTATTGATTAAAGCATATTACATTCCAGGAAAGAAGATCAAATTCCCCCTGCTGTTGAGTTACTATTACTCAGAAAATAGCCATTTTAAACGTCTATTTCAAAAGAATCCTCACCTAAAGTAGTTACTGCAGGATGCCAGCACTGCTTTGTGAACCCTGAAGCATTCGGTGTTGACGACGAGTTCTACATCCAGTAACTGGCCTTGGTCTCGCAGAGCAGAGAGTCCCCTCAGAAGTGAGCTACTGTGACTAGGAGCTGAGAAGGTGCAGCGGAGGGTGCTGTTCTTATTGTTAGCCATGCTGCAGAAAAAGAAGAATCGGTTTACGTCTTTCGTCTCTTACCGTACATGACTCGCGGTCTCTGGCGAGGTAATCCATCAAACTCAAGAACACACACAACATGGCAAGGAACGCGACCGGAGCTTCTCGCTGCTCTGTTTTGTGCCGACTCCCCAGCAACAGGCTCTCCAGTTTCTAAGCGCCGACCAACGTGACACCTGTAACTGCGTTTTCTTTTTAATTATTCAGCAAACGGAGATTAGGTATATATATATTTTTTTTTACACAAATCTTTCTGGGTGATTATCAAAACATTGCAGTTTCATCAGAACTAAGATGAGTGAAGTGAAAAGGGATGGTTTATTGGGTGCATGAAGAGTCTGGAGACCAAGAGCCACATTATGATAAAATAAATTGTTGTGCACCAGACAAAAGTTGGACGTGTGCACCATATAAAAGGTTACAACGCCGGCAAGGAAAAAAAACAGGCACAAATTTATGGTTTTAACCATGTGATACTATCAGGAACTGTGACTGTGAAATAAAACAAAAGGTGGCATAAATTGCCATCATATAAATCTACAGTATTTTCAGGCATGAAGCAGTGAAGCAAGGGTGCAGAGAAACTCACATATACTGTATGAGAGCAGTTCAGTTCTGCGAGCAACGCATCTGCTTCTATCACATTTCTAATTCTAATGTTATCCTCTCATTTTTATTAAATATATTCTTTAAACACCATATCGTCTAAAACAAAGCACACAGTGCAAGGATTTAATTGCTACAGTAACAGCAACCCAGATAAACAGGGATAAAACTAAATTTTCCACACTGACTCCGACATTGTTTTTATTTGTAACTGATATAAACCAGTCGATTGGCCAGTGACCAGACCTGGCTGGTTTTCAGTTTGACTGACCATGAACGGTGATCATGTGATTCTGTACTGAGTACCACAACAGAAACGCATTCAAAAATCGCGGACGTTAAAAACCTCCAATCTGCCCCCATGCTATAGAAGCCACTCAACCCGTGTGCTTATTGTCAAGTTGAGTTTTGAGACATTAGAGCAGGGCCTCTCAAAATCCGGACTCGGTACAAGTCAATCCGGACGCGGCCCACAACTCAAATCAGCACTGCAATAAAACAATACAATGAATAAGACCAGAAAGTGGCAGAAATGCAACATAGTGGATCCCAAACAGCTGTAAACACAAATAAGGCAAGAAAGACAATGTAATGAAGTCTGCAATGTAATGATGTTTCTTACTTGGCATACAGGGAAACTGCACTTAAACAACAATTATAGCATAACGTAAGTTATTGTTTCTCTCACGCATCGTGCCATATAGTAATTAAACATTAAATAACACAGATCCAGGTGATAATCAGTCCTTCGTATAATTAAAGAGCTGTATTGTCATACCATCAGTGTCACTGAGATGACCAGCAGCCGATGCTGATGGCATTTTTCCACTAATGTATTTTGTCTCAGATTGCCTTAAATGAGAAAGTATGGTACTAGTAAGTGATAAGTACGTTTAATAAAAGCATTAGCATATCACCACCCGGTCCGGATCTTTGACCTTGAATAGAAATCAGATTTGGACTTTTAAATATTAAGTTTGAGAACCCCTGCTGTAGTGGCATTTGGCCGCAGTAAAACGATGCCGCTTCTTTATTACAGGTTGCGCATGCTGAACGATTTACATGTTTTCATACCATGTGGTAGGAGCAGAGGTGGGTAGAGTAGCCAAAAAATTTACTCAAGTAAGAGGAACTGTGCTTAAAAATAATATTACTCAAGTAGAAGTAAAAATATTCGGTGAAAAGACTACTCAAGTACTGAGTAACTGCTTCAATCGTAAAGTCTGATATATATTTTTAGAAATTATATATATATAAAATTATATGCTGCTCAAAATAAATAAAGGAAACACTTAGTTCCGGTTTGACTTTAACGATGCATACACATATGAGAGACGTTCAAGTCAAACTGGGACCAAGTGTCCCCTTTATTTTTGTGAGCATTATATATATTATAACTGACCTGATCTGTCTTTCCTATATTCCACCAAAGTGAGATCCAGAGGGCGGGTTGAATGTCCACTGTATGTTCCTCTGAGTGAGGAAGCTTTCAATTCGTGACTGATTCCATTGCTGAATAGCCTCGCGCAGTTCAGTCTCAGCGCCTATGAAGTTTGTTCCACTGACACCTGACCTCTCCTGCTTATAAAGTGGCGAATGGCATTCACACAAGAGTCTGTGTCCAGCGAATGAGCGATTTCAATGTGCACGGCTCTTGTTGTCAGACAAGTGAAAAGTACGCCATATCTTTTAACGTTACTTCTGCCACGTTTGACCTCGAAGGATCCGAAGTAGTCTACTCCCACATTCTTGTTCCCACGATGTTATTCTATCACTTGGCAGTTCTGACATTTTTTGCTCACATGATTTAGCTCTAGACTTTCTGCATATCACACACCTGGAGAGAAACTGTCTTACGAGTGAGTTAGCAGTCGGAATCCAGTATTTCTGCCTCAATTCTGAAAGCATGTAATTTCTGCCACTGTGTCCAATCTTTTCATGAACGTCTCTTAGTATTATTGTTACGATATGTGAGTCTTCAGGTACAATGACTGGGTGTTTAACGTGCTCTGGCATTGCGGACCTGCCGAGACGTCCTCCGACTCTCAGCAATCCATCATGTAGTACTGGGTCCAGTTTGAACAAGTAACTGTTTCTTTTTACAGATGCCTTGTGTTTTGGCTGTGTGGGAATTTCCTGTTTGAATTCTGCTGCTGCTTTACCCTTTTGCAACGTGATAATATCTTCCTTAAAATTTTGAGTGAACTTAATGATTTCGTTTTCTGCTCTGGTTAGGTCTTGAGCTGTTATCGTCCTGTGATTTTCTGTCTTTGGGTTATCTACTTGTGTTTTGACCCTTTCTGTTTTATGTTTGAGCATGACTCTGCTGCGAAGGATCCAGGCAACGGATCTTTTTAACTTGTGCCAATCAGAGTAATAATTAATCAATTTACTCACTGCGTCTGTAGTACTCACAGTGGAATTACTCAAGACGACTGTATGAAGTGTTGATTCTTTGATGCTGACAAAATAAAATTCAAGAGACAAAGAGATCATCGGACTTCAATCTTTCGTGTGAGTAAAAAAGGCAAACCAAAGATACGCGTCAAAACTAGTGAAATAATATGACCGCATCTACAAAAGTCAAAAGCTTTCCGCTGTTTAAACGAAAACTTAACAGTAACAGCTCCTTTCACGAGCAGTACACAAACTTCATGAGTGACATGCTTAAAAAGGGTCATGCAGTCAGGGGCCCTACACATCACGTAAACCGCCAAGACGGTCATGTGTGGTACATACCGCATCATGGGGTCCATCATCCTCAAAAGAATAAACTGAGGGTGGTTTTTGACTGTGCTGCCAGTTATCAAGGAGTGTCACTAAATAGTGAGTTCCTACATGGATCAGACTTAACAAACTCACTCATTGGCGTGCTCACACGCTTTACACAAGAAGAAATTGCCATGATGGCAGATGTAGAAGCCATGTACTATCAAGTAAGAGTCCCCGAGAAGGACACAGATCTGCTGCGCTTCTTATGGTGGCCGAATGGAGATGTGAACCAAGATTTAGTTGAGTATAAAATGGTAGTTCATTTTAGAAAGCCAGCGGAAAAAAACTGCAGCAACGCACCTGCTGTGGCAGTCAATACAGTACTTACGTAGACGACTGCCTGAAATCTGTTTCGAGTCATGATCAAGCAGTCGCCCTATACAACGATCTCACAAGTTTCTGTGCAAGCGGAGGGTTCAACCTCACTAAGTGGGCAAGCCCTACTGACTTTCATCCCCGAGAGGGAAAAGATCAAAGACATGAGAGACTTAGACTTGAGTAAAGATGCACTCCCGGTTGAGAGAGCTCTGGGGGTGCTGTGGTGCATTAATTCAGACATGTTCAAGTTCAAAATTAGTTTAAAATAACGAACTGTGACAAGACGAGGAATCCTGTCAATCAGCAGTTCGATTTACGACCCCTTAGTTTTCTCGCACCTGTCATACTGCCAGCAAAAATTTTAATGCAGCAGTTATGTAAAGAAAAACTTGCATGGGACGATGACATTCCCGAGCAGTTTGCTAAAACATGGAAAACCTGGCTGCAAGAGCTGCCCCAACTGTCCGAGTTTAGCTTAGCAAGGTGCGTGAAACCAGCCGACTTCGGAGCTGCGGTTACAGCGCAACTCCATCACTTCTCGGATGCGTGTGAAATGGGATACGGAGTTGTCTCCTACCTCAGGTTAGTAAATGCTGATGGACTCACACATTGCGCATTCATGATGGGGAACTCTCAGACAGAATTGCCACTATAAGAGAGTCAACCAAGACAAAGCAATGGAGGTACGTCAATACCTCAAAAAACCCAGCTGATTCTGCGTCCAGGGGGGCATCCTGTGAAAAGTTCATGAAAAATGTTAACTGGATCCATGGTCCCTCCTTTCTCAAAGAAGCAGAGTGCAAATGGCCTGAAAACACTTATGACAACGAAATTAAGCTCTCAGCTTTAGTGAACATTATGAGCACTACACAAGGCACGGACTTCCGTTCTTGTGAGTAAATGATCAAACCAAAGCTACGCGTCAAAACTAGTGAAATAACATGACATACATATTATATTATGGTATAATTATAATAAGTATATATGCCAACATTGCAACACTCAATGAAACAGCTAAACTTACCCCGGCATGTTTCCTCATTTTAGATGCTGAGGTTTTATATGCTAAAGTGTGTATCTGTTTGGCAAATAAGGAAGACATCGCAGTATAAAGCTATTATTTTGCAAGCAAAAGATGCTTTTTACAGTATGGTGCCAGGGATGCTGGCTGAAGATTTTTTTCCGGAGTAAATGTAACTCCTTACAACCCACCTCTGGGTAGGAGTGACTTATTTGCTAAGCTTGTTTAGAAATAACAATTGTGGCGAATGCCAGAGATATGTGCTGCTCAGTTAAATGTTAAACTCTTATATTTGATGTTAGTTTGTATTGTTTAAATGCTGCCCTTAGTTTTTAAGTGAGAAAAGTAATATAACTATTAGTATAGCTATTATAATGAATGGACTACATTTATATACAGTACTCAAACGTTTTTTTTAAGTTAAAGTTGTAACAAAATCAGGGAATATTTAATGTTGAATCAGGATATTTATAAAATCGTGATACTTACTGTATAGAATCTAAATATTAATCGAATCGGCACAGAGGTATCATGATAATATTGTATCAGGAGGTCCCTGGTGATTCCCATCCCCACTGTTCAGTAGAGCAGGGTAATTGATTATGTATTTTTAGCATTTATATAGAGTTAACTGGGGATGAATCCAGGACTAATGCTTCCTTCAAGTGCTTCTGCGATGATTAGGTTTTCGGGTGGCTGATTTATTTTTCGACTTTTCTTAATGTTTCCATGTATTGTAAGAAACCTAGGTAGTTTGATATAAGATTCCAACAATTAAGTCACGAGCAAACTCGTTGAAAATATCAGTATCACTAATTACACTTAATTAAATGGATGTTTGTTTTAAACTTTAATTTCCCATAAATCCACGTGCACTTGAAGGCAGCGTAAGCAAAGGACTCTTACAGTTCTTTCCCCGGAGACTGCTCAAATTTAGTTTAATTTCAACCTGCTGTATGTTTATAATCTAAATCATTTATTTAACTTAAGAGTATCGATTATTTTTTTTAATGCGGAAAATACGTAATAATAAAAAGTCTACGTGACGTAAAACAGGTGCCATACTGTACATGTTAGAGTAATGACATTATGGCACGGATTGTCTGGACTCTGCTACTCGATTTCTCACGGTCCATTTGGACAAAGACAATGTTTTTTGTTTGTTTATTTAAATATATATAATGTGTATAAAGTGATAGGGAAACACCGTTACCTGCTCTGTGATCGACTCGCAGAGAGTTCCCCACCATCCAACTCCGCCATGTTTGAGCTCGATTAATGACATCATGCAGAGACTAAACACTCTCTCTTAGCGCACAGGAACTGAACGTCATGGCAACCGAGTGTAAAGGCATATTGATGGTAAATAAAGATGCAGGATTCCGAGACAATCAGACGCACACTGTTTTACACTTCAGGTCCACGATGACTGCAAGCTTGAAGCCTGATAGTCCTGTATCTATCTAACTTATAAAAATATACTGCAGAATCAAAATCAGAACAAAGTCAATCACGGATCACAAGCCACTTGTTTGGTTTGTTTTGTTTTGCGCGCTCTCTCTCTCTCTGTCTCTGCGCTACGTAATGTGATAAAGTTTTGGGAGTGTTCACGTCGTCTCGTCTCTGCGCAGAATCCCACATAACGGTACACATAAATCTGGTTCCACCGCGATTTTCATTGTATTATTATTTTCTTACATCTAAATATAAAATATATCTTTATAAATTTAGATTAGTCAAACGTTTTGCGATTCATCCTTTTATATTAATTATACTTGCCGAAAACACTATTACCATTTTGACATGTCCCGCCTCCCGTTTTGTTATTGGCCCACAGCGCTCAGCAAACACATCCGGTGATTGGTCCGTACAAATGTATAGCAAATCCAAAAATAATAATTAAAAATATTCTATTTATCGGACTGAGTCTCTGTCATTAACATTTGTTAATTTATTAAATTCATTTTAATGTACAACAAACTAATTGTTATTGAGTCATTCGCTTATCTATGTCGCAGTTTTATGACGTAGAACTGAGGCGCCTCAGTGAAACCTCCACGAGGATTGTTTTCATATTACAGCGCCTGTGTATCTCAGACAGGACTATTGGTATTATTAATGGGTTTATGCTTTGTAACATTCACTATAATTGTTTAGGGCGTTGTGATCATTATTAAGGTGAATAAAAATGGCAACTTTTGCGTCTCTTGGCCTGTCCGAGTGGCTGGTTGATCAGTGTAAACAGATGGGAATCACCCGACCGACCCAGGTGCAAGAACATTGCATGCCTGCTATTTTGGAAGGTATGTTTTTTTTTTTTTTTTTTGCTTTTAATTACACATGGATGAATTGTTTTATAATTTAGTTTTGTAATATATGAGTTAATTTGTTTTTAAATGAAGGTCGCGACTGTATGGGCTGTGCGAAGACTGGAAGCGGGAAAACAGCAGCGTTTGTTCTGCCGGTGCTGCAGAAGTTGTCCGAGGATCCTTACGGCATCTTCTGCTTGGTGTTAACGCCTACAAGGTAGATTTCATCATTCATGTAGCTTTTTAAAATGATTTATTGGTTTAAAAATCGCAGTGTAGTGTATACAATAATTAAATAAGCACTAAATACAGGTTTTGTGTTTTGTTATTACTTTGTTGATTTCTCAGGGAACTGGCTTATCAGATAGCTGAACAGTTCCGGGCATTGGGAAAGCCTCTGGGACTGAGAGACTGTATCATTGTTGGAGGAATGGGTAAGGTGGAAAATTAAACTTGAACACAGTTAATCTCACTCATTCATTAGCTATATCACTTTATCCTGTATATAGGCTCACACCCTGAACATAGTGCCAATCCATTGCAAGACACACACACACATATACACTCATGCGCTCTTTCACACCCGGCGTGCAATTTGGAAATGCTCATTAGTTTAATCTGCTTGTTTTTGGACTGTGGAGACAAACCAGAGTACCTGGATTAAACTCGCCAAGCACGGGGAGAATATGCAAACACCATGCACACAGACCCCACGGTGGGAATCGAACCCGGACCCTGTTGGTGCAAGTTGAGTTCTAACCATTAAGACAACGTACCAGCCAAACATAGTTAATATAGAGTGAAACAAAACAGATTTGGACATTAATAAACATCAAGACACTTGTGTGCATACTATTTATGCAATAAATAATCGGGGACACAACTCCTTTCTTTCTCAAATTCAAATTTTATTTGTCACATAAACAGTCATACACAGTATGATATGAAGTGAAATGCTTATTTGACTGCTGATGGCTTAAAAATTAAAAAAGTTCATTATGAAATAAGAGAACTTTACAAATTAGAAATATAGAAAAAATATGGGGAGAAAAACTTTAGCTGTAAAAATAATAAAAAATGTACATTTATGTAACAATAAAATAGAATAAAAATATAAATAGAAAATTACAATATGATAAAATATAGAAGTGTTGAATTGGAATGTAGAGATCAATGTACAGAATAATGTGCAACGTAGCAGTTCAAAGTTTCTCACAAACTAGCTTGTGCTTTTGTTTCTAACAGACATGGTGACTCAGGGTCTGGAGCTTTCCAGAAAGCCGCATGTCGTCGTCGCCACCCCTGGGAGATTAGCAGATCACATTCGCAGTTCGGGCACGTTTGATTTGAAGAGACTTCGATTCTTAGTAAGTCAGCATTGTCTCACATACAGTCTTATGCGGTCACTTTTATTAAGTATCTGAAAGGTTTCTGGACTCAAGCAGGACTGAAATGTTGGTATGAATTTGGTTTTCTCACTAGATAATGGATGAAGCAGATCGTTTGCTGGAGCAGGGCTGCACAGACTTCACTAAGGATCTGGAGGTTATTCTCAGCATCGTACCGGCGAAACGGCAAACGCTGCTATTCAGCGCAACGCTGACGGATACGCTGCAGGAGCTCAAGAGCGTTGCTATGAACAAACCATTCTTCTGGGAGCACAAATCCGAGTAAGGACGCATCATCCCAATGCACTTGTTAAAAACTTTTTCAGTAAACATCCATATGGAACCAGTGTGCTAGTTTAACCAGCTTACTGGCATTGGTGGCTCACTGGTATGCCTCTTTAATGCTTTTAGAAGGCTTGTGTTCGATTCCCAGCCAATGCCCAAACCCTGCCACTAGGTTGCAGCGTGAGTGCCACTCCCTATTCTAGAGAAATTAAGAGAGTTAAATGTACGGGCTGGATGATCTTCTGTGTCAAATCCCTTTACAATAGCTGAAAGAATAACTACTACTTCATGTAGTAGCCTAAGTAATTTAATATTCACGAGTATCTAGGCATCCTGCTGCAGCAATGAGGCACTTTAAAAGTTAAACTCAATCTTGCTATCACAGTATGGGTGCTGTTCTCTGTAGGGATGTTCACAGGTGTTTGAATACCTGTTTTGACTTCTCACTATTGCATGTGATCATTTAAAAAGAAAACCTGTTAAGCATTATTTTAATGCATGTTTTAATTTGTATGTATTTCCAAACGTTTGTGGACACTTGAGGATCGCACCCATATGTGGTTGGAAGCACACACTTTTATATGATGTGTTTGTTTGCAGTAGATTTCCCTTCAGTGGAACAAAGAGTCCTGTCCTAACTAAAGTGAAATCCTGGTCCTTTCTTTGCCAGTAATTTCTTCCTTCTGTCTCCAGAGTGCGAACAGTGGAAGAACTAGATCAGCGGTACATCCTTACACCTGAGAAAGTCAAAGATGCCTACCTGGTGAACCTTATCCAAAAATTCCAAGACGAACATGATGACTGGTCGATCATGATTTTCACCAACACATGCAAGTAAGACTTCAAGCAGTATTAATGATGTTAATAAAGGGTGATCAATCTTTTGACAAACAATAATGTTTATGTTTTCAGAAATTATAAATAACTTGGTTGTGGTTTTAAACTGAGTCTTAGATCATTTATCATTTAGAGTTAGGATCTGACCAACATGTTCTGATGGTTTCTTGAACCCAAATTTCAAGATGCACACAGTCCTATGACGATGGTTGGAAAAAAGGATATGAAATACAGTAACTTTTATGACACTAAAGTGATATGTTTTTGTTAATTTTTGAGTGAAATGTAGGAGAGCCTTGATAAGGTGGCACAGCTCCAAGATCTAGTGAGGATAGAAGGCAATGGAATGGGGAGTCTCTGATCAGGGAAGGGAGCAATAATGTTTATTTATTTATTTATTTTTTTGGAGAAAGACTGGACTGGGTGGTGTAGTGGTTTGTACATACAAGGTTCGTGTTCGATTCCTGTCTCTGAGTGCATAGAGTTTGCATGATCTCCCTGTGCTTGGTGGGTTTCCTCCCACAGTGGCAGATTAGGCTAATTGGCATTCCCAAATTGCCCCATCGTGTGTATGTGTGTGCCCTGGATTGGAACCCGTCCAGGGTCTACCCCACCTCGTGCCCCAAGTCTTCTGGGATAGGCCCCATGCCGCCCGCGACCCTGAATACAGGATAAAGCGGTATAGTCGATGTGAGTGGACTGGACTGAAAGATAGAGAGATGTGGCGGTGATGCAACTACAAAACTAAAGACACAAGAGTGAAACTTGTTGAGAGGAAAGAGTGTGTGGAAGTGCTGGATAAAGCAGAAAAAAAAGTCCAAGACACAGAACAAGTCAAGATCAGGGAAGGAAGCGTTTGGCTGGGCTCAAAAATCGGCTTTAAGAGGCTTGGACGATTAGGGAGAATGAGACTTGCAGTAACCTACTGGATTACAACTGCCATTAAACTATACAACAGCTTTTTTAAAATCTCATTATATATTTATGTTTAAACACAATGACTACAGTACATTATTTTTTTGTAATAGTTCAGCATCCACCATAAATGTCCCTGTGGAAACTTAGTATAGAAACAATTAACAAATTAGAACACGCACATATTAATATACAGAGAGTCGCCTTCCTGTGTAATCTACTGTCTGAGCTGCTGTTATGGAAAATTAATCTGTACTCTCTCACCAGTGTGGAGAACAGCAATGCAGAACATTACATAATATGCACACGATTCACTTTTAATTAATTTTTAGACATACAGTTGGGTCTCGTGTGTGTGTGTGTGTGTGTACGTACAAATGTAAACCTTGCGGTAGGGTAATATTCCTTGCTTTTTGTGGTTTTTTTTTTCTTTTTCTTTTCTGTTTTTGTTTAAACAAGCTAAGTACTTTTTTCCCTTTTGTGATCTCTTATAAGAAGAGCTGTACCCTTCCTGCTTTTTGCTTAGTTTAGGAGGAGTACAATAAAGGGTTTAAAAAAAAAAAAAAAAGCATAATCTGAGGGGTGTTTCAGCTGGAGACACATTTAGGCAGACCTTAAGAGACCTGCGTTAACTTGTTAAAGAAAAAAAAGCAGTATGTTTAAAATTTGATTTTAACTCATTACTGATTTATACTCTTCAACTCCACCTGTTTAACAATTCAAGACATTTTCCTTTACCTAATGTACCATTAACAAGTTGATCGTTTTCATTTTCTTTCCTTCTTAGAAATTGTCAAATACTCACAATGATGCTTCGTGAGTTCAAATTTCCTGCCATTGCCTTGCATTCCATGATGAAACAGGTATGTGTGTATGATTCATCCAAACAGTGGGTTTCAGAATTCTTCCCCTTATTTTTCAATGTTATTGTTTCTTTATGTATTTTAGAGACAACGGTTTGCAAACCTTGCGAAGTTCAAATCCAATATCTTCAAGATCCTTATAGCAACGGATGTAGCTGCCAGGTAACATGACTGCTGTCGACAAGACCACACACACTATTTATTCATTCCTTATTTTGTTAAATTAATTAATGATCTTCATTATTTCTCAATAGGGGTTTGGATATACCTACAGTGCAGGTTGTCATCAATCACAATACCCCAGGATTGCCAAAAATCTACATTCACAGAGTGGGCAGAACTGCACGTGCAGGTATCTTCTTTTTTCACAGACACTCCATTACTTTACTGTAGCTGTTTTTTGTTCACACCGGTTTAACTTCCTGGTTTTGTATTTCAGGAAGAAATGGTGTTTCCATTACTCTGGTCACACAGTACGACATTCATTTAGTCAACGCTATTGAGGAGCAGATTCGTAAGTTCCCAACCAGAGCAAAAGCATTTTGTTCTGACTGAATGAATCTTAGTGTGTGTCTTGGAATCTAATTTTTTTTGTCTATTCTTTATTATAATAATTTATTATAATTGCTACATATTCTACAGACAGTTTTGTACGCTTTACTGAAGAAGTAGCAAATTATAATAAAACTAAACTTTTTTGGTGATTTAGAGGCGAAGCTGAAAGAGTATCCAGTTCAAGAGAAAGAGGTGCTAAAGATTCTTACCCAAGTCAACGTGACTAGACGACAGTGTGAAATTGTAAGACCGATCATCCATTTTAATCATTTGTCTTGGGACACCCAGTCATTACAGGGCTAATATTAAAGGGTATTTTATTTATATTTTTGTAGAAGCTGGAAGCAACAGATTTTGATGAAAAGAAGGAAATCAACAAAAAGAAGCAAATGATTCTTGAAGGAAAGGTAAGTATCTATTTGAAGCAGATGACCAATTCTTATTTAATGCACAACTGTCTAGGAACACTTATTTTTCTTTTATACCTGTGTATGAATAATAAAGTGCTTTTTATTTTTATTTTTTTAAACATCACAGGACCCTGACTTGGAAGAGAAAAGAAAGAATGAGCTTGCCAAACTAAAAAGAGAAAAAAAGAAATTCAAAGGAAGAATTCAGGAAGCCATACAGAAGAAGAAAGGGAAGATGCTGAAAAAAAAGGGAAAAGTGTGAAAACACTCAAGGCCAGAGTGTTCCAGGACCCTCCTGAATTTTTGCATTATGTATTGACTGTACTACCAGTTTTGTGTATGTAAATAATAATAATAATAAAAGATAATACATTTTATTTTATGGACTGGAATAAAATCGGATTATTTCAAATAAACAGACTTCATAAAAAATTATTAATTTATATTAGATGTGGAAGCATCGCAAAAAAACTTTTTCCTAAAGGACTTTTATTTTTTGGACATTCAGGATGTTGATTATTCCGGAAGTGAAAGAAAAGTAAAAAAAAAAATATCCGGAAGTAAAATATCAACGCAGACCAGTATGTGGTTTGAAGTACGTTTTGGTGTCACGAGAATTTGGAAAGTAGTCAACATTACCAGCCAAAACAAATAAATATAAACAACATATATAAAATTTACCGGCTGTGGTTTTCCGTACGTAAGCCATTATGGTAAGTTAATGAATTCATTCACGACTTTTTGGAACATTGACCGGGGCAGATGCGCTGCTAACAACGCGCGGTTAGCTGGTGACCGGTGACCATGGAGGAGGAACGGCGCGCGTTAGAACGCGAATTAGAGCACATAATTAGCAATGAATGCAAGTTAATTGTTTAGCTGAGAGAAATGTCGAGTTTAAATTACGAACGTTAAGTACAACTGTGTCACTTGGGAGCACGTGAAGGTGCGCGTGCAATTAAACCCGGTGTTCTGCCAGTTTGTGGTACCCATTTTTTACGTAGCGTTTTTTTTTGCGCGTAAAAATACCGACAGGTTTGGGAATTTTGTTGAGGCTTGGCAACTGTTTCGGTTATTTTGTCAATTATGTCGTGGGAGCATTATTTGATGGCGATATTGTCTGTAAGAATATGCCCCCCCCCCTAAATTCTACTATAAATGTTTTCTACTAGCTGAAGTACCCGTCCATGAAGGGAAAATACGTTGTAGAAATAGTTAGTTAAATAAAACCAAGCTGATCAGCGTAAATGTAATCAGTGATTATTAGTTTGGGTTGAACCCCGCAACACTTACTTTTTTCTTAACTGTAATTTCACAAAATTGTGTGGTTTGACAACATTGAGAGTCCAGGCACTTTGACAACACCTCTAGTGACGCCATAGTCTGTGAAGGGCTCTTTTGTTTTTCTAAGGATTTATTTTCAACATCTGGGGCTTTTTGAAGGTCTTAACATGGTCAAAAAGTCATGAAAATCAGCACACATGAGCGGCTGGGTCCTGGGTATGGGGGACCTTCACAGGACATTTTGCTGCACAGCTCATACACACTTGCACACTTTCTCTTCTGAAATTTGGTAACAAGTTATCCATCGATTTTCAAGGAATGTTCAATGGAACGACTGCATCCGGCTCTGAGCCACCTTAGCCAGGATTGCATTTTTTTTCCCCTTTAGCTTTTTTAAAAAATAGTTTACACCATTTAAATATTGTACTTTTGGTTAAGAGTCTCATCACTGTCCTGTGCTTGAAGTTTTCTGTAAATGTTTTCTTGTACACCTTCAAAGATTTGCGTATGAGTCCTTGTTTAACTTGAATGTCTCTTGTCCATCTTTAAAAATAAGTAAACAAAAGAAATCCAATAGAAGTGGGGCTGCCCGATTTGATTAAAAAGAGAATTACATTGATTATTTCAACACACACGGCGACTGCAATTTAAACTGTTATATGTAACACATAAATGTACCATTTTGTATTTAAAAGTACTTGGATAAAGAGATAGAACTTTGTCATTGCATAGTACAGATCCTCAGCAATAAAATGCAGTTTAGCATCTACCAAACTTTACATAGTCCTTATTGTGCATATACTACTTGTACAAAAATTGCAGACTTTTGCAATTAAATAATTGCACAGGTCCATACGACAACTTTTGTGATTAATTGCCCAACATTAAATATAGGCCAAGCACTTAGCTTCATCTAACCCTCAGTCTGACTCCACTTTTTAAATGAGACATAATTAATTATTTACTGATTAAAGATGAATGTTGGGTTGAGAATGGTTTCTTTATTTCTTTACAGCTTCCACTGTCTCTACTGAAAACAGCACAGAACCACCCTATGGTAAGAACAGAGAGGATCGTCATGTGTTTTCGCAGTATTCATGGTTTTAAATCAACTAACATAAATAGAGTTGGTCACGTTATTACCGATTTAATTTTAATGTTTGACTATATATTATTGAAGCCATAGGTCTTTTTTATTTTTCCAGAACAAAACCCCATCAGATCTGAATAGACATTTTCTTATATGCTACTTGTTTATATTGAGGTTTTGGTGAATCCTATTTAATATAAAATATTAGTATTTGTTGTTTTGTTCAGGTTTGCATATTTTGTTTGTGTACAATTATTGACTTTAGCCCAGCTGATAGTTTCAGTACAGTTCTCCAGCCCCCAAGGAAAATGGGCTGGTATTCACATCTAGAGATGGGGGGGGGGGATCTATTAAGTTATGAATCGTACTTCCTTTGTGTTTTAAATTTTTTTTATTTCATTTTTATTTTATTTAATTATTTGTATTTTTTTATAACTATTATTACTTTTGTAAAATAGCAAAATCTACACATTTTCATCGCATGTTCCAGGAGTGAATTATTTGCTAAGTTTGTTTAAAAATAATAATTATTGATGAGTGTTATGATGACAGTGATGCATGCTGCTTAGTAAAAAAAAAAAAAATCAGATAAGGGGAGAAAAAGCAGTGGCAGTAAGACAATGTGTTACTAATGACTGTGACCATTTCCAGCTGGTGGAGCTGAAGAATGGGGAGACGTACAACGGTCATCTGGTCAGCTGTGACAACTGGATGAACATCAATTTAAGAGAAGTCATTTGTACCTCCAGGGTAAATAATCTTCTCAATATGCTGATACAGTAATATCAGATAAAAGAGATATTTGTTTTGCTTTAATATCTGTCTTAGGGTTGAAGGTTGACGCAGTGTGTTTTTGCAGGATGGAGATAAGTTCTGGAGGATGCCCGAATGCTACATCCGAGGAAGCACCATCAAATACCTGCGGATCCCTGATGAAATCATCGACATGGTGAAAGAAGAAGTTGTGTCCAAGGGCCGTGGCCGGGGTGGCATGCAGCAGAATAAACAGCAGGGAAAGGGCAGAGGAGGTGGAGCTGGCCGGGGTAAGACACAGCTTGTTAAATAAAAAAAATATATTTTTGCAACAAGTGAAAGGAAATTGACTTTCAAGACAGAGGATTTAGTTTTTTGAGTTTCTCATTCACAGGACAAGCTTTTTTTTTTCTTTTTGTTGTAAAGCGAGAGATATAAATGCTAGACAGAGCTAGAGAGGAAATGACTGTTAACAGCTGTAACTAAACTGATAACTACCTGGTTAAAAAGCATGATGTCTTTTTATTAATAAATTGTTTATTTTTTTGTTCTATAAGTGGACCAAAACATATTGAGTGCTGTATTATTTGAAAATGTTTTTTCTAACAGCACCTCCTGATATCTTTTATTTCTTTTATTAGCAAACTGGTGTTCATGTTGCATCATCACAATAAAACCTGATCACAGCATTTTGATGAATAATAATTCCTTTCCTCAGGTGTGTTTGGTGGCAGGGGAAGAGGCAACACAGGTGCTGGCCGTGGACAGCCACAAGACAAAAAGCCTGGAAAACCACAGGGCGTCAAAAACCAGCACTGAAGACAAACAACATACCTCCTTTATTATTGTTCTTTCATCATTATCTGCTTCTCACCAGATTTATAACATGACACGTAATGTAATCTTTAACCCCCAAACCACTGACAAATTCTAAAGGGCCATTTCCTTTTTTGGTACAGATTGCTATAAAGCGTACACTTGTTCTATGTAGTAAATGATCATTCTGTTTAAAAAAAAAGAAGAAGAAAAAAATACATGATCCTTGTGATTTGAAAACAAAAAAAAAATTTGATCAAAATATTCTGATCATTAAAATAGATATCATGAGGTTTGAGTTGTTAAACATTTCATTCATAAAATGGCATCTGTTTTATCTCAATGGTAAAATGATCTTTTTTTCTTTCCTTTAGTCCTTGTTTTTTCTGGTTTTGCTGCCGGATTTATTTTTAGTGCTGTAAATGATATGCAGTAGCCTTAATAAATACTTTTTTTGTTAACCTGTTTTTATTACTTTATCTTAATAGAAAAAAGGATTGAATAAAAACACTGGAAGTAAACTTGCTTGATTTCTCCATAAACACTGGGCAGTGACAGGAAAAGCAAGATTTTTTTCTTCAGCTGTGTTGTATTTAATGTCTTAAAGACTATAGAAGGTGCACTTCTAATGACATTTATGGCTGAAAGAAATGAGGCGGAGACCAAACATTGTCTCTCTTTGTCTGTATGATGTATAGAGAAGGCAGATAAAGACATGGTACCAGGGACATTGAAGTCAAACCAGGACGTGATAAAATTTCTTGTGAATGAAGGAGTAAAGCCGATTGCCTTTTAAGACAAAAGATTTAAGACAACAGACTTAGCCGCAGGAAACATTTAAATGGTGCAAGAAGGCTGTACATATGTGAATGATGATCCCAGCCAAGGATCCCATTAACATTCAGCGAGTGTTCATTACACCATTTGCTTTTTACATGAACTCACTCTAAGATGTTTCCATATTTAGAGCATTAAAAGAGTACCTGGGAGGCCAGCATTTCAGAAGTGAAGCAGAAAGTGTAGTAGGAATTAAGGGAACGGCCCTCTCCTGGCTCAGATCCTATTTGACTGATCATTATCAGTTCAGAGATCAAAATGGTCACTATCCTGCATGTTCATTTGGCGTTCCACAGTGTTCAGTTTTAGGCCCACAGCTTTTTTTCTCTTTACATGCCTACTCTGGGCAACATAATTTGTAAGCATGGTATTAGTTTTCATTGTTATGCTGATGACAATTAACATCCAGTCTCTTATGTCCTGCACACATAGCTCAACTTTAGCAAGCAGTTTTTTCTCATCTGGTTTTGCTGAGACATATAACTAACTTCCTTCTGCTTAATCCTGATAAGACGGAAGCTCTAGTCACAGGATCACAAGCAGCTAGAAGCAAGCTTCGATCACACTAACTTTAAATTAGAGATGTTCCGATACCATTTTTCCCCTCCCGATACCGATTCCGATACTTGGGCTCAGGGTATCGGCTGATACCGAGTACTGATCCGATACCTGGGTGTGTATCTGTACAGTGTGTGTGTGTATATATATATATATATATATATATATATATATATATATATATATACAGTGGTGTGAAAAACTATTTGCCCCCCTCCTGATTTCTTATTCTTTTGCATGTTTGTCACACAAAATGTTTCTGATCATCAAACACATTTAACTATTAGTCAAAGATAACACAAGTAAACACAAAATGCAGTTTTTAAATGAGGGGTTTTATTATTTAGGGAGAAAAAAAATTCCAAACCTACATGGCCCTGTGTGAAAAAGTAATTGCCCCCTGAACCTAATAACTGGTTGGGCCACCCTTAGCAGCAATAACTGCAATCAAGCGTTTGCGATAACTTGCAACGAGTCTTTTACAGCGCTCTGGAGGAATTTTGGCCCACTCATCTTTGCAGAATTGTTGTAATTCAGCTTTATTTGAGGGTTTTCTAGCATGAACCGCCTTTTTAAGGTCATGCCACAACATCTCAATAGGATTCAGGTCAGGACTTTGACTAGGCCACTCCAAAGTCTTCATTTTGTTTTTCTTCAGCCATTCAGAGGTGGATTTGCTGGTGTGTTTTGGGTCATTGTCCTGCTGCAGCACCCAAGATCGCTTCAGCTTGAGTTGACGAACAGATGGCCGGACATTCTCCTTCAGGATTTTTTGGTAGACAGTAGAATTCATGGTTCCATCTATCACAGCAAGCCTTCCAGGTCCTGAAGCAGCAAAACAACCCCAGACCATCACACTACCACCACCATATTTTACTGTTGGTATGATGTTCTTTTTCTGAAATGCTGTGTTACTTTTACGCCAGATGTAACGGGACACGCACCTTCCAAAAAGTTCAACTTTTGTCTCGTCGGTCCACAAGGTATTTTCCCAAAAGTCTTGGCAATCATCGAGATGTTTTTTAGTAAAATTGAGACGAGCCTTAATGTTCGTTTTGCTTAAAAGTGGTTTGCGCCTTGGAAATCTGCCATGCAGGCCGTTTTTGCCCAGTCTCTTTCTTATGGTGGAGTCGTGAACACTGACCTTAATTGAGGCAAGTGAGGCCTGCAGCTCTTTAGATGTTGTCCTGGAGTCTTTTGTGGCCTCTCGGATGAGTTGTCTCTGCGCTCTTGGGGTAATTTTGGTCGGCCGGGCACTCCTGGGAAGGTTCACCATTGTTCCATGTTTTTGCCATTTGTGGATAATGGCTCTCACTGTGGTTCGCTGGAGTCCCAAAGCTTTAGAAATGGCTTTATAACCTTTACCAGACTGATAGATCTCAATTACTTTTGTTCTCATTTGTTCGTGAATTTCTTTGGATCTTGGCATGATGTCTAGCTTTTGAGGTGCTACTTCTCTGTGTCAGGTAGCTCCTATTTAAGTGATTTCTTGATTGAAACAGGTGTGGCAGTAATCAGGCCTGGGGGTGACTACAGAAATTGAACTCAGGTGTGATAAACCACAGTTAAGTTATTATTTAACAAGGGGGGCAATCACTTATTCACACAGGGCCATGTAGATTTGGAGGTTTTTTTCTCCCTTAATAACGTAAACCTTCATTTAAAAACTGCATTTTGTGTTCAATTATGTTATCTTTGACTAATAGTTAACGGTTTTTGATGAGCAGAAACATTTAAGTGTGACAAACATGCAAAAGAATAAGAAATCAGGAAGGGGGCAAATAGTTTTTCACACCACTGTATATTATCACACACACATTATATATATATATATATATATATATATATATATATATATATACACACACACACACACATTTCTTTTTTTAAGTAAAATACTACTAGCCCTGTGTAACAGGTTCGACCCTACGTGCACGGGCGACACCATGAAACACGGACACGAGGCGAGGTCTTACAGGAAAAAGGGTAATTTATTTAGAAAAATGGGTAAGGAAAGGGTTAAAGGCTCTCGCCGGCCTTTTCCACTTCGGCGGCCCCTATCTTATCCACACTGCATTGGCTCCCTGTGAAATATTGCATCGATTTTAAAATACTACTATTGACATATAAAGCATTAAATGCGCTCGTGCTGCAGTATCTGAGTGAACTGCTAGTGTTTTATAATCCGCCATGCCTACTTTGATCAAAGGATGCAGGCTGTTTGTCAGTACCACATATGAAAACTACAGCAGGGGCCAGAGGCTTTTCTTACAAAGACCCAAAGTTTGGAATAGTCTTCCAATTAATGTTCGGGACTCAGACACAGTCTCAGTGTTTAAGTCTACTGTAGGCTAAAAAAACCTATTTATTTAGCCAAGCATTTTTGTAAAAAGATTTGTCTTGGGTAAAGGAGCAGATCTGGGGGACTGTCTTCCCCACTCTCATTGATCACTCAGGTTTGTTGACGGTAAACTGATTGGTCACTTTACATTTCAGGGAGTCCTCGTGTCTGTTTTTCCTTCTGGCTCTCCCTTTTAGTTATGCTGTCATAGTCCTGCCGGAGTCCCTGCTTGCACTTGGGTTCCCTGTTGAGTCTGGTTCCTCCTAAGGTTTCTTTCTACGGCCATCTCAGGGTTTTTTTTCCTCGCCACTGTCGCCGTCATTCTTGACTTGCTCATCAGGGACAATCTTATTATTTTTGATTCATGCACATTCACATTTTCTACAAACTTAAATAATTATTTTGATTGTGTAAAATCGGTGTACACGGTGGTGTAGTGGTTAGCACTGTCGCTTTGCCCCTCCAGGGTCCAGGTTCGATTCCCGACCAGGCTCGATTCCCGCCTCTGTGTGCATGGAGTTTGCATGTTCCCCCCGTGCTTGGTGGGTTTCCTCCGGGTACTCTGGTTTCCTCCCACAGTCAAAAGGTTTGGCTAATTGGCATTCCCAAATTGCCTGTAGTGTGTGTGCCAATCCTGCGATGGATTGGCACCCTGTCCAGGGTGTACCCTGCCTCGTGCCCTAAGTCTCCTGGGATAGGCTCCAGGTCCCTGCGACCCTCAATACAGGATAAAGCGGGTGGTATAGCAGATGAGTGAGTGAGTGAAGCAGGCAGTCTGATCATGACTCTGGTGTACTGAGAAAACATTTTACCTTGATGGTATCTAAGCACTGGGGAAGTGCTTGGATAAGTACATTAGAGAAATAAAGGGAGTTTTTACACTCATAACTGTTCTCTTATTTCTCACCATCAAATGTTCTGGTTTGTCTTAAATGCTTATATTGGAGGGAAAATAAATGAGTACTTTAAGTCATTGACACTGATTTATTGTCTAAGAGAAAAGAAAACGTAAAAAAAAAAAGTTGGGCTTAATTGCTGCTCTGTATCTAAGGCCAGAAACAGTTGCTTGGTGCCCTCTTTAGGTTAATATAAGTATTGCTACAAATGAAGTTTGTAATTGATAGTTTTTCAGGACCCCAAAGCAATCAGAGATGCAGTAGATCTAATGTCTTACAAGTTGAAACAAGTGGAAGATTTCAATGGCAATAGTAAATTGTATTTTTTTATGGCGTTTACCTAAATTCCATAATAATGACATGAAGACCTTTTTTTTTTATTATGGGCTTAAACTTTATAAATTGGGTAACAAGGTTAATTTTTTGACCTTAAACCAAAACATAGTTCATTTCACTCATAATTACAAAAATGATGTCAGTACTTAAGTTTCTTCTCGACATGATATTCAAATGATGAAGCTTCTTGTTTAAAATGTGACCTTATGGATTATTATTATTAAATATTCTTTTTATATTAGTAGCGATGAAGATGTTTAGCAATCAGGGTGTGAAGGTAAAGTGTTCTTGCAGCAGACTGGGGGCTGCAGTTGTTGTGAAAGACACTTGTTCTATGATTAAAATATGTTTACATTTACCTTACATACATCTTCATAAATGTGATATAAATGGGAAAGAAATGTCACCCTGCTGGTTGTGGATCTTATCATCTGTTTACATTTTTCTGCCAGAAGAGCTGCTTGGCTCTGTTACTTTTCCCTAAAAAGCAGCTTGTAATGCTGTGAGTGCGGAGAGGAAGCTGTGATTCACCTTGCAGGGGATCAGATAAACAGCACACATTTAAACACAGCACAAAAATCTGCTTATCTTTATGTATTGGCATTATTGCTCTTTAAAATTGGGGATAGCAATACTTTCCTATGTGCCAGTTTAGAAAGAGTAAAAGTGTTGACTATACATAGTGTAGATATAATAATAATAATAATAATAATAATAATAATAAAACATTATTACAGTAAGTATAACGTCCTTCATGGAAGTGTCTAAGTATCTTACTTCAGAGTAAATGTTTAATCACAGTCCCTGTTGCACTGAGGTAAATTATTATGAAAGGAAAGTCACTGCTGCACCGAGAGGCCAGGAACTGATTCCTTCAGGTGAACATTTTATTCAGTCCATTACACATTGTTATTCTTTCTTCCACCTGCCAAGACCCATTATCCTACTTTGCAAATCATGTGACCTTGTGGACACATCTGTTGCCATGGCAATGGCTGATCCAGACGGCCTTCTGACGTCATCTTTGGTCCCAAAGGAAATGGACTATTTTTAAATACTTGGCAGGGCACTGTTGTCATTTTTATACATGAAGAGACTCACTGAAGAGAATAACTTGCCGTGATCTTTTAGTAAAAAACTTGCTAAACAATGTGCGAGATTAGTCGGCGTTTACAGGCTGCAATTGGATGTACTTGGTGTACAGTTGTTCTTGTATTTATATAAAGGTATGTACTTGGACCACAGAGAAAAAAACCTGTATAATATATTATAGATATTAATTTTATGCATCTTCTACAGTATTTTTACTTCCTCCTGCTGTTTTTTGCTTTTGTCAACTTGCACTTGCCCAGCTCCTCACGAACCGCCACATATCACTATAAGACTGTGTACTTCTTTATTAATGTAATAATAATAATAATAATAATAATATCTAAAAACACCACTGCAACAGCACAAACCTTTATTATTATTTTTTTTCAATTCAATAATTTCCACAACATAGACAGTAGGTTTGGTAAACTTCACCACTGAACATTTGACACCATGCCCCTTATTGTATTTAGAGTTAATTTACTACTGCATAATAGTTGGTCTTTTTCTTTCTTTTTTTTTTTAAACTTGAAATGTACACAGAATTCCCATATTAGAAAAAAAGAAGATTTACAAAAATAAATAAAAGTAGAAAAAACACAACAACGCATGGAAATCAAACAGTGCCGAATTTAAAATAAACCAATCCCTAAAAACGGAATAGAAAAGCAGGTCTTTTAGAGCATTGAAGCCATTACAGCGTGGTTAAACGTTGTGATTTGCTCAACATCTCGATAAGCTTAATAATTTATCTTACTATAAATTTGGACACGGACACGAAGCATCTGCTTGGACATCCTGTCCACAGTTTGGTCTCTGAGGGTTAGTGTGCATTTGATCAATTTCACTCATCCTGCTCGTTAGCGAATTTGAAGTATTCAAGCTCCATAGCTTCCAGTCTGTCTGTGTCACCTTACAGGATTTGCTAAGTTCTAGATTTTTTTTCTCCTCCTGAACATTTAAGATTTCTCTCTAAAAGGGCATAATAAAACCATAACAAAACATTTTCCATATTGCTTTGTAATAAAGTGACACATTCATTCACAAGCAAGCATACACAACGCAGATAAAGCACATACTTTAAATAATTTTTCATATCTCATCTTTTTTTTTTGTGTTTGTTTGTTTGTTTGTTTTGAGCCCAGAGTCACAGCACAAGTCACACATAAAACTAAAGACTCAAATATATTTACAGTCATTTTTCAGGAAGACAGCAGAGCAAAGGAAAGAAAACTGGGAAAGATACTTTTAGGAATTTAAACTGATTTCAATCACCAAAAAAAAAAAAAAAAAAAAAAACTATAAGGGGCTCTGGTTTTGCTTGTCAACATGGTCTTATATTCTCAGTAATGCCAATACGAAGTTCATAATAAGTAACAGTCCTGACTCTTGGTCATGTGACCTGACAACAACACATTTACAACATGAGATGTTTTTCCTTTCAAGTTTCTTTTCAGTACAACATGTAGGAATAAATGTTCTGCACCAGGACAAGCTGTTTACAGAAACATTTATAAAAAAAAAAAAAAAAAAAAGATCAGAAATGGAAATCCCATCCCTGAAACTTGCATCGAGTTGGGAATAAGTACGGTTTAGCGACACCAGTTAAAGTTTGGTTGTGGATAGGATTCTTCACGTTGACAGAAGCTGATGTTCTGTCACTACAACGATGTGAGTATTAACACGCAAGAAGTGATTTCCAAATGAACTTTTTTCTTCTTCATTTAGAGGATTCACGGTATCTAGAGACTGTTTGGAGCTACAACGGACAGTGCGGAAATCGTATAACTATTTGCCTAAATGGCTTAAATTCCTTCCATGCATTTTACACTGAGGAATGTCTATGTACTGTATATCTGACTTTCAGCAGTTCAGTGACTAAAGGTACCATGATTAAGACCTACAAATATGCAAGAGAGGTTTGTGACAAGCAATGCAAAGGATTACCACAGAAACATTACATGACTCCTCTTATTTTCTTCATAGTTCTCTGATTTGTCATTTTTAAAATGATTTTGTTTTCTTTTTAAATATGTTACTATACCTGTATTAAATACTGCACATTGTCTATATACATGTTTGGAATAAATATACAATAGGTTTCTTCTCTAGTATTTGTTCGTATTTGACAAAAGTTAAGCATGAAAGCAAACAAAAAAGATTGTGTAAAATCAGAAAGAAACAAAAAAAGGTAAGTTACACACAAAAGGGAAAGGAGCTAACACGTGATGATTTGTGCTTCGCCAAACTTACTTCTTAAAGTACAACATTAAAGTATGGCTTTCCCTCTCCAAGTCTAAAACAACAATGCAGCAAAATCAAAGATAGTGTCATAAATGATTACATTAAAAAAAAAAAAAAAAAAAAGAAAACACACTCACAAACTGAATTATGACCAGAACAGAACAAAAGATAACAGGATAATTCTACAAGTTTCTATGTTAGAATATTCTTTTCCTTTATCCCGTATTATTTTACCTTTCTCCTGTGTATGGTAGTGCAGGGCAGTGTAGTTGGAGAGGCTGGGTGGTGTTTTAGCAAGCGCAGTCCTGGTGTGGAGCGGCGGGCTGCTCGGTGAGCTGTGGCCCCTGTTTGGCTCCGGTCACGGCCGGGTCCGCGGCGTCAAGGCTCTCTGACATCTTCTCGCATATGATGTCCACCAGGCGCTCGAAGGTCTGCTTTACATTGATGTTGTCTTTGGCACTGGCCTCGAAAAATTCAAACCCTGGAACAAACACAAGTTAATGAACGCAAGTATTTATTAACCTTTATTTCCGTATTCCCTGCTGTTGGACGTTCCATTGAGACAACTACATGGTTTAATGCACATTTCATTACATCACATTTTATTACATACAGACTGATTCCATTTGAAATAAAATGTTTGATCGCCATGATTACACTTTAGTTTCTCACTTTTTAATTGACTTTGGAATATCTATTTTTTATTCAAAAACAAGGACAATAATTGTATTTGTAATTTAATTAGCTGCATGTACATGAGGGTGAAGTTAATAACTGGGAGATCAGTTCGATGATTTAGAGCCGTTAGATTAGTTAGTAGACAGAATCCTGCTACATTAGAGAGTACAGTAGAGATGGAGGACAAATCGATTCGGTGATATATCGTGATTCTTTAATGTATCGGGACACTTTTTATACATTTTTAATTGATGCATGTTTTGGTGATAAAATCAATATATTTATTACATCGTTTTACTTAGAATAGAATCGCAATACAGATCGAATCGGCCCCAAGATATCGTGATATAGCGTATCAGTGTGTCCCTGATAGTCCCATCCCTACTACTGTATGCAGTTACATTTTGGTTTAATTCTACTTTAATGCAGGTGATAGTTTCAGGTTTAAAATTGGAAATTAATGTAAACAGACATGTTATATTATGCGGCGATTATTAGCAAACAAATGCACAGTACTTTTTTTCCAAATTTATGGATGCACAGAGAAATTAAATAAACAGTTTAATATTGTGATGCTTAAATGATGCATTTAAGACGCATAGTTACTATCAAGTTGTGTCAAGTTAACCTAATTTCCCACCGCACCACATTCAACTGAAAAAAGGAAGTGTGTCTTTGGTTGTGCTTTGTCAGAGCGCTAAAAGCAGACCTGACTGGCTACTGGTTTTGTTCTACTGTGCTAAACTGTGCTAAAGCTAGCCAGCAGACAATATTAAGCAGCATTAGCGACAAGCTAGCCAGTTAAAGCCAATTCACATTAGTGATCAATATTGACTATTGACTGGTCAGTGTTAAAGACTTAAGTAGATTTTGCGTCTGGATATTAACACTTATTATAGCGAATAATGCTATAGTATAAAAAAGTAATTTAAGAAGTGCTGTTCACAATGTACCGCACCACATCTCCATATTTTAAGTATATAAGCGATTTCTGTGCTTTTGCACCAGTTTTAGTTATAGAATTATAAGCTGTAACTTCACCTTGGGCGGAATGCGATTAGCTTAGTATTCGGCTTAGTGATTAGCACTGTCCCTTCAACACCTCCAGGGATAGGGTTCGATTCCCGTCTCGGGGTCTGTTTGCATGGAGTTTCCTATGGTTACTCCGGTTTCATTCCACAGGCTAATTGTCGTTCCCAAATTGCCTGTTGTGTGTGAATGTGTGTGTTTGTGTGTGTGTGTGTGTGTGTGTGTGTGCCCTGTGATGGACTGGCACCCCGTCCAGAGTGTATCCTGTCTCGTGCCCTAAGTCTCTTGGGATTCTGGGTACAGGATAAAGCGGTATAAACGATGAGACAATGAGTGAGAATTCCGCCTTGAACGCAGCGTTAAATCGCGCGCAGATAAACTCACCAAGGTGTTCAGAAAGTTGTCGCCCTCTTTCAGAAGCCACCACCCTTTCATCATCCATGTCGCACTTGTTACCCACCAAGAGCACCTGAGCGTTATCCCATGAGTAGGTTTTTATCTGTGTGGACCTGTAATATGGAAACAGTGAACATTTAACGATTTAAAATGAAAGATTTGAAATGATTAACTAGACAGCAGCTTTGAAGCAGGATTTGGTTTGATTTGTTTAAAATGTGTTATGCTAAGAAAAATATCATTTGAAATCCTTGAGTAACTGCACAAAAATGTCCCTCTGACAGTCCTGGGATCTGAAATAGTTAAGAACTTTAACCACTGAACTGCCACGGCGCTTATGTTACAACTCGACGTTTTAGATAACGGAAGAGCTTTGTTTAGGAAGTGACTCACCAGTCCTGTACAGCAGCGAAAGACTCTTCGTTGGTGATGTCATACATGAGGATAAAGCCCATGGCTCCCCTGTAATAGGCTGTAGTGATGGTCCTGTAGCGCTCCTGTCCTGCCGTGTCCTGTCCAGGAAAATCATGTTTTAATAAATTGCTGTAAGGCATGTGGGTTTTTTCTGATGACAGACAAATTTCACAATCATAAACAACAGGAAGTGAGTATTTCGGATTTTGTCCATTTGACACAACACTTTGCACCTTCAGGGCTCGTCAGATTTACACCATATTTAAAGATACACATATGCAAGATCCTAAATTGTATTAACAGGTCCAATGTATATAATATATTCAGTGTGTATGTTCATTGTTGGTGCATAATAAGATCCAAAAGCCAGTACTGGCTGATGAAACAGACACGGATGCAGCATTGGTGCTTGAGCTCACCAGTCGCTGCTTAAAGCTCTACTTTACTGAAAGCGGATTCAAAAGGATTATAAGACCCCTTTGGCTTACCTGCGTTTAATTATCTAACCAGACAGATAATACTACGACACAATATCTGAGAAAGGATCAAGGTGCTTGTTCTGGACTGGCTACTGTAAATTGTATCCAACAGGAATTTTTGGCTGTTGTGGAAAATGTTGTGGCAATGTTAAGTCGGCATCCTTATGGATGTCAGAACACCTATTAGGTTGTTATTTGAAAGTTGATGCAGGAAATGACATTGTAAGCTGACTACAGGACATTGAGGTAATGATGAATGCTGACCCTAACAAAATGTTAGAAATACAACCTCGAAACAACATTTATTAACAACATTTATTTTTAATCTTGCAATTGAAAGACATCCACAAAATACTCATACATGCAATGTATTTTCCCCCTAAGCTGGTTCCCGGGGTCGGACTCCCATCATGGTACTGGGGATACAAATTTGGGAAGCAGCCGAAAGAAAGAATACAAAAAAATGTTTAACATCTGAAATCTATTCTGTAAAACTGGACTGGTATGCAGTTTGTACATACTGAGCAAAACTAATTTGATACTGCAGTGTATTAGTGCAATATAAGTTGGAGATATCATTCAATGAATTTCCACCTCGGTGAACCTTTTGTTTCCAAATTAATATTTCTCCTTTGTCTCCTGCCCTTGCCATTTGGGAGCCATGACGCACTCCATGGTAATATTTTGGAATGAAAATTGAAAAGAGAAAAAGTGCTTTGGAACTTAAGACTTAAGGTGTTAGAAACATGAGCAGTGATGTATATAGGGTTGGCTATTGAATGAACTGACATTAAGTGGCATTAATGCTGTAAATAAATTTTTTTTTGACAATGATAAAATGATGTTGCAATGAAGTTTAATGAATGGTCCCAAAAACAGTCACTCTAACTTTCAAAAATCTAAATTCACCCAGTGTATTTCTGGTGGATTTCTTTTTTCTTTTTCTTTTTTTTTTTGTGTGAATTACGTCACAAACTCCATATATCTAAAGTACTGTGCAGAAGTCTTGAGCCACCCCTCAGTTCTTCATATGAAATTAAAGGATGTAGATTAAATGAAAGAAATGGGAACAAACGTTTTACTATGACAAGCTGCAATTTGCCTAAAGATGTGACCACGGCAGCAGCCTCATTTCCCCTCTCGTCTGTTCCAACCATTCAACATTCAGCATCACCAGTATACTAATCATCTGTCATCATCTGCACCTGTTTCTCACTGGTTCATGCCTTAAGTTGGATGATTTTATACTTGAATGATTCATAGGTTACTGTGTGGTTTAAACTGGTCAGGTACTGGGACTGGACCGAAAATGAGAGCCAAAATGGTCCTTCAGCAAGACTGAAGCAGCATTCTTCAAGAATAGACTGAATACACGAAAGTCTGGCTCTCTGAACGCAAAATATGTGATGAAATGTTGGGTGGCGCAAGACTTCTGCACAGTACTGTATGAAACAACATAGTAAAATGTTAGGGTTCTAGTCTGACTAATACTCAGTAAGGACTCTTATACCCTCCTGATGTGGGTGGTGCCATGCTGGACGATGACTCTCCCATCAGAAAAGAAATATTTCATCAGAACATAGGTCGGAATGTTGTTAATCATGATTTTATACTGGCAACATTGATGAGGTGGGATTAAGATGACAGGGCACCATGCATGGTTTTATGATAGTGGGAGAACCTGGACATGAATTTGACTATTTTAAGTACACAGAACAAGTCAGTCCCTGTTATCACATATGTTACTACACTTATTAACAGTCCTTTCATCATCAGCATCAGTTTAAGCTATTAAGTCAAAAACTGCTTCATCATGAAATAGAGAGGCAACAAAATGCAACTCATCACCCCTACAGTATTTCTTTTAGCAGTTTTAACAGAATTACCAGCATGCACTTAATTTAAAATAACGGCGCTTCTGAAATAATAGCTCGATAATCAGGACTGGATTAAAAGAAATCAATGGGTTGTCTATCTACAGAGCATCTCCGTCAGTGCTGTACAGGGCTGCAATTCCCACACAGCTAAACGGACCTATTAGGTTACCACAAGACCTTTAATGAACAGGAGCAGGACTGGTTCTTGTCTCCATGACACTCTGCACACCATACTGCAGCTCAGTGCCTCATAAACAAGCGCTGTGGTAACGGAAAACACTTCCCATCTGGCTTAAATGTACCGTCTACTCCAGCTTTTATCCATGCACATCCTATTTGCCCATCATATGCAAATGCAGTAGTATTAGTAAACAAACAAAGCAATATGATTACAACAAAATTCACGTAGATCTGGAAGAATGTTTATGCACCCTGTAGTATGCAATGCCTAGAGCCATTTCGCTGGTCCTTGCTGGGTTTTTCCTGTATTACACTGGGGGAGGGGGCTTTAAAAAAAAAAACAGGGCAGTACAATGAGAAACTTGATGCACGGAGGGGGTGGGCCAGTGGCGTTGTGTGCATTCCTGAATGGTTGTGAGCTCAATGCATCAGTGTTCATCCAATCGTGTGCCTTTTTCCGTCGCTCTGCTGCTAGGATACAGGCTGTCACCCATCACCCATCACACATCGCCTACCAACCGGTCATAGGATGCTAACCGTACACTCTCTACACTGTTTTCTCAACATTTTTAAACACAGCTTGTTCTATGGAAACATAAATTAAACATGTAAACCCAATGTAATTTTCTTTTCTATTTCTGTTCCGTTTCAAACACAAGGAAAAAACAAAAGCATTGTGTTACATCTTAGTGGATATCATATTGCATCAACAATGGCAGCATTCTAACGTATGAGAAGGACACGTGATCTCACCCAAATCTGCAGCTTGATCCTCTTGTCGTTTCTGTAGATGGTCTTCACCTTAAAGTCAATGCCCACTGTGCTAACGAAGGCCGGAGTGAAGGAATCATCCGCGTAGCGAAACAGGAAGCTGGTCTTTCCTACACTGCTGTTGCCGATGATCAGGATCTTGAACATGTAATCGAAGTTCTGGTCAGAGGACTCCTTTTGCCCATAGCGGTTATCTGTAGCAGAGGCCATCTGGAGACAGAGACAAAGGAGATATGGAAACATTTCTAAACACTTGTCTTGGTTATTTTTGACATGTTGTCGAGAGGGTACGTGAAAAACAAATACTAATAATAATGATGGAATGAAATCCGATAATCCTTATAATAATGTACCTTTAAAATATAGACAGGAGAGCAGCATATGGTGTATGAATTAGTCATTGCTTTAGTCCTACAAACTGTTAAACCTAAAAAGCATCTCCGACAATCAAGCTTTAAGCTTTGTTGTGGATAGAAGTATGTTTATAAGAAGCTCAGTGCAATCAGTTAGGCTGAAAACATTAATGAAATAAAAAAATCTATTACACAACCACAGTACACAGCATGAGAAGAAAGGAAACCTCCATCATCTACTTCAGCTCTAATATAGTAAGTAGCCAATAAGACACAACATGTCACCAGGTCATCCACCATTCAAAATCAACCAAGCAAATAATGAAACATTACTCTATGAAACCTGACTTAAAGACATGCCAGTTCTTGGCATCAATCAGATTCTGTCCTGCCATGTTGGATCAATAGTTGATACAGTGCCATGGGCAAAGGCCCCATTTGTCTCTTCCGTGCAAATCTAAAAACAGAACCTGATATAGTTTTTCACTGACCTCTATTCGACTGAGACAAAAACGATGCCTACTGTCCACAGTCTACGAGCAGCCCTTAACTGGCTCCGTTTGAGTTTCGGCTTGAAAGTGTACAGTACAATTATCCTTAGTCACATCTAAGGTAGTTGGTTGTTACATAACATGATCACAAACAGGATGTCTATCATGGGTTTGTATGAGATTGCAGTACAGTTTCTAACTGTCATTCAATGACTCTGGATAAATTTTTTTTTTTCAAAACTGACAGTAGGCCCAAATAAGAGAGCCGTCCTGTATCTACAGTATATAATGGTATTTACAAATATGTTGCACATATGGTTAAGGCTTCTTAACTTGGATAAGGAAGTCTGGAGTGGAATTCGTAAAGGTTTGCTCTGAGGGACAAACCATAAAACGTTCAAGATTTAACCTTTTTAAAGAGTGGGAAGCCGGACAAGAAATGATGACTTACAGTAATATTTTATTTCACTGTAAGTCTTCATTTCTAGTAACCTTTTCATCTTAAAATGCTAGTGTCATGGAATAATCATAATATTATTTATGTAATAAATGCAACCACAGTGTGTTTGATTTTAATCAGGATAATTCAGGCTGTGGTAAAGCTTCCTGCACTCGTAAACATTTGATGCTATCTAACTTTCATGTCTTCATGTTTGATTTTGATGAGGTCTTAATAGAACAGCAAGCCTCGTGTTAATGAATTAAATCCATTTACACTTCCTTAATTTCTATTATTTTCCTGTTTTTTTTTCCATATGCATTTTACAACTAAAGGTGAATCGTACTGTAATAAACAGAAGCAGAATATTTCAATTCATTAATCTGCTTCTGTTTATTACAATATAAACATAATAGAAATAATAATAGAAATAGAAATATAAAAAATAATCTATTTCAAAATAATAGAAATAGAAATTAAGGAAGTCTAGGTGGATTTAATTAATTAACAACGTTCTGGCTTTTTAAGAATTCTAACATTTCTAAGAATTCTATGGTAGTTCTATGGCTCTGTGAACAAAGAAAAAAACAACAACCCTAAACTATGTTATTTCCTTGAAACCTGATCACTGAGAGCAAAGTGGAGCATGAAGGTGTGCTCATTCTGAACGTTAAGTAGGACATTGCAAAACCTACAGTATGTTATTCAACAAATGATCAAAGGTCTTTCTATAAGTCCAATATTAAACATTTAGACTCCTTTGATAGTACACAGCCAGACGTCTGTCGTGAATGAATCAAGTGCCTTTAATTAATCCAGTGATTGATTACTTCTACAAAAAATGCAGTACATAATCACATAAACGTCTTTATTTATTAATGCCATACGACTCAGAAATACCAAGCGTACTACAGGTCGGTAAGTTGGAGAGCTCCGCATAATACCAGAGCATCCATGAGTGCTTTTAGGCTTCCTGCAGATAACAGACAGGCCGAGAGCCCTAAAAATAGCATCTCACTTTTAGAAGCACATGATGTCGGGCCTGATACTTTATCAGCGCCGCAAAACTGCTGCAGATAAACATCCTCGTTCGGGAAGTAAGATGTTTCACGGCATAGTACAGTATATGTGTTCTGCAAAAGCATCAACCCAGAGCTGGGTCCACGCGAAACTGCAGTGCACTTCAGTAAAGCTCAGATAAGGTTTTTTAGACAAAACAGTAAGCTTAAGGTCAGCTTCGGGGAATGTCAGGGTGTGCTCAGATCAGACCACTGGGAAGGCCGTTAAGCCTAAACCTAACCCTAGGCACCCTAATCCTTATAGATAATATTACATGTTGTATAAGCCTGTAATATTATAATATTCTAGCAATAGTATGTAGAATTGTATAACAGTATAATAATAAAACATAAAAATGCTTCTTTTGAACCAGGCCACGCATTGTCACGCATAGAAGGAATAGTCACTGACACTTGTTTTTTTACACGGTGCACCAAAGCTCCTGAGTGAGCCACCATCCATGATCCTGCCCTCAGCCATTTACCAATTAGACAATAAGCAGCAGCTCACGCCTATTATTTAACCCTTTTAAAAATGTTTTCTCTCAGTCAGGGTTGCAAATCGCATACTTATGGATTATGCTTATTCTCAAAAATCATGCGGTTTCCTGTGAAAGCTGGGTGTGAAAATGGAGCTCTCTGGGCGGATGAGGACGGGGCGCCTCGGGGCGCGTCATCCTTACAAGCGACCATCATCATCATCATCATCATGGTTATTTTTTAAATCTATATATATAGCCAGATATAAAAGCACTGCATCATCTGATTCATTCAGGCTTGAAATGAGCACCATGACTGAGGTGTGATCTGCAGATCTTACGTAACTGAACACGCACAGGCCAGACATGAAGCTCATTATTAATATTATTAATATTACTCGCATATGATTACGCGACACGCGCGTGCGAAATGATACGCATTACAAAACAACGAACTGTAAGATCCAGATGTGTCCAGCGGCGCTTATAGAAATAGAGCAAAGAGGAGGAGGATGCTTCTCTCCGAGCTCCATGTCAAATGAAGGTTATTCTTCCTTATAACGGTGAATTTGTTAATAATAGAAAAGGAAAACGCGGCGGTAAGGACGCAGCGCATAAAACAACAGAATCATCATGGAAAATCATCTTAGGCTTGTCTTACCGCGAGAGATGTTTTTAAACGCCAGTTACGCCAATGCTGCACTTCTCGGAGCACCTGCAGAAACTCTGACGTCACTTGATAGGCGTGTGACGCACACAGGAGGCGGGTGCTGAGCAGGCAGAGTGACAGCTCAGAGCGCCAATGGGAAGAGCGCACACCGCTCCTACTTAGTAAAATATTAATAAAGCCCTGGGCCTGAATTCTCACAGGGCCCTCATGCATTATGAAGCACGCTGGCTGGAGCCAATCCATAATTCATCAATTAAAACAAGTTCTAGAAAATCCTTACTTGACTCTTGTTCAATTACTTTCCTCTGGATTTGCCACCTTGATGTTTTTTTTTTTTTTTTTTGAGAGTTGGGTTTATAGCATTTTTATGGTGATTATTGTTTTATTAATACACTTTTTACAATCTGTTTTACAAAAAAATAATTAATTAAAACATTTGATTAACATATATTAATTCAATTCAATTCAGTTTTAACGATGGTCATTGTAGCAAAGCAGCTTTACAGAATGAAAAGAAAATGATGAAAATGTGTATGAGAAGTGTAAGAAAATATGTTTAATTTAAAATGATCAGAATGTCCCTAATGAGCGAGGAAACACTCCATAAGATGGCAGTAGGAAGAAACAAGTTGTCAGGGCCGAGGACTTCATGGTAAATTGGAACCATCCCCAGTCACCAAGTGCATAATTAATTGTCAACATAGCATAAGAATTTGGGTTCATAAAATTTCTAGACAATTATTGTGCTGCATCTTATTGTAGATAGTGTCTTGTCGCTATCAGTGTTGTACAGTGTTGTTACGTGTGTCTGTACTTTTGAAAGTCATTTCAGAATCAAATTCATTGTGTGTGTGAACATACTGTAAAATTGTAACATACAATAAACCTGATTCTGTTTCCGATTCTAATATTGTGAAAAAAACTACCAACTCATAGAGAAATAAAAAAGTTAAATAATAATAATAATAATAATAATAATAATAATAATAATAATAAAAAAACATAATACATAATTGCATGAAAAAACCTCAATAACAAATTTCTTATTACTTGAAACACATCAGAATATACTATTTGAGGAAGATAATCATTCCTGTTTTCCCAACAGTTTGGCTGATGGTAGTTAAAGTTAGTAACCTAGTAACCATTGTAAGGATCTATCCAATGACAGAAACTTCAAAGCACTTTTGTAAGTTGCTCTGGATAAGAGTGTCTGCAAAATGCCTAAATGTAATTCTGAATATATATATATATATATATGTGTGTGTGTGTATATACAGTGGCTTGCAAAAGTATTCGGCCCCCTTGAACTTTTCCACATTTTGTCACATTACAGCCACAAACATGAATCAATTTTATTGGAATTCCACGTGAAAGACCAATACAAAGTGGTGTACACGTGAGAAGTGGAACGAAAATCATACATGATATATATGTGTGTGTGTGTGTGTGTGTGTGATATTATATATCACATTCAAGTGTATCTGTAAAAGACAAACAATCAGTACCATAGACAATCACCTAATGTATACAACACCAATCATGATATTAGTGCCCAGCCAAACCATGGGACCCGACATTTTCCCAAATGTACTGGAAGAATCTCTAAATGAAAGTCTAACCTTTTCCAAACAAAAAGAAAGGTTATATTTTATTCATTGGGAGTACAATGAGAGGGAGATGTTGATGATTTCTAATCAGTCAGTATTAGTCTTCTACCAAGGAGGAGAGCAAAGACCAGGGCATCTCTTTTAAGTTAAGACCTCAAACAATCCTGTAAGAGCATTTGGCTATATTCCCTCCAATCATTTCTTATGATTTCTATTCCAATCAGAGGCAGAAAATATGTAAAAGGTCTGCTGGAAATGTCGCCATAAATCTAAGACAGCCACACTATAGCTTACTGCACACTTATTTAAATTGAATAAGACCATGTCTTACAAAAATAGAGGAATTACAGTATGTACATGCTTTAAAATCTCTGCCCAAACCTTCTTTGGTATTTCCTTCTCCAGATCTTCCTCCCAAAGGGCCTTCATGGAATTTAGGGAATCAATGTGTATAAGAATGATCTGATTAAAAATATATAAAATTAAACCTTTCAGTGTTGGAACTGGAAACGTGGGAATGTACTACATGCAAAGTCTATCTACAGTATTTACACCTTACAAAAGCAAGACAGAATATTTTCATTTACAATTTAAACCAGGAAAATGTAGTAATTTTTGAATCTAGGTTTCTATTATAGTCTGTTTTATCTGAAGTATTATTAGGTTAAAAAATCTATATGCATAACATTTTTTGTCACAATTTGACCTCAAGTTTTGACAATTGTAATTAAAAAAAAATTCCAGTTACTTGAACAAAGATCCAGATTCATTGCATTTTCTGCTCATGTTCTGGTAAATTTCCTCCATTGTGAGTCACTGTTTTCAGATAACTTGCAGATATAGATAGACAGGAAAAGTGATTTTTATTGATAAACTCCTCTGCTAGTCCCAGTGCAGCACGTCAGTATGACTAAAAAGACTAAAATAGCACACACACTTTTCATTGAAAAATGTCTTTTTAAAAAACAACAACAGCACACAAACTCTGGCTTCATATTTAGATTGATATTCATAATATTAAATGCAGTTGTTAAAAATAAAACAAAAGAAGGACTTTATGAGTGGCTTATTTTTTTTGGCCACATTTGCTATTCAAGTGACCACACTCAGGAAGTTGTGATACCTAGCTCAGGAAGCCCTGATATATATATCTTATTTGTAATTACTGGCTTTTGGGTGTATGCTGCTGACATCATCGCTTGGCTTTCATCCACTTCCCGGCGATCTGTTTTCTGGACCGCCACTATTTTATTCATTCAATCTTATCGCTACTAGCTCAGTGACTATAAAACCATAAATGCCAGAGATGTGTTGTGCATCCTGAAAAGAAAAGAAAAAAAAAAACCCAGACTGCAGATCCAGGTGGAAATTATTATATTGGCATGTTTAATATACCTAACCTGAGGGACTCCACCTGCTATGTGCTTTTAGAGGGTTCTTCCTGTACACTTTAATCCTGTGAACATTTGCTCTAGTGTCTAGACATAGTTAATCCGCCAGCCCGTTGTTTGTTCTGCATCCACACACTTTTTTGGTTCACTCACTCACTCACTCACTCACTCACTCACTCACTCACTCACTATCTATACCTCTTTATCCTATATACAGTGTCACGGGTATCAAAGCAACTGGAGGAAATCCATCAAGCACAGGGAGAACATGTAAACTCCACGCACACAGACCCAAAGTGCGACTCAAACCAGGACGCTGGAGGTGCAATGCAACATTGCTAACCACTAAGAACCCATGCCACCCTTTTTTGCTCTCTTTGAAGTTAAATTTACTACTAAACCTGGTTATTTATGCAGATCAGCAGTAATATTTCGGCAAGGCCTGGGGTTCTTAACTTCAACCTCAACTTTAATGCCAAATCCTAAATCTAGCTGGAAGGCCAGTCTGGTGTAATGGCAGCATCCAGTCTTGTGACTGCAAACACTGTACACTCTCAGAGGAGGGATTTGAACTTGTACCCAACTTTGTTTCTGGGGTGGTATGCTGAAGTGTATGTTATCTGTTTGCAAGGGCCTAGTTTTGTGTTCAATTTTTAGGAGTATGATATTTCCACCTAGGACTGAGGATGTTTCACATTCATTTTACACACTAGTGCAGTTAATTAGCATGAAATCATTCACTTTCTATAAAGTAACACATTTTTGAAGTATTCATTTGTTGTTAAAGCATTAGTAAATAGCATAGCAATTTACTACTACTTTGGGAACTGCTTTTTAAACTAAAATTTTTGATTGGTCCTTTTCTCATTCTACTTTCATTGTGTATGTGCTTGCTGTTGGTCATACCTGCAGTTACTGGTGTGTGCAGAGGATGGGATAGATGCAACCAAGACTCACACAGAGATACCCGGGAATCGTATTCTTTGCTTGCTGATGACATTGCACTGAGAAAGTTTTCCACTTTATCACGTTTTATAATAGTTAGTTATTTGAATTCACCATTATTATATAATATTTGGGGGCATTATACTTGGTTGTTTTGATGATATTATTTATGCCTATTGTAAATTATGCCAATGTCTGTGTATATTATTATTATTATTATTATTATTATTATTATTATTATCAAAAACATATAGTGTACCTTTAAGAATTTACTCTAACTGTAATCATTTTAAAACACCCTCTATAGTAAAGGTACAAACGGTACAAAAGGCTCAGGTAACACCCCAGCTGAACATCAGTTCAGAATGGTATCAGAACACTCAGTGTGTCACTGTGTATGGAGTTTAGCAGACAGAGTTGTTTATCCGGCTTCCAAATTCCCAAGATCCCAATCTGATCGAGCATCCATGAGATGTGCTGGACGAACAAGTCTGATCCCCCACCTTGCAACTTACAGCATCTGTTCTGATGCCAGATATCACAGCATATCTCCAGAGGTCTTGTGGAGTCATGTTTTTCTGGTACAAGAGAAATATTACTGTAGGGTTAATGTTGTAAGATTTTCATGCTATGGCTGTTCAGTGTAAATGCATGTGATGGGACAGAAATATAAATGCTATATAGATGCTATAAAAGCTGTAATGATTCACACTTAAAATATTAGAAATATTGAACGACATACTGTATGTTATTCACTGTTTTTCACGGAAAAACACTTTGCTAAAACACTTTCACTAAAACACTTTGCTGACTCTGCATCTGGATGCACTGCATGCACTAAGCCTTCACCAATGTCTGCTTTTGACAGTTTTGACTTTTTAACCATTATTGGATGGATATACAGCTGATGGAACCCTCATTAACCCTCCCAAAAACCCAGTAGTGCTGCTGCACCTGATAAACATGTGATATACACAGAAATGCTGGATATGGACTTTCTTAACAATGGTCCTTCTGAATACCTTCCTGAATGCAGACCCTTCATTTACTACTTACAGGACAAACACACACAAACAAGTACAGTAGACAGTTTAAGTTAATTTATTGATGTTGGTTCTAGTGAACAACCTGAAGTAGTCTGGAGTTTTTGGCTTTGAATGTGGCACATAAAGATACGGAAACAGGTACAGGAGTGACAAATCACTTTTTTTTTTTAAATACATAAAGTAATACTCTTATTCTTCAGACTAAAGACACAATGGCATCCAACAAATGGACACTACAAATAAGCTTGGCAATTTCAGAAATTGCCAGTAAAGGGAATCAAGAGGAAACGTGACACATCAGAAAAGTTAAAAAGACATGAAAGGACATAAGGAAGGTTGAAATGGTATGCCGCTTTATACCGTACAGGTAATTTCACTAAACTACATCATTATAGCATTGGAGCGCTCTCACATGGTGCATGTGCGTGTGAAATTTATGTGCAGTTTAGTGGCACTTGACTTGGTCAACTCATATCTAAAAGAACCACCTTGTTAGCGTTTTCTCTGTTTAAAATTTTAAAGGACAACATGGTAGGATTTCTGTATTTACTTTTTGTCATGAAATACAGGAGAAATAAAAAACAATAAAACACTAATTCTACCTAAAATATAATTAAATATTATAATCAGTCTGTTTTTTTTAACACATTGGCTAGTCATCTACAGTTTTTCCCCAAAATATATGGATTCAATGCTTTACAGTTAAATTTGAGTAAATGAAGTTATGTCATGGAACAGCAGAAATAGGGTTTCGGTCAGCTGTCTTGAATCTTGGTTTATCTCTAGCCCTTGAAATGTGCTGGAACATTTTGGATCAAATTCCTGAAAGGGAAAAAAAACCCTCTCAGGATCGTCAGGTCACAGATGAATACATGGCATGTCTTAAACTAGGCAGCACAATATGGCAGTTTGCAAGCTGTTAATAATATTTTTGAGATAATGATGCAAAAACTGGATGTAAGGTAAAATGAATACAAATAACCGATACAAACACGAGTGGAAGTGGTGATTTAGGATAAAAAAAAAAAAGGTACCCCTGGATATTCTACTCAGCTATGTATCTTTTTATCATTATATATATGCACTATATGAGAGACATATCTTTGTGCATCCAGACTTCAGTGTTAATTTTTTAAGTAGTCATTAACTCTATGACAGCAACATTAAATGAAAACACATGGACTATATTTCGACTGAAATATTCAATTTCCCATCAGATGATTGCGGCAGACATTTCTAGCACAGTTACAATAAAGTTTAATTGGAGGTATTTCTTTTATTATTATATAAAAATAATGTGATAATTATGTCAGTGATAATGAATCAGTTTTGCTTTTATCACCTAATAAAGGAATAAAAAATGTAATTCTCACTCTCCCTCTTTTTCAGTGACTTTCATATCAATGAGAAATCCAGTGTGGAAGTAGAGCACAGAGCAAATGTTGGGGGACGTGTACGACACAGTAATCTATAGCAAAAATCAACTGGTCAATGTAAGATGTTTTTTTTTTTTTAAAAAAAGGAAATGTAATTCACATCTAAATTGTCCTCATACTGTATGAGGACATGACATTTCATCCCAACTACATAGACTTTATATTCGTGTAAGATCTTTATATGAGGGCTGTTGGGTATAATTCATTTGACAGCCTTCTTCCTGTTTGAAGACACTGATTAACTTCATAGTTATCAAGTGCTAATAAAGGGAAACATAAAGGTGAAATTACAAGGTACACAACAGCAGAGTCCAGGTCTCAGGAGGCAAATTATAAAGACTAATATGCAAATTATGCACAGTGGACTTCTCATTAAAGAAATTCTAGTTGCATTATAGAGTAAAATGATTCTGGCTTCAATTTGCATAGGAAATACGAGGGGTGTTCAAGTCAAACGGAACTCGTGATGAAATTTCTTGTGAATGAAGGTTTTCAACCGAAAGACATTTACAGAAGACCCCCTAAGCACGGTACAATGATGAGATTCTTAGCCACAGTAAAAAAAAAATGGTGTAAACATTTTAAAGATGACTGTATGTCTGGGAAAGACAGTCCCGAAGCTCAGTGCAGTTGTTCACCTGAACATTCAGCGAGTGGAACGCCTGATACTTGAAAATTGACGGACAACTTGTCATCAACTTGAGAAAGTCGACCATGTGTCTGTGGAAACTGTGTAGACAATCATTCACAAACACCACATGCACAGGAACTCAGCTGGAGTTATTGCCACAAACCCTGTACAGTCCTGACACGGGCCCAAGCCCATTTCCACATGTTTGGGCCATTAAAGGAGATCCTGGGAGGCCAGTGCTTCAATCATCAAGCAGTCTGATCCTATTTCCAGCGTACCGAGATAACTTTCTACCTTGATTGTATCGACAGTAAGTACTAGTGAACCACTGGGATAAGTGCATTAGTGTAACAGGGGATTATATAAAGAAATAAAGGTCATTTTTACTCTGATAACTGTTCTGTTATTCTTCACAATCAAAAGTCCCAGTTTGAATTGAACTCCCCTCATATTTTTTTAAGTTGTAGACCTTTATCTTGTATTGTCTGGATTTCTCATTGCTATAACATATGTTGATTTAAGCCATCATGTAAACATTCAGACCTAGATTCCTTGTGCCATGACTGGGGATCTTATCTTTAGAACACACACATACACACACACACATATACAAAAAAAAATTAAAAACAATTAACACTAATTATTTGTGCTGATTTAGAGCAAAGCAGCCTCTTTATCCAGGTGTGATGTAATTAACCATTATCTAAATAATCGGACTGATTATTCACGATACAAAAAGATGTATAAAGATGTAAAGGTGAATATTGAGGTGTAAAGGTAAATACCAGTGTACATAGGTGAGTTTTAGTGGTCTTTAATAAATACGCACTGGGTAATATACAGGGGTACCTTGCTACATTAAAGTGAAATAATTATTTATATCCTGAGGTTATTAGTGTCATCATCTTATCTCCAGCTAATATTTGGCATGACTTTCACTTGTTCCATTTATCTGATCAAAGTGACTAAAAATATTGAAAATACAAATGAATGCTAGATTAATTATTTTAAAAGTAAATTAAATGGCAACTTGTTCAAAAATAATGGGATGGTGCAAAAAAATAAATCCTAGACCCTGTTAGCTTACTATAAATATTACAATTTCCTCTATAGACAACATGTACATCATTTGAAGGAAGACTCTCTTTCTCAGAAGATCTCCTTGCTTTGTTAAAAGACCCTGCCATCCTCAGATCTCTTCTCAGTCACCGACCGATCATTACAGACACCTGTGTGCTGTACACAAATGCATCTTAAGAAGCTAGGACTAAAAGGCTTACCTGGCAAGAAAAAAACAGGAAATGTGTGTCTAATAGGTGAAATGAGGAGTTATCTCATTAGCTGGTGTGTGGTGCATCGCTCAATAGGAGCCTGCTACAGCCACACTTAAGTTCATCACAGATTTAGAGACCTGTCATTAGGACAACAGTGCCATGCACCTAGCTATGCACATTTTATCTGTTAAGTCTCATTCTCTCACAGCCTTCTTGTCCACTGTGTCAGGAGACAACGTCCTGTGGCACAGAGTGGCCGAGCTCTCGGGCTCGTTGTGCTCCGCTTCCTGAGGGCTCTCAGAGTCTGACTCGCCCTCCTCTTCCAAAGTCAGTTCGAACTGGAACTTTTCACTTGTGGACGCACAGATGGTACCATTCGAGTCCTGTTCCTCAGGCGGAGGCGAGGGACTGTGCCGGATCATGCTCTGGTACCATTCGCGGTTGTCCTCCAGAGTGTCCAGGATCTCTTGGGCATCCGGGTGGACGAGGTCAGCCCAGGTCTCCCAGAGAGGGTGCACGATATAGTCAATGAAGCCCACCTTTGCATGGAGGCAGAAAGTGGGTAGACATTTAGCAAAGGCACATCAGATCACTCAGACCAAAAATTTTACAGAAAAGATATTTTCTGTCTTGGTTAATTCTTAGTATTAGTTATATTAGCAGTTATAAATAATGTTATTTAAAAAAAAAAACTTTGCTTATATAATGCTGCTTTCTTTTCTGGAATATAAATATTTTTCTTTAACTTTAAATTTTGTGGTGGAACACTGTACTTTTGTACTAACCCAATAATTAAGTACTAAAATAAATGTTAAAAGTCTGTAGGAAAGTTTGTACAAAAACATGCACAGATTTATCAGTGAAAAACACTTGGACACACCATCTCCTTTAGAACAATAATGGGGATTTTGAAACTATGACATCACATAAGGAATTATGCAATTAAGCAAAAACGAAAACAGTCAATTTTAAGTGCAATAATGGCACAATGAATATAGCTATATGTTGATGTCTATATAAAGTTGTATTTGCCTAATACTGAGAACCACTACAATCAGATGATTTTACCAAACAACAAAACAAAAATGTTATTATTACACAAAAACATAATTAAAAGAGTTATTAACCTTTGAACCTGACTATTAGGGCTGTATTAACATATATACAGGGCTGATAGAGGAAAATATTCCTGAACCTGAACTTTTTTCCTTGCCCCCGAGGTGAGTAGGGGTGGGGGTACTATGTATGCGGCGCACTTTTAACACATAACTTGTTGGCCCCTGGGCCCAAATGTATAAACAGCCTATGTACAGTAGCAGTAGCCTATGATCAGCAGCCCTGATCATCATTATTGTCAAGTGGCTCTTTTTAGATATTTTCATATTTGCATTATGCCCCCAGTATTATTCAAGAAAATACACTTCTCATTCTTCTCATTATGTTCAGTGCCTAGATTGACATTATTAGCCCATCTTAGTATAATCACTGGAAGTAAATGCTCCAGATGCTACAGCCATACCAAGACAGGTCAGTAATACCCCTTTTCTACTGCTCTGGTTCCCGTGCTGGTTCCATGCCGGTTCCCAATTTTGGAACCAGTGTTTCCAGAAAAAAATTGGTGCCGGAGCCCTAAAATAAGCATCGAACCGGTTTTATGTGCTAAAATGCCCCCCTGCCATGGACTGCCCCCCCTACATAATCTCTATCGAATATTATATTAGGACATACATTCATAGGTTTATTATTATCAAATATACTATTCCTATTATAATTAACCCTAGGCACGTGACCGCCGTCGAGACGATTAATACAAATCCCCCAAAATAATTATTTTATGGCACATTTAGTTTGCAGGGGTTTGTCAATTTAAAAATAAATTATTTATCACAAATTACACTAAATAAATATAGTTTGTGGTAAAAAAAAAATCACACTAAACGATTTTTATTATAAAATAAGCAATATAAAAATATACATGTTGTATATGAAAAAAATATATAATTTATTTATGTTTTCCCCTATACAACATTTTTTTATGTTGGCTATTTTATAATCAGTAAACCATAAACCTACTGTATGAATTTATGTTCTAATACAGTATATTATTTGAAAGAGATTATGTAGGGTGGGGCAATCCGTGGCAGGGGGGCATTTTAGAGCATAACACCGGCCCCTAAACTCTCCTGGTCTAGTCGCGAGAACCCATGCCGTCACATGCGGTGGGCGGAGTTATAGGGAGCGTTTTAAAAAAATGGCAGCGACCCAAACGTGGAAATAATAGTACTCGAAAGTACACAGGAATTGATTAACTAATTGATCCACTAATTTCTTACATAAAGTGACGAGTGGGTGGGCGATATTAAACGATTTATTTAATAATAAAAATTTATTAATTCCTGCCACAATTCTGAGCGATTCTGCGCGTGCGGTGTCTCCCCTGCTCGCTCAAAATGTTCTCTTCAACTTTGTCCAGTGTTACAAAACAGCCACAAAACCAGCCAATCACAGACATCACAGACTACTGCTGATTGGCTGTTCCTTCTCTATCACCTGCGCATCTCAGATCTAGAGAAATGACAGATCAATATCCGCGAACCTGATTTTTTTTTCTTCCCGCAGCCACAGTACGCAGGAAATCCGGCGTGGTGCCGGAACGCTATCACCCCTGTATACAGTATATGTTTTTTTTAATTTTCTCCCCAATATTTGTCGTGGCCAATTCCTCCCCGTCGCTAGGGGGCTCCCATATTAAGGCTACCACTACCACTCAGTCGGGAGGGCGAAGACTATCACGTGTTTCCTCCAAACCGCGTGACGTCAGCCGACCGCATCTTTTTGAACTGCTTGCTCACGCACCATTAGGGGCGGAATAACTCACTCGGAGGAAAGCGCTAGCCGCTCCTTCCGCGTGCGCGAGCTCACAGACGCCCTTGATTGGCTGTAGAGCTGTGGTTAATGTGGGAGCGCAAGTACCTCTCATCCCTCCCCCCTGAGAGAGCTCGGCCAATCAGCTCTCTCTGTGCCTCCGGCTGTGAGAGGAAAACACCATCACCCGGGGTTCGAACCAGCGATCTCCGGATGATAGGGCGAGCACTTTACCACTGTGCCACTCGGAGGATCAGGGCTGTATTAACATATTAATGCATGTGATTAATCTAAAAATGTAAAAATTTAGCGCATTACATTTTTTTTAACGCAAATGAATTATATTACCAAGTTTTACCTTAATGGCTTCCCATAAAAAAAACATAACCAGCGGTTACCCAGATGTTTGAATACGTTAAAGGTATTGATTTAATGTATTCACATGGGAGTGGTGGCTCAGTATCTATCTATCTATCTATCTATCTATCTATCTATCTATCTATCTATAAAGCTGTATATTAGAAATAATTTCTAGTATTGTTCCAACCATATTGTTCTCACCATAGACTCAGACTTTTCATCATTATTGCCAATTTCATCCTTACAGCCAAAGTGGATTAGCCTGCCTATAGGACACTTCTTATGAAAGATTTCACTTGTATTTGACTGATACTACTGTATAAATCCAGCCTAGATATTAATCACTGGGCTGCTTGTGCTGCTTGGGTACCTGAGACTTCTCCACTGAAGCAGTGTGTTTGTCACACATGGGGCTAATCTCCATGCCTTTGTCTCGCTCCCGGTCACCCTGGGTAAAGTACTCCACCATGATGCGGTCTGTCCACTGCCTGTAGAGCTCCAGAGGTTTGGTGGGGTTGCTTAGGTCAGCACAGTGGACCATGTTTTGGAGAACCTGACGCCAGAGGATAGCAGAAACACAAGCTTTAATATGAATCAGTGGAAGAAATCTACAGATAATAAACCAACTCAGGACCAGTATTCAGACCTGTATTCTGTCCGAGTAGTTGTCCAGCAACAATACTCCAAGACTGGTTACTTTCTTTGTCTCTACCATGGTCTTCAGGTCTGCTAGGAAATTCATGTGTTTGGACATGTCTGTGGCTAATACCTGTTGCAAAGTCAGTAATAAAATAAGTAATAATGTAACTTCAAATTAATGGAAAGGTATGGTGTAAGAAAAAAAAAGTTAACATCCTAATATTAAATCAGAATCTTACCATGTCGATGGCCATTGTGCGCAGCGACTGCTTCTGCTTCTTGCTCAGGTTCTGGAAAATGTCACAGTTTTCCTCCTGTAGTAGTTTAAAGCCGACGGCCAGGTGGTGATTCTCTAGTACAGATGCGTCGTTGTACATCAGAGCCAGCTCAGAGTCTATAAAGATATAAATGAGGGTAAGTTGGCTGAAACAAGAACACACCAGAGTTGACACTTGTAAAATAATTAATTATACATGATAGATTTATAATAATTGAGTGTAAACGTACTTGTGTTGATGAGAAATTGGTTTGACACTCCAGGATGATCAACATCATGTATGGCACTAGCGAATAAAGCAGCCATGATTTCGAGGTCAGTGAAGACATCCTGGAAAGCAAAACAGGATATTGCTTATTATACTCATTCTTATTATTGTTATGATTCACAGCTAAAACCGCTCAGCTCGTTCGGTTTGCTTGAATAAGAGCAGAAAGGAACCTCTAATGCAGGTGAGGAGAGGAGGACGTGTGTGGATTGCACTACATCAGCAGCATGGATGTTATTGTGATAGGCAACATCAGTGTGGTAGTGGCCCTCTAGGGTCATCATGAAGGTGATGAAGGTGTCTGCTGGGATCTTAAAAGACTTCAGTAAGTCTCGTTCCTAGAGGAAAAAACATGACACAGCGATATAATGATATACAGTTAGTCATTATGTACAGGGATGTCAGTCAAAGTTCTAAGGGTAGGGTAGGGGATACACACCTGAAAAATTGTGTACATCATCACCGTCAGTGGCCGGTTCCCTGAATACTCTGCTATCTTAAAGATATCAAGGCCCCAGCGATTGATGTCCTCGATTTCCTAGAATTAAAAAGCCTATGAAACATACAAACTCTCAATATATGCACGCACATTGTACTTGAGGCGTGGCTCTATGAGCAAAATGTTGTGATCAGTTTAAGATAGATTTCACATAATCCTGCATTGAACATTGTATTACTGATTTGTGAGGCACCATGACAGTTTATATCCACTCATATAGTGGTGATTATCATGATGACTGTCATATATATTGATTCTTGGTGTTTATATTCATGTAGGCTACTGTATGTAATGCACTAAAAAGTTTTATGGCAACAGTTGCCTAAAATGCCACAAATTATGAAGTCACAGATACTGAAATGACTAACCTTCTTAGCATTTAAAATTTATCATTTGAGGATGTTTAGCTCTGCTTAGGTTTTCCTTATAACATAAATAATGGCCATTAAAAGCCATTACACTGATCAACCATAACATTAAAACCACCTTCCTGATACTGTATACATTCCCTTTGTTCTGCCAAAAGGCTCTGATGCCTTGAGGCTTGTACTCTACTAGAGCTCTAAAGGTGCACTGTGGTATTTGGTGTCAATAGTAGCAGCAGGTACTTTAAGTGCTATAAGTTGCAAGGTCTGGCGTGCAGACTTGTTTGCTCAGCACATTCCATGGATGCTCGATTGGATTGAGATCTGGGGAATTTGGTGGCCAGGTCCACAATCTTGCCTCTTAAGCACTGGGTGTTCTGATACCTTTCTATCACAGCCAGCATTAACCTTTTTTCAGTAATCTGTGTTACATTAGCTTTTCTATGAAATTGGATCGGACAGGCTACAGGAGCCTTTCCTGCAAACAGGCATAGATGAGCCTTGGGCGCCCATGAACCTGTCACCAATTTACTGGTATGCAGTATAATCGATAATGTTATTTAGTTTACCTGGCAGTGGTTTTAATGTTATGGCCGATTGGTTGGTTAAACTGATGTCAGTTCATTCACTCAGATTTGTTAAAAGATTTGTTCTGTATAATATTATGTAGTTGATTTGGTGATTTGAAGTGCACTAGCCTGGTATATTAGTTACCTTCTACAGATGGAAAAGGGTGGCAATGGAGAACATTTCCAATGTGGACATCTAACTATACATTTCATCCTATAAAAAAACTATATACAGTATTTCATCCAAATGTTTCTTTTTCCTTATCTATCAGGCAAATGTTTCTCTTAAGTGGTTCTTGCAGCTGTGTGTTGTTAGGAATAAACTGGGTAATTGTATTATATGGTATTGTACATATACATGTACATGCTTAACATTTTCAGTCTTGCTTTAATTGCCATCATTAATCGTGAAATATGACTGGACTGCTGTCATTTTGTTCATTAGTGTGAGAAAGTATGCTTTATGTTTATATCACATACTGTAGCATCATGCGGTAGATATTGGTATCAAATCTTTTTATGAGTCCAAAAATGAATATTGTGAGCATGATGTCATTCCAATACCCTATACCAGTATCGGTATCGGCGTATTCTTAATTATTACTTTCACTTATTCTCACTGTATATGACTGCTATTTCTTTAGATACTCTGTGCCATGTTAAAGATGGTGCTCTAGCCAGCATGTATGATGTGAGAAGTATAATATACTGTATGTTTATGATGCTGTAATAGACTCATGTCATTAGCAATAATAACTGCATTTAAAACAGGTTTTTAACAGAAAAGGGATATAACTGAATATTATGCCTTTAAATAACAAAGCTGTCTTACTTTAACTTGCTTTCATCTTTGATAAGTAGTTCAGTACTACTTTGGATCTTTAAACAAAACAAATCGCTTTATCTTTAAAACGGTCCAACAAATGAGACAGACTCTTAAGGCTTTAATTTTATCCATAATCTTTTGTGTGTAAATGGACTGACCTTGGCCAGAAAGCTCTCATGCTCAGTGTTGACCCCGAAGCGAGGTATGCGGCTGGGGGCCAGGCTCTGGCTGTGCGTCAACTTCTTTACCCCACTGATCTGAGACATGAGACGCCGTTTCTTCTCCTTCTCCTTTGTCGGCGGAGACAGGATCTCCACATCGTGGGGTTTCTCTACACGCATAATAACGGTTATGTTGGCACAAGTATTTAATCAATAAATTCAAGGTATTCACTTTTAAACATCGTTCACATGACTTATATGCCATTCCCGTAACCGAGTCTCATAAAAGAGGTAAGATAAATATCAACAAAGTAACATCAGATGATAGTGGATTTTTTTTAGTTGTTTATCATGCACAGATGCTCCCTTTTCAGCGTGGGTCCTGTTTGCCACAATAGTACTGACGCACACTATGCAGCCCAATGGCTATACTGCAGTCCCCATAGCAACAACAGGCAATGTGTTTAGGATTGTTTCCAGCCTTCCTTTTGTTTTCCCATCTACATGCTGTCCATGCTACAGTACTTACTGTTATACTCATAGGGAAAACTCATCTAAACCGCCATATTTTGCTGGTAGGCAGTTCATACAGTACAATAGATTTATTAAAAACTTTTACACATATAATCCAAAACCAATTCCACCAAGAAGTATATTTAAATACAATATAGATGCAATCAATATTTTATTACAATCATTCCTTTATACACATTTATACCTAATCATACTCTATGGGCAATTTGGAAACTCCAATCAGCCGGTGCTGCATGTCCTTGCAGTGTACTGTAGGAGGAAAACAATATAACTCTCCACACAGACTGAAGGTGACATTTGAACTCCAGCCCTAGAGGTCCGAGGCGACAGTGGTAACCACTAAGCCACCAGTTTCGTAATGTGTTTAGGGCAAATAATGAATGTACAATATGATGATCAGTGTAGAACGGGCTGAGACTTACCTAAAAATGTGCTTGCTATGAACTCCGACACTTGGTTTCCTGAGCGGCTCGTCTCTGACAGCTGGGTAAGTTCACGGTTCAGCATTCTTTTAAACTGCACACAGGACACACAATGGATTAGTCATTTGGGCCAACTTCCCAAAAAAGAAATATTTAGCGGCAATAATACTTACACTACCAGTTTATTTCTTTCAACATTGTAAAACAATACTAAGGGCATCCAAAATATGCAATAATCTCATTTGAACAGTTGATATTGAGATGTGTCTGCTATTCATGCTCTGCAAAGCCTTCATAATGGCTCTAATCTGAGGTGCCGTTTGTTAATTGGTGATTTTCAAGGCTTGTAATAAACTTTTCCTCTGCAGCAAAGGGAAGTTTTGGTCTTTCTTTCCTGGGATGGTCTTCATGCGAGTCAGTTTCATCATTGATTTCATGATTGATGGATTTTGCAAATGCACTTAACAACACTGTTCTTGCAAGAACTATTCCAGAACAGCTGACCTTCATGTCTTAAAATAAAAAATGACGGTTGCTGTTGTTCATTAATAAAATAAATTCCTTAATAAAATCCAGTATTCTAAAATGTAGAAAATTAAGCCAAACTTGTATCCAAACCTTTAAATGATACTGTAAATCCTAAATAGGAAACAATGCATGCATGCATGTACAGTATGTATGTATGTATGTATGTATGTACTGTATGTATGTACTGCATGTATGTATGTATGTATGTATGTATGTATGTATGTACTGTATGTATGTATGTATGTATGTATGTATGGGTGTTCAAGTACTTGTGATGAAATGTCGTGAATGAACGTGGTTGACACTTAAAGAAGACTTCACATTACAGTGGTGATACTCTTAGCCGCAGTAAAACATTTGTTGTTCTGTGAATGACTATCTCAGCCAATGAAGGCTATCGCAGTTGTTTCTGTGAACAATCGGTGAGCAGAACCCATGAACCTTGAACACTGGCGCATAAGTTGTCACCAACTTGTGGAAAAGACACATCTATTCATCTAGATACAGTACACATAATCATTTACAAACACCATTTGTACATTACAGTCAGGAACTTAGTTGGGAGCTACTGCCACATCCCCTGTACAGGTCAAGCCATTTCCACATATTTGGGTCATTAAAGGAGCTCCTGGGAGGCCAGCATTTGAAGCCGGGTAGTGTACTGCGAAATCTTTCTGCCTTTATGGTATCCAAGAACTAGTGAAACACTGGGATAAGTGCACTAGTGTCATGATAAAGAGACTTTCAGAACTCTCATATGCATATCTCATGTGCAAAAAAGTCACGGTTTAACTTCAACATCCCTGAACCTTCTATTCAGCTTAAATTTCTGAAATATAAACTGAAAAATTTCTGAAATATAAATATAAAAAATAGAAAGGGCAGAAACCAGAGTAAGACATGTACCAGAGTGTGACCTTACAAAACAGGGTGCTGTAGATTATTTTCCCTATAGTTTCATATCAGGGCAAGTTGTCATAACCTCCTTTTTTGACTTTTTAATATTTAATTTTTACCTATAATATTTATCAGAGACATTGCTTTTCTGGAGGTCTCTGTTTTTTATTGATTTATTTTTGAATTAACATAATAGGAGCTACAGAATAAACTTAGCCCCTGCGGGGTGGCACCCTGTCCAGGGTGTATCCTGCCTTGCGCCCAAAGTCTCCTGGAATAGGCTCCAGCACCCCGTGACCCTGAATACAGGATAAAGCGGTATAGAAGATGAGTGAGTGAATGAGTATAAACATAGCATAATACTTGGGAAGGTAATCCTTTAAACTACTGTCAAACTTCCTCTACATGACAACATATTGGATGTCAGATTAAACACAATCTTTGTGTTAGTTTTATTAATTCAATAAATCAAAACACAAGCATAATGGAACACAAGCTTCATTCCATGACCACATAACAATTATATGACATATCTCATGACTACAGTAAGTTGCCTGCACAAGTAACTGTTGCTTGGCATATTTAAAAAATGAATGCAAACCAAACAAACTCAAGATATCTTTTTTTAAGAGGTATGAATGATAAACATTGAAACCGAATGTACTATGCCAGTACATGCAGCAGTATACAGTATTGAATCTACTAGACTCCTATTAAATGTTCATGTCAAGCCACTGACATACAGTATATCACTTGACATAAGTTAGCTTTTTAAATGTAGTGGCCCTAATAACATTTCTACTTGTGCCTCATTATGGGATCATTCACAGATGGTGGATTAAGGTCAGTATTTACTCCAGGAAAGTTTTTCATATTTAAAATACATACTGTATGCATAAGTCAGTGGCGGCTGCTCTAAGACTACAAGGGAAGCTCAGCTTCCTCTACTAGGTCAGAAAATAAATGCTCATATATGCACTGTCGTATTTATATTGGTTTTAATAAAAGTGCGCTAGAACGCATTAAACGTCATGACTAGCTCGTTCAGAATCAGGTATTTATTGTAGATTGTTTGACGCGATTTTCTTGTCATACATTTCCATGCAGCACAGCGCATTAAACCCTCCTGAAGCCCAGCTTCACTGGAGCTCTATGGCGAGGCACAGAGAAGCTTTTTTCACTGCAGAAAAGCTGGACGGTAATTGGATAAAAGCACCAAAATGCTTTTGCGTTTTGTTAATGCGTCACTTCCATGGATGCTCAGCTTCTCTGGGAGTGAATGGAGCAGTGGGCAGGACAGGACGCTGGGCTGCTGCATGATGATTGGAGGAGCTGTTTAAAGGGCGGAACCCCTTTTTTGATTGACAGGATGTCTTAAGTATACATCAGCGCTACAGAGATTTGAGTTCAGTCCCATGCGGATTTGCAGGTGAAGTGGTACGACGAACCACTGCTGTATTGTTTGCTGGTGATATAAACCATTTTTGTTTGTACAAATCATTCTCTAAAACATATTATAGCATTCTTGACTTTGCTCCTTGTTTCAGCATTGTAAAGTTAGTTTGTTCATATAATTAAAGTAGCTTGTGGAAGGGGAAACTAGCCAGAATTTACGTACAAACAACATAATGAATTTTATGATGAAGGCCTAATATGAGCTTCCCCTGTTTCAAAAGCTAGCAGCCGTCACTGGCCTAAGTCAGTATTTTATGTTTTAACCTTTTTCCTTATTCAGTTGACATTTTAAAATGTTAAACTTCATTGTTTAATGGATTTAAGTGCTTGTGTTTTAAGCTGATGATCTAGACCCTACTGAGGAACCCTGTTATAGACACTTCTACTCAAGAAATGACACAGAAAACCACCCAGAATCATAGGTGGACAGTAACTAGGTACATTTACTTCTTGACTGTACTTACAGTATGCACATATTTCATGCATACAGGTCCTTCTCAAAAAATTAGCATATTGTGATAAAGTTCATTATTTTCTGTAATGTACTGATAAACATTAGACTTTCATATATTTTAGATTCATTACACACAACTGAAGTAGTTCAAGCCTTTTATTGTTTTAATATTGATGATTGTGGCATACAGCTCATGAAAACCCAAAATCCCTATCTCAAAAAATTAGCATATTTCATCCGACCAATAAAAGAAAAGTGTTTTTAATACAAAAGAAGTCAACCTTCAAATAATTATGTTCAGTTATGCACTCAATACTTGGTCGGGAATCCTTTTGCAGATTCTTGTGTCTTGTGTCTCTCAACTTTCTCTTCACAATATCCCACAGATTCTCTATGGGGTTCAGGTCAGGAGAGTTGACAGGCCAATTGAGCACAGTAATACCATGATCAGTAAACCATTTACCAGTGGTTTTGGCACTGTGAGCAGGTGCCAGGTCGTGCTGAAAAATGAAATCTTCATCTCCATAAAGCTTTTCAGCAGATGGAAGCATGAAGTGCTCCAAAATCTCCTGATAGCTAGCTGCATTGACCCTGCCCTTGATAAAACACAGTGGACCAACACCAGCAGCTGACATGGCACCCCAGACCATCACTAACTGTGGGTACTTGACACTGGACTGCAGGCATTTTGGCATTTCCCTCTCCCCAGTCTTCCTCCAGACTCTGGCACCTTGATTTCCGAATGACATGCAAAATTTGCAACCTGTAGCCCATTTCCTGCACACGCCTGTACACGGTGGCTCTGGATGTTTCTACTCCAGACTCAGTTTACTGCTTCCGCAGGTCCCCCAAGGTCTGGAATCGGTCCTTCTCCACAATCTTCCTCAGGGCCCGGTCACCTCTTTTCGTTGTGCAGCGTTTTCTGCCACACTTTTTCCTTCCCACAGACTTCCCACTGAGGTGCCTTGATACAGCACTCTGGGAACAGCCTATTCGTTCAGAAATGTCTTTCTGTGTCTTACCCTCTTGCTTGAGGGTGTCAATGATGGTCTTCTGGACAGCAGTCAGGTCGGCAGTCTTACCCATGATTGCGGTTTTGAGTAATGAACCAGGCTGGGAGTTTTTAAAAGCCTCAGGAATCTTTTGCAGGTGTTTAGAGTTAATTAGTTGATTCAGATGATTAGGTTAATAGCTCGTTTAGAGAACCTTTTCATGATATGCTAATTTTTTGAGATTTTGGGATTTTGGGTTTTCATGAGCTGTATGCCACAATCATCAATATTAAAACAATAAAAGGCTTGAACTACTTCAGTTGTGTGTAATGAATCTAAAATATATGAAAGTCTAATGTTTATCAGTACATTACAGAAAATAATGAACTTTATCACAATATGCAAATTTTTTGAGAAGGGCCTGTAGTATCTGAACCTTACTTTACTACATACCACAACAAATATTTGTACTTTCTACTTCACTGCATTTCTGCGTTCTATTGTATTACATAAAATTGCATGATTTGACTTCTGTCCAAGACATAATCATGTAGCTACAGAGAGTGTTTATTACTATGACTTAAAGGCTACTGTACAAGCTCTGTACTTTTTATACTAAATTTGAAGATGATTATGTTTGTGGTTTTACTTAAGGAGGAAATCCCAATAGAGAACTTCTCCTTTTTTACTTAAGTAGGTTTTTTTTTTAACCTAGATTATTTCTACTTTTAGTCAAGTACATGATGTACAGTACTTTGTCCAGTGCTGCATAGAATACTGACTTATGTATGTGGATTATAATTATGAAAAACTCCTGGGGTAAATACTGACCTTAAACCATAATCTCTGAATGCTCCCATAATGAGGTCCATTTTAAACGATGATCCTGTCTTTTGCTTCTACTGCTGCTCAGGGCTGGAGCCTGACAAACGGGACATACTAAGTAGCCATCAAAGGCGCCATCTAGAGGGTGGGCTGTTTTACAGAGTATTCATTTTAAAGGGCTTTGCAGGAGGAATTTCGAAAAGGTGTGAAGCTTTAGTAGGCAGCCAACCTAGTGCAGAATTTTAGAAATAGCTACGACAATCCCAAGAAAAGAGGCATAAACTAGTTGTTAATTTACTTTTCAACACTATATCACATTAATGTACATTTCCTCACTAGTATAGAAAGAGGACGTATATGTGACATGCATAATTATTTTATAGATTCTACTGTATATCTGGCTGTGATATGAGATGATATGATATATTCAATAGTACTGTACTACAGAAGAAAAAAGACACACTACACACACAATGTGTTTTGCAGTTGCCTTGGCAACTCACATACACAGAGGAGCTATGTGTGGAGATGTGTGGACTCTTCATTCAGACAGTGCTAGCGTCTTAGAGGACAACACCTGCTCAATGAAATCAGCGAGCCTCATGCATCTCTGCGGAGGCTGTTACGTAATGAGGCAAGTGTGCTATGAAAGTAAGTCAAGTGAGGCCACAATACACATGCATGCACGTGCTTGCTACACACACATTTCTGTACACCGGATTCCCCGTCCCTCCTTTAACTGTACAATGTGGTAAAAAACATCGCCTGGTCTGTTCCAGTTTTGGCGAGTCTCATTGTAATAGGGTCTGATGTGATCTTCTGCTGGGGTGCATTCTGAGATGCTTTTCTGCTCACTATGGTTATCAAGTGTTAGTGAAGCTTTCCATTCAGTCCAATTCCATTCAGCTTTTCCTCCCACACTATCCTACAGTATATAAAGACCAGTTTATGTCCAAACTCCAGAAAATTAAGCAGTTCTGAACTGGCCAAAACAAGCCCTTGTGGCATCAACAAGGTCATGGTTATTCCTCTGTCCCTCATGCCAACATCAATTTTTCCCCATACTGGTGTTTAATATGAATATTAAGTTAAATTCTTGACCTGTGGCTCTAGAATTATAATTTCTTTGCACTGCACTGCATCGCTGCTACATAATTGACTTACTAGATAATTTCCATGACAAATGCCCCTGATATATAGCTACATATGTATTTTAATGCAAAGAGAATGAAAGTCTTCTCATAACCGAGAGTCACATTTTATATATCTAACCTCATAACTCACATTGGAAAAGGTCATGAGTCGAGCAAACTGTAAATACACTTACCAGAATGACGGTCGATGACATGAGAACATGTAGGAAGCCATACTGAGGTAGGTAGGTTTGCTACTGAGCAAATCTTATGCAAAGAAAAAGTATTATATTCCTTATCCAACACAGTCCTCAATGAAACACTGCACGCAGCAGCTTAGAATTCCACCGTAGTCTGACAACAGCACGCATAATCCAAGCGGAATAATTCCAGCTGCCCCATGCAGCAAAAAGCAGAACAGAAACATACAAATACTACTGGTAGTGTATGTACATACAGAAAGATGAGAGAGTACGATGCTTGTACAAGATGCATCCCCCTCCCCGGTTTGCAGCATGCATTAGAACTTCCAATCAGCTACTCCTGACAACAGAGGTTGAGCTGATCTGATAGGTTGGGGAGCACGCAGGGATGTGTGTGCATGCACATGGGGCAAGAGGTGTGTGTGCTTAGCATACCTAATGTGCATGAAATTAAGGATGTGCAAAAGGATAAATATGAGAAAAACTCCATTCATGATCATTTAAAAGAGAAAAAAAAAAGATTTGATGAAGTATGTTTATAGTAAGAGCAAGAACTCCTGAACTCCTTCAACAAGCTACATGTGAAATTATATATAACTAAATATATATCAAATTTGCATTGAGCTCAAATGCAGATAAGGATTTAGCACACATCCATGGATCTCAGGAGAATCTGTGTATAAGAGGCTGTAGTAAACATCTCTGTATGTTTTATTCTATACAGTTAATAAATTGCAACAACTATGAAGTTGCTAGTCGATAATATGCATTTCCATATTTTTTTGTTTAAATATTCGCAGTGTGTTTCAAGGAGCAGGAATACATTGTAATCATGATATTGGCTGTCTATTTATAGTATCAAGCTATATATAGCATTTTCAGTACTACATGCAGCTACGTCATGGATCAGTGATCTCCTGTGACATTAGCTCCACATCGGCACACGTTCACATTTCCAAGCACACAGCTTGGGAGAGAGAGAGCATGTGAGAGTGTGTTGAATACGAAAGCTTCATCAAATGCAAATGTCACTTATATGTCACAAATAATAATAATAATAATAATAATAATAATAATAATAATAATAATAATCAGGGCCCAACGTTTCCAAAACGACTCTAGTTTTTTTATCTTATTTTCCCATTATGTCCATGTTAATTAGGTCATTTTCCAATTCCCACCCACTAACCAACACTTTCCTATGACATGACTGGCAATAACCTTCTATTGAGACACCTAAAGATATTTAGAATTTTTTTATCTGCTTTTCATGTGTCATCATAGATGCCAACAATAGTTAGTATTGCAATGATTTATAGAAGTAAACCAAAAAAAAAATTTTTTTTAATTACCAAAATTATAACTACAGTGTTGAACAGACAGTGTTGAGAGTTGATACCTTATTGGAGGCCATCTCGCTGACCGAGTGACGTGTCTGCAAGGTCTCTAGTTGATCCAGACACCAGTCAAGTTCTTCCAGTGTCTCAATGGCCAACTTCTGGTATGTCTCATCTGCAATGGAACAGTTACTAAGCTCGGAACATACGTAAAATAGCTATTTGTAGTTATCAACTTGAACCAATGAAAATTCCAATGGGCTTTCCCTTGGAAATGAGAGTACAGTACATGTGTCACCACTGTGATGCAAAGGTGTATTTATAGTTCACATATGGACTGATATAAAGTATTAGAGCATGTACTGTAATTTAGTCTGTCATGCAAGACATCTTAATCCCAGGAACGTATTTGCACCTCACACGAGGAGAAACAAAGCCAATTTTAGGGCATAAGACATTCTTGAAATTTACACAACCATCAATAAACTGATAAAAAATATATAATAATATACAGTATACAATATGATCAACTAACGCTTGAAGTTATACACTGCCTGGAGGAAAATAAAAATGTTGCACACTAATACTTCATTGGAAAACCTTTAGCTTTGATTCTTGTGCACTTTTGACAAGCGTATGCAGGGTTGCAACATTTATTTATGGCCTGAATCTTTATCCTTATCCTTATGACAAAGAGAGTTGAACCACTCATCAATGTCTTCTCCAGCACATCCCAAAGACTTTCAGCGGGGTTAAGGTCGGGACTCTGTTGGAACCAAGTAAATGATTCCTTACAGTATGTTCCCAGAACCACTCTTACTCTTACTCAGTTTGAACCCAATGAATCTTGGCATTGTCTTCCTGCAATATGCAAAAAACAAAAAACAAACAAACAAAAAAAAAAAACTCTCCATACATGTGATACCTTGGCTATTTAGTAAGCCTACATTCAGGTCGTCAGCTGATTTCAGTTTATTGCCACATACTGTAACGTTGCAGAGAATAGACTAGACCAACTGGAGCAACCACAGATCATACCATTGCCTCCAGAGGCTAGTATATTGGCCAATATGCATAAGTGATGCATCAATCATTATTCTGCTTCCTTTCTAACACTGATCCACCTATCGCTCTAGAATAGGGTCAATCTGACCACATGACCTTTTTCTTTTGCCCAAACACAATCTTTATACTACCTAAGTTTTTGCTGATTAACCTCACTAACAAGTGGTTTCATCCAAATATTGTGAATTCCAATCATATTGTGTATGTGGAAGTGCTCTTCCTTTCAAATTTTAACATAACTTTCACTATTAAACATAACTTGGGTTTTCTAAAGTAAATTTTCTACATTGTGACATCCCCAAGTGATTAACTTATTTTCAGTCATATATTTTTTCCAGTCAAATTTCTTAGATTTTATACGTTTCGTTTCTCCAGTTGGTCAAGTCAAGGCTCTGCAACGTTATGTGACAATAAACTGAAATCAGCTGACAACCTGAATGTAGGCTGAATGTATGGCCAAGGTATAACATACTGTATACAGTATAGAGTTCCCCCCCCCCCAAATATTCTAGGAAGACATAGGCCAAGATTCATTGGGTTTAAATTGTGAAACAGTGGTTAAATAAATATTGCAACCTTGTATACGCTTATCAAAAGTGCACCGGAATCAAATCTAAAGGTGTTCCAATGAAATATTAGAGTGTGCAACATTATTAACAGTAATTACCCAATTAAACACCCTTAATTTTTAGCTTATTTAAATTGAAATGGTGACTTGTTTTTGGAAAGGCTGTGTATTACAGGCCATATAGTCCATATAAAATTGATATTGCACACTCTGCATTGAAGTCTAACAAAAAGCCAATTGGAAATTAAATATGTCTATACTATTTCGAACGGTGAGACCATAAAAATCCTTAAACATCTGATTCTAAGTAAACAGTAATGCACTAGAAATTTCTATTAGAATTCACAATGAGGTTCCAGTTGAATATCAATTGATTTTTTTATGGGAATCATACAGATCTCCATGGTTATAATTCAGTGAGCTATTTGTATTCATCTTGAGTCATTTGGAGTCATACAAAATAAGCCCAGTGTCCCTCTATCCAAGACTAAAGAGATAGACACTGACCTGGCACACCCTGCTTGCACACCGAGGGAGGATTACTGACTGATGGCCGTCTAGAAAAGAGAAATAAAATGCAGTAAGTGAAATGTATGAAAATTTTCTTACATTTTTTCAGGTGGCTAAAAGAGCATTCATTTGTGCATTTTCTATAAACCTTATCTTGTGAAGGGTTGAAGGGTGGCTGGAGCCCATCCCAGGGAGTACAAGAAACAAGACAAGGTACACCCTAGATGGAGTGCCAACGCAGCACAGGGCACAGCTTATCATAAAGGAAATATGGTAACAACAATCCGCCTACAGATCATGTTTTTTGGAGTGTGCGGGAAAGATGTAGCACCCAGAGTACACAGATCAGAGGTAAAATCGGACCCCTCAAACATGTACAGTAGCTGAATGAGAACACTGCTAAGCACTGAGTCACCGCGTCCCTGTGGATAACACATTCAAATAAAATCTAATAAAATACTGGACAAATATAAAACAGACAATCTCTCTTACTTGCAACTTCCCCGATCCTGCAGATGAGTCAATGCCGCAAAGTTGGTCCGTACTGTTCGCAAACTGGCCAGGACCTACAGTATGTGGAAGAATATCTGTAAATTGCATGTGCTCTAGAACCAACAAAACGCTGGACATGGTGGAAAATTTAATGGTATAAAGCATGTCCTAATTTCACTAACCTGTGCAAATGGTGTTACAATCATGTCTTCATGTCTGAAATAAAAGGGGGAAAAATACTTCTTTTGGTTTCTGAGAAAGTAAATTAAAAAAAGTCCTAATTTCTCAGTATGCTCCAGGGTTTTCATGGAGAAGGCTCTTCTTAATACTGATTAGGGTAACACATTATGCACAGCATTTTCCTGCTAATTACATTTTTCTCTGAATCCAGTCAACTTACAGTATATGAGTAATTCGGCATTAAGGGAGCATGATAGGAAGACGTCATGTGAGAAGAAAAGTGCCTAACTTTTCAGTGTTTTCCAAACTTCTTTTGAAAAATCTAAATGACAAACACTGATCCAGTTCACAATAGGGATTATTTCTAAATTATGAAGTTTAAAGGTGTGTAAATGAATGTAATTGATCAGGTTTATTGCCATTTACACATCACATTATTAGATTGAATAGTAAACTAACAATTTTTGCCGTGCTACATATGACAAATACAGTGGCTTGCAAAAGTATTCGGCCCTCTTGAACTTTTCCACATTTTGTCACATTACAGCCACAAACATGAATCAATTTCATTGGAATTCCACGTGAAAGACCAATACAAAGTGGTGTGCACGTGAGAAGTGGAAAAAAATCATACAGTACATGATTCCAAAGATTTTTTACAAATAAATAACTGAAAAGTGGGGTGTGCGTAATTATTCAGCCCCCTTTGGTCTGAGTGCAGTCAGTTGCCCATAGACATTACCTGATGAGTGCTAATGACTAAATAGAGTGCACCTGTGTGTAATCTAATGTCAGTACAAATACAGCTGCTCTGTGACGGCCTCAGAGGATGTCTAAGAGAATATTGTCAGCAACAACACCATGAAGTCCAAAGAACACACCAGACAGGTCAGGGATAAAGTTATTGATAAATTTAAAGCAGGCTTAGGCTACAAAAAGATTTCCAAAGCCTTGAACATCCCACGGAGCACTGTTCAAGCGATCATTCAGAAATGGAAGGAGTATGGCACAACTGTAAACCTACCAAGACAAGGCCATCCACCTAAACTCACAGGCCGAACAAGGAGAGCGCTGATCAGAAATGCAGCCAAGAGGCCCATGGTGACTCTGGACGAGCTGTAGAGATCTACAGCTCAGGTGGGGGAATCTGTCCATAGGACAACTATTAGTCGTGCACTGCACAAAGTTAGCCTTTATGGAAGAGTGGCAAGAAGAAAGCCATTGTTAACAGAAAACCATAAGAAGTCCCGTTTGCAGTTTGCCACAAGCCATGTGGGGGACACAGCAAACATGTGGAAGAAGGTGCTCTGGTCAGATGAGACCAAAATGGAACTTAGCAAAACGCTATGTGTGGCGGAAAACTAACACTGCACATCACTCTGAACACACCATCCCCACTGTCAAATATGGTGGTGGCAGCATCATGCTCTGGGGGTGCTTCTCTTCAGCAGGGACATGGAAGCTGGTCAGAGTTGATGGGAAGATGGATGGAGCCAAATACAGGGCAATCTTGGAAGAAAACCTCTTGGAGTCTGCAAAAGACTTGAGACTGGGGCGGAGGTTCACCTTCCAGCAGGACAACGACCCTAAACATGAAGCCAGGGCAACAATGGAATGGTTTAAAACAAAACATATCCATGTGTTAGAATGGCCGAGTCAAAGTCCAGATCTAAATCCAATCGAGAATCTGTGGCAAGATCTGAAAACTGCTGTTCACAAACGCTGTCCATCTAATCTGACTGAGCTGGAGCTGTTTTGCAAAGAAGAATGGCCAAGGATTTCAGTCTCTAGATGTGCAAAGCTGGTAGAGACATACCCTAAAAGACTGGCAGCTGTAATTGCAGCAAAAGGTGGTTCTACAAAGTATTGCCTCAGGGGGCTGAATAATTACGCACACTCCACTTTTCAGTTATTTATTTGTAAAAAATGTTTGGAATCATGTATGATTTTCGTTCCTCTTCTCACATGCACACCACTTTGTATTGGTCTTTCACGTGGAATTCCAATAAAATTGATTCATGTTTGTGGCTGTAATGTGACAAAATGTGGAAAAGTTCAAGGGGGCCGAATACTTATACAGTGCATGATACAGTGGCTTGCAAATCATGACTAGTGGTTACCCACGTCTCTGCCCGCATACAGTGGTGTGAAAAACTATTTGCCCCCCTCCTGATTTCTTATTCTTTTGCATGTTTGTCACACAAAATGTTTCTGATCATCAAACACATTTAACTATTAGTCAAAGATAACACAAGTAAACACAAAATGCAGTTTTTAAATGAGGGGTTTTATTATTTAGGGAGAAAAAAAATCCAAACCTACATGGCCCTGTGTGAAAAAGTAATTGCCCCCTGAACCTAATAACTGGTTGGGCCACCCTTAGCAGCAATAACTGCAATCAAGCGTTTGCGATAACTTGCAACGAGTCTTTTACAGCGCTCTGGAGGAATTTTGGCCCACTCATCTTTGCAGAATTGTTGTAATTCAGCTTTATTTGAGGGTTTTCTAGCATGAACCGCCTTTTTAAGGTCATGCCACAACATCTCAATAGGATTCAGGTCAGGACTTTGACTAGGCCACTCCAAAGTCTTCATTTAGTTTTTCTTCAGTCATTCAGAGGTGGATTTGCTGGTGTGTTTTGGGTCATTGTCCTGCTGCAGCACCCAAGATCGCTTCAGCTTGAGTTGACGAACAGATTCTCCTTCAGGATTTTTTGGTAGACAGTAGAATTCATGGTTCCATCTATCACAGCAAGCCTTCCAGGTCCTGAAGCAGCAAAACAACCCCAGACCATCACACTACCACCACCATATTTTACTGTTGGTATGATGTTCTTTTTCTGAAATGCTGTGTTACTTTTACGCCAGATGTAACGGGACACGCACCTTCCAAAAAGTTAAACTTTTGTCTCGTCGGTCCACAAGGTATTTTCCCAAAAGTCTTGGCAATCATTGAGATGTTTTTTAGCAAAATTGAGACGAGCCTTAATGTTCTTTTTGCTTAAGTCGTTTGCGCCTTGGAAATCTGCCATGCAGGCCGTTTTTGCCCAGTCTCTTTCTTATGGTGGAGTCGTGAACACTGACCTTAATTGAGGCAAGTGAGGCCTGCAGTTCTTTAGATGTTGTCCTGGGGTCTTTTGTGGCCTCTCGGATGAGTCGTCTCTGCGCTCTTGGGGTAATTTTGGTGGGCCGGCCACTCCTGGGAAGGTTCACCACTGTTCCATGTTTTTGCCATTTGTGGATAATGGCTCTCACTGTGGTTCGCTGGAGTCCCAAAGCTTTAGAAATGGCTTTATAACCTTTACCAGACTGATAGATCTCAATTACTTTTGTTCTCATTTGTTCCTGAATTTCTTTGGATCTTGGCATGATGTCTAGCTTTTGAGGTGCTTTTGGTCTACTTCTCTGTGTCAGGTAGCTCCTATTTAAGTGATTTCTTGATTGAAACAGGTGTGGCAGTAATCAGGCCTGGGGGTGACTACAGAAATTGAACTCAGGTGTGATAAATCACAGTTATGTTATTTTTTAACAAGGGGGGCAATCACTTTTTCACACAGGGCCATGTAGATTTGGATTTTTTTTTTCTTCCTTAATAATGTAAACCTTCATTTAAAAACTGCATTTTGTGTTCAAATATGTTATCTTTAACTAATAGTTAACGGTTTTTGATGAGCAGAAACATTTAAGTGTGACAAACATGCAAAAGAATAAGAAATCAGGAAGGGGGCAAATAGTTTTTCACACCACTGTATGCATTATTGAAAACATGCTCATTTTGAAAGTTAACAATGGAAATAGACTTCACAAATAGTTATACAAATAAATGCATTTGTAGGTGGAATTCATGGACTATTTCATTGTTTTTATTTCTTGTAGTCTCGATGTAACTGCGGGTGGAATTACGACAGAAACTGTGATAATGGAAAAAACTAACTACGCCCCCTTGTGTGACTGAAAGGTGCACTGCATGTGTAAATCCCGACAATGACGACACAAATATTAAAACATCTCCTATGACCCACCTGTATACACACACACACACACACACATACAGAGTCAGCCAAAAAAATGTATACACATTAGGAAAAGATAAAATTTTGAATACAAAATTTATTGCGATACATTATATATTGATATATATGATAATATTATTAACATTATATTAACATAATATACATCATACTAGTCTTCTTTTCCTTAAGTGTCTATACATTTTTGACTGAGTCTGTGTCTATATACAGTATATATATATATATATATATATATATATATATATATATATATATATATATATATATATATGTAAAAATAAACAACCATAGTGCATTGTTAGTTTGTTAGCCATTACTAGACACTACCCAAATAGTGTACCTGTGTAATTAAATTATTATATGTACAGAAATCATTTGTAAATAAACTTCTATATATTTCAATATATAGCTCATTTTGCTCCAACTGGTGGGTCATGCAGACAGATAAATCGCTTAACAACAGACAAAGGTACATGCATCACACTAAAATAAGGCTACATATCATCGATTTCGGGTGAGCCATGTGGGGTTGGGAAAAGGAGTATGTGAGTGGGTCTTGGTGACCGGTGGGGATGTCAGTAGATGGGAAGACACATTATTAGAAACAATCTATTAAAGGAAAATAGAGTTGCCACACGCTTATCTCACCGAGGCAGGCAACTGACTTCCCACTGTTTCAAGCCCTCTTCCCTTGAGGAAAAAAAAAAATACAAAACAAAAGGAGTCTCATGACCTCACTTGGATGTTTGTGCAAAAAGCCATGGATGTCAAACATGATGTCAACAACGAGGACGAATAGGATAACGAAATGACTATAAAGGACATAGTTATATCACAGTATGTTGATATTCATCATGATGGTCCTAAAAAAAATAGCTGTTTTCAGTCTATTATCAGAAACAGGAAACTCTGCAATACATACTGTAGTAATCTCATTCTGAGAAGTGTCAGTAAAGAACCAAGCAGAGTATTACAGTAATACTCACAGCTCGCTAGCAGTGGAGGAATTTCGAGACATGGCCTTCGGTGAGATGTCAAAGTCAGAGTCGGAGCGGTACAAGAAAGACTCGCGTCGCTGGCTGTGAGGGAAGTTGCCCTGCAGGACCAGGCCAGAGCTCGGACTGACCTGAGAGTCCAGCGCTCGCCCCACTGACGGTCCATTCTCCACGTCAAAACTGCAACATAAAAGAAGGGTCCAAGACATAATAAGATAGCAATTAAGCACAACCATAAATTATAAGTGAAGAATGAATAAAAAAAATAGCAGCACAATATTTAAGATTCTGGGCTGTTTTTTTTCTTCTTTTCTTTCATTCATTCATTCATCAGTAGCATGAATGAAATGGTAAAACCAAGTTATTTTAAGATCATCGTTGTTGACGTATATACCACTTTATTCTGTAGGCAGGGTTGTGTGGGGCCTGGAGCCTATTCCAGGAGACTTAGGCCACAAGATGCGGTACACCCTGGACGGGATGCCAATCCATCGCAGGGCATGTTACAGTATATAAAGATATTCGTTCAAATATTTGCTAAAAAAGTTACATAAATATGTGTATAAATATTCTGTAAATGTATTCCCACTGTCTGTTTAATCAAACTTTACCCATCTATTTGATAAATCTATTTTATTTCATAATGTTGATGAACTCATGAAGAGCAGGCCATGTCCTGTTTTATTTCGCAGATCATGCCGCCTTTCTTTATACTACACCTGGATCATGTGATGTAACTGTACACCTGTTTGTACTGTAAATATTTAACACCTGTATATCTAAAATTAATAAAGTATTAATATTGTATATTAATTGTATTATATACTATAAAATCACACAGTGCTTCTTTGTTGTTAAGGTTGGTAAATCCAAAACTAACACGGAATGTGTTGGTTCTTGCATAATCAGAATAATCATCTGACTGAAGTCACTGGACTCAAAGGGAAAGGAGCCAATGAGAACTTTGCACTTGGATTGAAAAGAAGTGACAGGAAGGCTGCTGGATTGGTCCAAGACAAAGACCATTTCCTTGTCCTACTCATCTGGCATTTAGAGGGAATAGTGATCTTAGAGGTGAAGGGATGAATATTGTAACAGTGAAGGTCACCTGGTCTGACTAGAGAACTATAAATAGCTTGTACAGCAGCTCAGGGTAGTTATACTCACTCAGGTGAAGCACATTACACCCTATTTGCAATGCAGTACGTCTTCTCATGGTACAATCTCTGAATGCGGCTATATGTTTTCACACTCATCTTAAAAATCCACAAGGGTCCCTAGAGTATGGGATGAGCACGGCTGAGCATCTTTAACCCTCCTTCCAACCACATCAAGGTTTGACATTTAGCATATTTTTCAGTTTCTGCAATCATGTCAGCTTTGTTGCACTATTCTGTAAAAGAACAACTCTGAACACGGTTGCATGCAAAAATCCCAGGAGATCAGCAGTTTCTAAAATACCCAAACCATCCCATCTGGCAGCAACAACCATGTCATTGTCAAAGTCACTGAAATAACATTTATAACTCAGTCTTATGATTGATGTACAGTAGCTTTTGTTCTGTATATGAATTAGTTACTACAGTCCAATTACATTTGAGTGTAGTTCCACAAATTTATTTTCCTTTGACACCCAACAATCATGGGTACTTAATAAAGCCCCAGTCCATGGATTTAGGAAATGGACTGAAAACCCATTTCCCAGCATCATGTCTTTAAAGGTAATACAAGTCTGAAGACACTACTAAGTAGTGTTAGTCGGAGTTTAAATTTTTTTTATTTTATTTATTTATTTATTTATTTATTTACATTTTTATGACTTTCTTTTTTAAATTAGGAACCAAAACTGTTTATTACATATTATTTTATATTATTTTTATTATTATTATATATTATTTATAATTTCGTATATACACTATATGGTATTTAGTCGAACCTGTTAATTATTAAATTCAGGTGTTTCAATCAGGCCTCTTATCCTGAAGGACAGGTGAGATCTTAATGCTTCAGCATCTCGGACAATGCTATCCTTCCAACTTTGTGCCAACAGTTTGGGGAAGGCCCTTTTCTATTCCAACATGACAGTGCCCCAGTGCACTAAGCAAGGACTATAAACACATGGTTTAATGGGTTTGGTGTGGAAGAACTAGACTGAGCCCTGACCTCAACCCCATCAGGCACCTTTGACGCTCTACAGAATGAAGGGGCACAAATTATAACATTCATTCATTCATTCATCTTCTATACCGCTTAATCCTGTATTTAGGGTCGCGGGGGACCTGGAGCCTATCCCAGGAGACTTCGGGCACTAGGCGGGGTACACCCTGGACAGGGTGCCAATCCATCGCAGGGCACACACACATACACACACTCACACACCCAATCACACACTACGGGCAATTTAGGAACGCCAATTAGCCTAACCTGCATATCTTTGGACTGTGGGAGGAAACCGGAGTACCCGGAGGAAACCCACCAAGCACGGGGAGAACATGCAAACTCCATGCACACAGAGACGGGAATCGAGCCTGGCCGGGGAATCGAACCCAGACCCTGGAGGTGCAAGGCGACAGTGCTAACCACTACACCACCGCGCTGCCACAAATTATAACAGAAACACGCCATTCCAATGAAACACAAATATCATGGACAGCCTTCCAAGAAGAGTGGAAACTGTTATACCTGCAAAAGGGAGACCAACCCCATACTGAAGTATATGTATTTGGATACAATATCACTGTAGGTTGGGCCAAATACTTTTGCATTTATACTTTTATAGTGTGTATACAGTACAAGCACAAATTTTAACAATTAAATATTCCCTTCTTATTCTTGGATTCAGGCTGTGTAAAAAAAAAAAAGAAAAAAAAGAAAGAAATGTGTCAGTGTCATTGCTACTGTAGCATTTTACAGCATACAACTAATCATGTTCCTCAAGCCTTTTTCTTATTTTGAATATATTTAGACTGGATTTTTACTCGCACTTCTCCTCTCAGTATCATGAAACCTTTGTGTCCATAGCACAGCAGCAAAAAGGTCCAGATGTTTTGGGGAAAAAAAACAACTTTCAGCCTTTTTCAGACCATCTCTTACATTATGCATGGGGGAATTGCACAGCTGTTGGGGAGCAAATAGCCCACAAAATCTCGTCCTTCTTGATTTAGGAAAAGATTATCTATATGTTTGTGGCATCTTGCTTAGATCACTGAAAAGCAGGCTTGAGCTGAAATCTTTTCAGCTTTACACTTCATCCTCCTTGGGACATTTGCAACGACTTTAAAATACTGCTGCATGATTAGTTGGTGGTGTAAAGACGATCATATTACTCCAATTTTAGCATTACTTCATTTGAGAGTCCACTGCAGTGTCAGTGTATTTATGAGGTCAGCATTACATGTATATGCTATTTATCTGCTTTATTAATAGACACTTGAGGTCTTCTGATCAGCACTATTTCACCGTTCCGCTCTTATTAGAAAGATTATTAGAAAAACGTGGCTGGGATTTTGCAATTGTTGCTCTAAAACTCAACTTCCCTATCGCTGATATACATTTCTTTATTTGCTCCTTTGTGAAATCAAAACTCAAAGCCTTTTATTTAAAGCATACTGTACATACAGTAAACACCTGGATATGATCATATAATCAATTTACTGTTTAAATTACTTACTTACTCTCTTTCACTCAATACCACTTTTCCGGTACAGGTGTGAGGGTGGCCTGGAGGTTATACATACACACATGCACACACATGCACACACTATGGGGAATTTAGAAATAGCAATCAGGCTAATCTTTGGACTTTGGGCTTAAACCGGAGTACCTGGAGGAAACCCACCAGGCAGTGGGAGAACATGCTTGCGCTACAAGCATTTGTGCTACAGCTACATGCAAACTCTACTCATACAGATGCGAGGCAGAAATCGAACCGTTGACCCGGGAGGTGCAAGGCCACAGTGCTAACCACTATGCCACTGCGCCATCACATATCAGACTAACCTCCTGATGTGATTATTTTGAAGGCCTATTGTAATCTGAATTTGAAATGGAAATTGAGCTAAAAATTTCATATTAACTTAAAATAAAATTAAATCTTGAAAGGATTGGATACATGCAGGAAATGAACGCTGGTCAGCTGGTGGAAGTTCTGCTAGTGTGTACACACAAACATAGTAATGCAATTCAAATGTCTAAAAATAGACATTTTTGGGTTACACACTGAGTGTGAAACATGGGTTAACTATTACTTGGTTACTGCTATGCAAAATTGTGACATATAAAGTTGCAAGTAGCCTGTTAGAATGATGGAAAGCCTTACCTTTTCTAATTCAGGTCAGATTTTTAAAATATCTGATTAAAAATGTTTACTAGCATTGAGTTAAAGACATCAGGGCGCAAATATTCATTCTAAAATAATTTTTCATGAAATGTCTATATGGGTTTTAATTATGTTCTACGTCGTGAGGGTCTCACTGAGAACATGTGAAAAAGAGAAGACAGATCTATCCAATACAATATTTAACTAATGCTACAGTTGTGCAACTAAAAAACTTTGAAAAAAAAAAACCATGCGCAAAAAGTCTATAATATTAAAGTCGGTATGAATATTCATAAAATCTACAAAAAGGTCTCAAAAATTCTAAAAATTTATTGATATTACTGATCAATAAATAATTTTTTTTTTTTATGGCATAAGGCACAATAAGGAAGGCATTTGTCAGAGAAGCAACCAACATTACAAGATTAACTTTGAAGTGCCTGGAAACATCTGCAAGTTCAGATGGGAGCAGGAGAAAGTTCACAGCAGAACCGTAGCACCTGCACTCCATAATGTTGGGCTATATGGAAGAGCAGTATGGCATATGAAATCCTGTTTTGAATTTTCCCAAACATTCCCAAACATTTCCAAAACATCCTCAACATTACTAATCACCTGGAGCACATTATGAGTACTGGGAAGCATCGCAGATGTAGCATCATATAGAAAGTTGTGCTTAGCATCATGGCTGCTATGCCTGATGCTAGAGTATGTGCTGTTACCTTAGAGCTACAGACTAAATTACTGGCCTGACATATTCAATGCATATTAAATGTGAACCCAAAGATCTTCAAATTGTAAATTTATGCAGAACAGAAGGCACATGCTTAATTCAGACTTGTTTCCAAGGCAATGTTTAGGACCAGACATGGGACATTGTGTACTAAAGGAAACAAAACAGTTTGCCTATGAGGCCTTTTAGCTTCAATAATGACTGTTTTTTTTATAGAAATTAATATTGCAAAGTATACAATATAAAAATATGTAATTTTCTGTTAGACTGTGGGGATTAGGAACATAGTTATCTAAAAGTTTGCTCACATCACAGGAAGTTACAATACTGAAGGCATATTTCCTGTGCTAATGTTAGTGTGAAGCATTTTTCCCCCAATGTATTATACACATACATATAAACACCCTGTGTTTTGGTACAAACTTTCTAATGGATTTTTTACATTTTATTATAACACTTATTATTGAGACAGTACAAAAAACATTTCTGATTTTCAAGCATCGGTATTCCACCACAAAATGAAAAGTTATAGAAAAATATTTGTATGCCAGAAAAAAAGCAGCACATAATATAACGACCAGTTTTCGGGGCAAATTTTTTTTTTTTGGGTAATTCCCTTATAAAGCTGCACAAATTGTACCTGGGACTAAAGCATCCTCAAATCACGGTTGCACCAAATACTGTACTGACTTTGTTTTCATTAATTACTGCTTTTTTCCCTTCTGAATATTATTTATAGTCTACGGGTGGATTTGCAAACAATAAAGAATGATGCTGTTTTGAGTAAAAGGTTCCGAATTTTCCTTTCATACTGTTTTCTTCCAGCAGATTATGTTTGATATGTCTATATTTGGTAAATGTAATATGATTGCTACTAAAGTCACCGTCACCAATTCACAGAAATCAGGTTACATCAGTTGCCCTTTAAACTAACCACAAAAACTAAAGTAACTTTACCCCTTTCCATATTACTCAGCTATTTTTGCCATTGAGCAACCATGAGAGAAGCTAGCACTGAAGCCTTTTGATATACAATTTGATATAACAGTTTCATGTGGTATTTGTACTAGTCTTATTGCTGTGGTCTTTCGGCTGCTCCCAGCAATGGGTTGCCACAGCGGACACTTGGTCTGCACATACAAGCTTGGCACAGGTTTTTACGCCGGATGCCATTCCTGATGCAACCCTCCCAATTTACCCGGGCTTGGGACCGACACTGCATCAAGTGGCTGGGGTTTGGGCACTGGCTGAGAATCGAACCCGGGCCTTTCGCATGGTAGGCGAAACACCTACCACTGAGCCACAAGTGCTCCACTTGTTCTAGTCTTATAAAACCTGTAAAATAAACAATTGACAGAAAGAAAACAGTTGTTGCATGACTGCTCCTTTCCATGAGCACTGTACTAAATTATTAGACCAGTGGTGTCAAAAGTAATCACATTCATTACTTGAGTAGAAGTATAGATACTAGGGTTCAAAAATACTTCTTTAGAAGTTGAAGTAACAACCCAAGCTTTTTACTTAAGTAAAAGTTTAAAAGTACTGGTTTCAAAACTACTTAAAGTATAAAAGTAAAAGTACCGTGAGGGGCGACAAAAGCATTAAGGTCTCGCTTTCTGATCATGCGACGGTGGGGGGGGGGGTTGGGGGGTGCATTGTGCATGTTCTGATCATGCGCCAGGGGGGTTTGCACGTTCTGATCATAAAAATAGAGTAACGAGGCTATTTTTAAAATGTAAGGAGTAGAAAGTACAGATAATTACTTAAAAATGTAAGTCGGGTGAAAAATAATTACTCCAGTAAAGTACAGTATAGATACCCAAAATTTCTACTTAAGTAAGGTAACGAAGTATTTGTAGTTCGTTACTTGACACCTCTGTATTAGACTATGTATTGAATATGTAAAATAAACTTGCTAAATTCTAAAAATCAAATATATGTTAAAAAATTGTCTAAATATATATTATAATGAATTATTCTAAAACACATTTTTAGTCATTGTTTCTTTTTAATTCTAACCGTGGAGGATGAACAAGGGGAAAAACATGTTCAATATGTTGCCTCCTAATAATCAACACTAGGCTACACCCTCAACGCACAAACCTCAACAAGTGTAAAATGTGTGGGGACTGGGTGTGATGGCTGAACATTCCAGGTTTTACCATCAATGCATGTGCTGCTAAGAGGCCCTTAAAGGCTGGCTAGGCTCAATACAGAATAAAAATAATAATAAAATAAAAAAGCAACCACATTTCCCATCAGCATTTCAATGTAAATTATTTCCAAATACAAAAGATAAGCTAAATAACCTGATTTCGAACAAAAATTTTTTTTAAATTAAATATTAAAAACTAAAATGAGCTACCACAAAAAACTGGACTGTGATCAAGACAAAGACCATTTACCAAAGAGACCATTAGAGACCATTCCAATTCATTGCAAAGATGTTAATTGGGGTTGAGGTCAGGGCTCAGCAGGCCATTTGAGTTCTTCCATGCCAGCATCGCCAAACCATGTGCTCGAAGTTGCTTTGTGTGCAAGGGCATTGTGATGCTAGGACATGCTTGGGGCCCTTAGTTCCACTGAAGGGAAATGGTAAAGCTAAAGCACACAATGACATTCGAGACATTCCAAGGTAGTTTCCTACCAACCAGCTGAAAGTGAAATACAAAAAAAAAAAAAAATGCACAAAGAGAATCAGCTTTAGAGAACAGTTTAAAAATGAGTCTGAATAGAGTATGTAGTAGGTGCTAAGTCTGAGGTTGCATGAATTGCACTAGCAGAGACACATATAGTCTATGTGTATTAGGTATATGGCTAATGAAAGGACTGATGAGATGGCGTAATCAATAAGCTCTTCGGTGGTGGTCTGAGAAGACTGTTGCGCCGAGCGTGGCATAATTGAGGGTAGCGCTCTTCAAAATAAAAAACACAAGGGGACTTGTCCAGAGCTCAGCCTCTCTCCCGGATCCACTATCCCCACTACTGGGCCTGATTAAGCTCTCAGCAGATCCAGGCTTTATTTGGAACGCCATATTGATCCCAATTGGACAGCGTGCATCACTTGCAGAGCAAAAGCAATTAAGTAGCAAAGCGCCTGGCCATGAAGGCTTAATGCACAGGCTGGGGTGAGAGTCAAGAGCAGAAGGGAGGCAAAGGGGACTGGTCTTTGATTTGGTCTACAGATGTGGGTTTAATGGGCACATTTCAATAAACAAGTGATTGCGACCTGGGGTGAAGCAGGTTCTACCACTTCCCCTTTTAATTAAAGCATTTACATGAAAAGGTGAAGTATTCTTAAGCTTCTACAAAGGTGGTTTTATTGGAGTGCTTTTTTTCTGCTTTCATGTTTTATAACTGATATTTACTTATATAACACAATACAATAATAAATTAATGGGGTTTTGAATTATTTAAGATCCTTTTAAAAGCATAAATAATTAATTTCAGAAGAGGTCATGTCTAATTTAAAGTAGAATAATTGAAAGCAGTCACATCAGACAAAAAAAAAAAAACTGCTGTCATAACAGTTAGCTTTCACAGAGCTGGAGAATGGTATAAAAGTAAAGTGTTTAGACAGTATATAACTAACAGTCAAGGACACTGAGTAAAGGTTACTCAGAAATGGAAAAAGAGATGTGAAATGTCTTTCAGTAGGAGTAGGTGTATGATTTTGCTCAGTGGTTTGTTGCATTATGTGTTCGAATTAGTTTATTTTACTCATCTAATTAAGATTTGTTTATTGCTCTTCATTGCTCTTTATAGAAGTTTCTTTTATGCACAAATGTTTTTATAAGCATCTTTTGCTTATGCCATATTTTGTATTTTGTATAAGACTTTTCCAAAGTACTATAAGTAAAATAGTTGCATGCATATATTCGCCTGTAATGTTATTTATTTAGAAATTTTTAGGTTAAAATGCCAAAATACGTTTTATTATTCAGCAGCAGTGTACTGTAAATAAAAAAGCAGTAAAAAAACAAAAAAGTGTTCAGTTAATAAACTACTGATTTTTATTTATTTATTTTTTTTTGTGTGTACTGTATGTGCTTTAGTTCAGTGGTGGAGGTGGTTGAATTGATGTATGCTAGTTGTATCCACTTGTGGTGGCTCAGAAGTTTAGGCTTTTCGCTCCAGATCAGAAGGTCGTATGTTTAAATTTTGGCACCACCAAGCTGCCATAGTTGGGTTCTTGAGCAAGACATGTAAGCTGTTCAAATCAATATACTGTATGGATCGAGTCGAAGATGGAAGTGCATAACATATGGTCAAGAAATCTTATAAGGTTTCATTGTAACCTTAGCAGATCATACCTTTAAAAATTTTACTGTTCTGTTATAAACACAAGAAGGAAGCATTTTGTGCAGTAAAGGGGATGCACACCAAGTAGGGGGATGCATGCATCAGTGCTCCAAGTAAATGCCAAGCTATTACCTAAGGTCACTGATTACAAACCTACATGACGCCTACGTAAATTCCTTATGACAACGTATGACATAAACCTAAATAAATGTCTATAAAGGCACTAAGATCGATAAAGACTTACTCCAACTCCAGGTGTCAGTTATAGTATAAATTTTTTAAACAATTGAGTATCGGGTATAGATTGGGTATAGATTTTGATTGAGAAAAGGTTGTGTTATGACTCTTTTGGGGTTTATTTTTAAATAAATGTTATGAACATCGTGTTTGTGGCTCAGTTTACCTCTGGTCACATATAATAAAAATGATGATGTCAAATGTCAAAACTCAAAATCTGATTTAGACTAAGTGAGACTATATATAAATCTGAAACAAAATTCTCATAGGTTTTCATAAAATGAATATAAGCAGAAATATAAAATGCATAAAGACAAATATGATTTCACTTGGCAAGCTTGGCCACGCTGACATACCAGTAGCAGAATAATGTACATGAAAAAGTCACCACATTTGTATGTAACTCTGAAATATGTTATATATTTAAGTCTGAAATATGCCACAACTTTAGGGCAAGTAGTACTTAATGCATTTTTTTTATTTGTTGTTTATTAAGATCCGGAAATCCTCTGAACTCTGTCATGAGTAACTGACTGCATATACTTTTAATATGTAAATCTAGACGATATTAATAGACATACAATATTATAGCCTACTTTACCTTCGCTTGCAGAAAGGGGGAACATACCGTTTGTATTTTCGAATGATCATATTCATATTATATATGCAATCATATTCTATTATTATTATTATTATTAATATTATTATTATTATTATTATTATACATTACTTCACCTATGATATAATGTTTTATAAAGAGTGCTTATAATGCCATATCACAAGGCATGATAAAGGCTGTTCTACTTTATATCAATAACAAGGTATATAATGCCGTATAAAATGTTAGAAATGTGCATTCTACTGTACCTACAATTTATGTAGGTTTCAAATCAATTCTCTTTAAGGAGTTCTGCATGCAGCCTTTAACGTCCTTAAGAATCCATTTTGTCCTCCTAAAAGTGTGACGTCCTCCTAAGCAAAGGTGTGCAAAACTTTTGCAGGAAACTGCACCTTGTCTAAGCGTCCTCTTGTTAGTTTAGCTGTAAAACTCAAGGCAAACATAGTCTTTGACCAGCGGATTACTTTAAATGGTAGATTCAGGAAAATGCCTAAAACACTCAGTTGCTGCGGACACACTTTGAACACACACACAATTTTTTTTTTTTGAAAAGTGGTAAGAGAAGCTGTGACCACAAACGCCTGTGTCACCATGCACAGCTCTTCGGTTGACGTCAGTTGTGGCTTGGTTTGCGCTCCTATCAGAGATAAACAAGCACAGCAGCGTTGGATGTGCGTGAGATAAGAAACCTTGGTATCAAAGACAATGTTTTAAATATTACTTCAAAACAACTCCAATGAGCCATCTGGATATTTATGACGGAATATTTAAGCTGATATCGAGGTGATGATTTATGCACATTTTCCGTCAACAACTCTGCTTTTCGAATGGTAGTGGCACAATAGTTTGCACTCGGCTTTGACCTCGTTTCAGCGGGTTGCAGCGAACTTGCACACGTGCATAAAGAAATTCCAGCAGGATGGTCGCAGACTGCAAATAAAAAGACAATTCCTGGTGCTCGTTCCATTAGTTTCCTGCTATTGAAAACGTACAATCACTTCTTAAGGAATCCGCTCCCAAACGGCTCCCCTCAGTGTCATTTTTTTTTTGTACAGCTTGGGCACTTGCTTTTTCAACAACAGGAAATGACACAAATGTATTCACAAGAGTCTCTTATGAGAGATGGTATGCTGAATCATGGTAAAGTTTGATTTAAAAAAAAAACATTATAATTTTACATTATTTACATAATTTTAGATTATACATTATTATTACCAATTAGTAGTAATAAAAGGCATGTATTAGTATTATATACTTCAGAGGAAGTAATCCTATCAGGGTATCCTTTGGGCCACAAATTTATACAGTAGCTCTGTCTCAACAGACACACCAGAGCACTATATAACAAAGGCATCACTTAACTTGTGTTTTACACCTGTGAAAGAAGAGATGGTGTGCATGCTTGGAGAAAAGACTTAAACACTACACTTTGACTCAGAAACATATTTGGCCACATTTCATTTTAAACCAATCATATCTATAGGTCTGTTCATCAAGACCCCGCTAAACTTGTGGATCTGGGTGAAAACCAGAAAAACAAAAAACAGACCAGATCCGCAAAACAGAACACCAGATGGACTTTGTGCAGAAAAAGACGCAAGACAAGGCTGTAAAATCTGGTTAGAAACACCAGGATAAGTCTCACTTCCTGTTTGTCCCTGAGGTCCTAAATTATTAGCTTCTTTATTACCTTAATACAGTACGACCTGAAATGTACAGGGGGGCCGTAACGTCTCCATCCGATAAAATACATATAAAATAAGTATACAGTTAAATGCATGAAAAGCATTTTGATCCATATGTGGGATTTACACTTTTAAGCAAAAAGCACTTAAAATTTTCATGCACGTCGTTTATATTTTATATTTCATGTATTGGATCGGAAAGCCTTTTAAGCAGAGCATACTGAAGTAATTCAATGGCTTCAACATTCAGAAATGTTCATTTCCCTAATGTATGGAGACTTTTATGAGACCCTGAATTAGATAATAAGACCTTTATTATTTGTTTTCTTTAAATAAGTGACCATGTACTTAGGAACCTAAAGATATAAATAACAATCATAAAAATTTAACTATGGTTTTTCAGCACTTAATATGAAGAATATCTTATTTAATACTGTACACAAAACCATCAGGTGCACTTACTGTATTAAGGAGCTTAATACACTCAACCCTTAATGTACAGACACGAGGTGTCCAGTGTAAAAAAAAAAAAAAAAAAAAAGACAAAAAAAAAAAAAGACAGGTGTCTTGCTGCACACTCTGTAAGATCCTGCACGGATAGCTTTGTGCACTGAAATGCCCTAAAAACTCAGCTTCTATGTGACACCATTCACAAAATTCCGAACTTGCACAAGAACATGTGCTGCCACTGGTAGACAAACCGAGAACGGATCTTCTGCACATGCATTACCCCCCTGTGGTTACATTGAAAGAAAAGTAGGAAAAGATTTACCGCCTGCGTTTCTGCAAGATGTCGATTGGACGGTTTACCGCGCACGGTGATCCGTAGATATTCCCGTTCCGGACTTTGAATGCGCGGTCGGCAGGAGCGAGAAAGACACAGTTAGTTGGCAAACTCATAGTTCCCTGTATTTCGCTTCGTAGCACTTGTCCTCGGGTTGCACTCTTTAGCTTTTCCTTTCGTGTGCCCATACCCTCTTGAAACCGCACATGGTTCCCATCTCTGACAAGTCACAAAACGAGGAGCCAAAGTCGCATGAGTAATCAACTCCCTTTGAGTCAGTCCAGAAGCGTTGACGCTGAAAGTCTCTCTCTGTTTCAGAGTGCATCCCTCCTCTAGGAAAGCAGGTTGATACACACAAGCTCTTTCAGCTGTGCTTGATGTCTCGGAGCCGTGTGTGTGTCACATGTTTTTTCCTTCTCTTCCTGAAATTTGGCTTTTTGTGCGATTCCTGCGGTAAGCCTATTTTGCTCAGAGCACAGCCCACTGGTTTACATATGCAGGATGACACGCAGAGCTTTAGAGAACGATCTAACACCAACACCATCCAAACAGAGGGGGAAAAAAGAAAGAACTGGCTTCCCTCTTCCCCTGTTAATGTGTTGATCTGTACCGTTCTTGATCTTCACGCCATTTCCCCACTATTTCTTGCATCTCTTTTTATCGCTCTCTCTCTCTCTCTCTTTTTTTAACTGCACTTCTTATTCGAAAGACCCGCGTCTCCCCCTCATGCAGCTCAACCACGAGCTGACAGCTGAAGTCGTTTGCGAACCTCTGCCTGCCTGATATAGAGCGTATGTGTGTCTGTTTGCGGCGGTGCACACGTGTTTTAGCGTTCTTGAACCAGTGCCAATTGAACAGTGAGGTCACAGCACTGAAACAGGGGGGAGGACCCACAGGATGAGAGGCTCCAGCCTTCCTGGAAAGCCTCCAGTGTTAACTCTTTGAAGAAAAAGCACCACTGGGTGAAAGAAAGAACACACACACACAGAAACACACACACATACTCTACACAAAGCCTAAACAATCTGCTTTAACAGAGTTAGTTTATGACATGGTTGACTGCTTAACTTGAATCAATCATAAATCAATACCTTAATTATTATAAAGACTAACACCAAGCCAGGTCACCTTCATGCTCGGGCAAAATAGTTGACTGGCAAAGAGGGCAGGAGTCGTGTTTGAGGCGGACTGTTTAATTACATGATGGGACTTTAGTTCCCCCGGGCTGGAAATGGAGCCGTGCTGAAATTAGAATAAATATTTGCTTAGTCAGAAGTGTTACTGGGTACGTGAAGGGGTGTCTTTCTCCTCTGTGGCCGAAAGCCAAACTCGTACTGGAGAGACAGAAAGAGAAGGGAACCTGCAGATTAATATAGACACATGCACACATTGCGTACCTTACATTGCACAATACCACAGCTCATGTACAGTACAGTAGATGTCACCAGAGTTTATTTACTGTACATCTTTAATTCTTGTTCATCTCTCTCTCTCTCTCTCTCTCTCTCCCACCATCACCATTATTTCCTATTTATATATTTTTCTCTTTATATTTTTTCGACATTCTTATCCTGCTTTAGTGCTGCACAACATATTGCTTGTCATCTATGGCATTATACTATATAGGATTTCATTACAGTAGGCTTGCACATGATATTAATGTTTATGCGAGTCGTTCTGTAACTTAATAACGGATAGGTCACCAGGTTTAATGGGTCAGTAAACCGAGTGTGCGTGAAAAGGTGAAACTATGCAGCGTATAGAACTCGGTGTGAGTGTATACAGCACACATGATACTGACAAACTGTACTGATTCATGGGGATTGTAAAGTCTCTTCCGTGACCAGGGGAATAGCACCACCTAGTGTGTGTCATAAGTACATTATTCGTGGGTGAGTCCGCAGCGGTGACAATTTTACATCTAATTTTATTGTGAAATCAGCAAAACATCCAGATTTAAGGGTTCAGTTGTAGACCAAGTGCATTAGAAATGTTCTTTATTAAATAATAATAATAAGAAGAAGAAGAACAACAACGACTCCTTAGTAGGAGAGTTAGGGCACGAAGCGGGGTTACACCCTGACACCATGGAGTGGGTGCCAATCCAATCTACACACATACACACATGTGGGAGGAAACTGGAGAACCCACAAGCACAGGGAGAACATGCAAACTCCACGCACGCAGACCCGAGACGGGAATCGAACCCACACCCTGGTGTGAGCCATTTTTATAAAAACACCATGATATTTTATGATATTTTTAGAAATACTAAATTTAAATCATACTGCAATCCCTCTCATAAAAACAAGATATATATATATATATATATATATATATATATATATATATATATATATATATATATATATTTTTTTTTTTATTTATTTATTTATTTTTTATATATATACTGTAGAAAATAATAGAAAAATATTTAAAGGAAAAAAAAAATAAATTTTTTAAAAAAGAAAAACATGATTGAAATCATAAACAAAATCACCCTCAATTGTTAAAGAGTGAAAACAATATTTCTATTAATATTTCAATTATAATATTAACATTTATTATTAAATAATTACTATTAATATTTTTTTTACATTTCTCCTATAAAATTAATCTTCATAATTTGCCGCTTCCTGTACACCTGACTATAGGAACATATGACATTACATAGCCAGGTTTCTGACAAAGACAGGGAATCCAATGTGGAAATGAGGAGGGTTGGGCATCGGGCTAGCGTGGATTACGTACACATACTACCACGTCAGAACTCGTCATCCAGTGTGTTAAAGAGAACGGGAGGGAAAAACACACACACACACACACACACACACACACACACACACACACACACACACACACACACACACACACACACACACACAATATCCCACAAAATGGCTTGCATTCATCTAAATGTGCGACATGCCACGACAATTACTGTACCTACAAAAAAACCAATCTAGACATTTCACATTGGTGGGGTGAATACTTTTTGTTTGTTTTATTTCTATAGAAATCTAAGTTAAGTAGTATAGTTCACTTTGGGAGGATTCATGACAAATCCCAAATCTACCAGTGATGTACCCTATTACGCTTTATGGTATCTTCTAAAAGACTTAGTTAATTAATTCTGTATTGGAGGTTAATGTACATTCACATGGTGATATTTAGCAGCTGTCCCAATGCTATTCATTAATACCTGTGAATTCAACAAAATGCATTTTGGCTGCTCCCATCAAGGGGTTGCCATAGCAGACTATCAGATCCGAACACAAATTTGGCACAGGTTTTACCCTGGAACCCTTCCTTAGGAATCCAATGGCTGGGGTTTGGGCATTGGGTGGGAATCGAACCCGAGCCTTCCACATGGCAGACAAAAACCTCCCACTGAGCCAGCATGACAATTCATTTAATAATTTAGGCAACTATGCTATTTAGAGCATTTCTAATATGGGAATTATGATCGACTAATCTCACAGTTCACAATTTCACCAGAAGAGGTCAGCCAAAGGAGCCTAACTATACTCATACTGTAAAACAAACAAACAAAACACATCCCTTCTTTTAAATTTTTTAACACCTTCATGTTAGTTAAATATTCAAAGATACACCTTTCATGTTGTCTGCTTTAAAACTAAAAAGAAATTGACACAAGCAGTCTAGTGAAAGTCCTTGTGTGTGATAAAAATGTTACGAGAGAAAGAGACAACAGAATAAATACTTTGTATAATGTGCATTGGATTTGTTCATTAGGGATCAATTGGGAGGTCAACCATGCGGTGACCCGGGATGGAGCATTGACGCAGGCAGACGCTGTAATCACACTGCTGCCTGCACTCTGGGAACTGTTCCAGACACTGAAAGATATTTTGGGACCAGTCACACACTCCGTTATCATTTTATTAATTGTCTCTCTCCTTTTTCCCCCCCATTACATGCAAAGTACAAGGAGTCATGCGTCTGTGTCTGTGTATGAGCTCTTTGATGGTATCGGAGCATGTTGTGTAGTAAGTAATGATATGCGAGTTGGAATGCGGTCTGCTTATCTACTAACATCTGCTTAAACATATACTAAGAGGAAAAGAGACATGGTGGTGTGTCTTCTTGATCTTCGCACACAATTTATTTAGATGACAGGAATGTCCTCAGGGCTCACGCTCACAGGTGTGAGTTAGATTTGAAGCTTGCAAAAAAAAAAAAAGAAAAAAAAAGGTTTACATTAGGCCACTAGCATGTGATAAACAGATCTAAAGTATAGAAGAGTAGCACTGAAGTATAGTATATATATATATATATATATATAAAAATAAATAAATAAACAAATAAAATAAATAAATAAATAAATAAACTAGGTGATAAATATGACCATAATCGTACAGTAGATAGGAATATTTGGAGAAATATCCCATTCCCTGTCCATTAATGCACTTTTTCAGTAATCCAGAGTAGTCCAAGCTGACAATAATGTGCAAACATGGTGAACAGAAAAGCATGTCAGAATGCACAACTCACTGAACCTTAAACAGCAGAAGACCACCTCAAGTTCTTCTTATATTTGCTGAGAACAGGAATCGGAGTCTACAGTGGGAAAAGGTCGATATAAACTGGGAATCATTATAATTCTTCCATCTATATAAATAAAAGAAAGGTTTTGTCTGTACGTCGATTAAACTCGCTCTTTTAATTTTATTTTTTACATCATACATTGGAGAACCTGAAACCAGTCTCAAAAAAACTTGTGTGTGTATGTCTGTCTGTAGGCGGCACGGTGGCTTAGTGCTTAGCACTGTCACCTTACACCTTCAGTGTCCGAGTTTCATTCCCCCCCTTTGTGTACATGGAGTTTGCATGTTCTCCCCTTGCTTGGTGGGTTTCCTCTGGTTTCCTACTACAGTTCAAAGACATGCATATTAGGCTAATTGGCGTTCCCAAATTGCCTGTAGTGTATGAATGAGTGTGTATGTGTGTGTGATGGACTGGTACGCTGTCCAGGGTGTACCCAACCTCATGCCCTAAATCTCCTAGGATAGGCTCAAGGCACCCCGCGACCCTGTACTGTATACAAGATAAAGTGGTATAGGCGATGAGTGAGTATGTGAATGATGTCTGTCCGTTCAGACAGTTTAGGACAGAACAGGCTGGACAGAATTAAATGAAACTTTGCCAGTCCTTCAGTATTTGCCTGAAGTAATCCTGCACCATAAATAAAATCATCAAAATGTTGAATAGAAGGGACGTTATGAGAAGTTATGTGGCAGATTACAAACCGCAAGTTTTGACAACATACTGTGCATGCGTCAAACTGTGGGTGTGTCATAAATCAACTGTTGGACAGAATTTCTTGAAACTTTGGCACTAGTTAATATTTTCACAGCTGAAATAACAAGGCTGAAGTGGTATAAGTAAATTTTAAAGCGCTGGAGTCGTTCCGATCTACTTTTCGATACACTATCCGATTACCGAACAGGGCTTGTACAGTACAGTATTTGGCCGATGACTAAAGAAGTACAACTTGGCGTAAATAAGGGGTAAGATACTCAACCTTACAAAATGTTATTTCTTTGTATTAATAAGTTAGGCAGAGAGTTCTGCTGTACAGAAAGACAGACAGACATTCAATCTGAAATAATAATATAATTGATTACATTAAAGCTGATCAGCTTATTTTAACTTTAACCTGTTAATTATTTCTACAAACTATTTTTTTTACCGTCAATGACAGGTACTTACCCTAGTTATTTAAATATTTTAAATGAATGTTCATTATATGACTTTAGTAACATGGACCAAAGCCATAAGCAGCCTAAAATCCTAGTCCAATTCGTACAGTACATTACTACTTTCTACCAACTAAGTACAATTTCTAGTCATGACACCACCTGCCCCCCCGGCCATCAATATACATGCTGTACCTAATCCTGATCAAATTTTAGAACTCATCCTTTACATGGAGATTTACTTGTGTTGTTTGCCAAACACGGTAAGTTCTTCCTTTAGTTTGTTAACACTATGAGCATCTGTAGACCATCCAGTGGCGACTATCCAAATAAAGTAGAACCTGATGTCCAGGATGGGTTTTATCTGATGGAACAATAACTATGCAGCAGAAACCTTTATAAGGTCAGAGCGAAGCAGTCAGACAACAGCGCGGGAGAAAACAGAGGCTGCTATCTCTCGACTGACTGCTATCTCTCAACCTAATTGGTCTCTCTCTCTCTCTCTCTCTCTCTCTCTTTTCTCTCTCTCATTCTCTTGGGCCGTAATGATGACGTGAATCACTGTGGGAATTCAAACCAAGACCTTGAAAATATTCACTGAACTGTTTGTTCGGAAATACTTACAAACCCTTATGAGCTCTTGACTCATATCCAAGCCATATAAACCTCAATTCCTTTAGGCCTAAAGTGGGAAGTCCACACTAATTATCGCAGCATATTTGCTTTTCTCTTTGCTGGCTGTTTATTTTTTTTATTAAGGTATGGGACAATTTTGTGTTGCAAGGTTGATACTATGAATGTGGCAGCTCTAAAGGCATAGATGTTCTTTCCTTAGGTGGGTAATTAAGTCAGAGGTTTGTCATGTGCAAGCCAATACTCTTTGAAGATTCTGGCTTTGATGCATTTATGTCTTTGACATCAGCACATCTGGAAGAGATTAGACAAGGAAACGGGATCCGGAGAGGGAAAATGGGTTGGCCTTTCCCTAAAAAAGGACACATCTAAGAATAACCCAGCTGGCTGTGGCCCGTTTTATTATTACATTTGCCTGTTTTACTTTAGGAGTTACAAAGAGATAGGTTGTCCTCTTCACTTCGTCAACACTACAGTACATGCTAAGTGCTTTTGGGATGTCAGGTGGCCTAAAAAGCATGCATTTCTCTGACGTGTGTAAAGTCAAGTTTCAAAGAATACCGTAAGATCTGCGTTTGAATGTATACATCAGGTTTATGTAAAAAACCTGTCAAGCATGGCAGCATTCTCCAATTCAGAATCATTAACAAACTATTCAATAAACGTTGACATGAAAAAGGCTTGATAGTCATGAGTTGTTTCAGAATGCTAACGTACTTCTTTCTGAAACAGATTCGTCTATGTGAAGTCTCTCATGAAGCTACACAACTTAGCAATCCTGCTAAATGTGGAGTGAGGAGTTTAAGGAAGACAACTGCTGCTAACAGGACAATGAAACACTACTGCCGCTAACAAGCTAACAAACCATGCTACTCTTACGCTAATGATAGAGCTAATGCAGAGTGGGACATCCAAGCTTCTAGCAAGTTCTGTGTTTCATTGGTCATACATTAAGATTTGCATGAGTGTACTTTTTAAAAATAATTTTCCCTTAAGTCATGACCGATACAACTGAAACTATTTATTTATTTTTTCAAAATATGCTAGCATATTGGTGCCCATAAAACTGAAGGACAGGTACTACACATTTATTTATTTATTTATTTATTTGCATATAGAACATATAAAGCAATTACTTTAATTACAGCGAGTCCCATACATATGAACTTTTGAAGATACAGTACAAACGTGTTCACGCATATTCAGATGTACGTAGAAGTTTGATCACATGTCAAGTGTACATTGTCACGTGAGTGCAGCGTGCATCCCAGGATGTCCGGAAGCAAACATAAAAGCAGTGACGATGAAGCTGCTACTGATAAGAAGTGGCACGCAATAACGATGGAGACGTTCTTGGCAGTTCTTGCCCTCGACAGCTACAGTACTAATCAGAAAGTGTGACTTTGTTCTCTGAGATACCTCAAGCCAGCCATCACATTATTTTAAACTTTGCTTCATACATTGTCACACAGTAGCTGAACACACTTGAAGGAAAGTGTTATTTGCCCTCTTCTATAGTACATACACAAGCTCAGAGATTACTACTACTAGCGATGCTCTGATGGACTGGAGAGACAATAAAAACCATCCGTTCCCTCACTGTGGTTATGGATGGCTGGGACATCATGACCTAAACCTGCAATCTCAATTTTGTATTACTTTCGAGCAACTAGAAAACTTAAATAAAGGAAATTAAAGTTATAATTTGGCAGATGACCGACGGCCGTTAGTGATGCTTTCTTGTTGCTACTTATTCCCTTTTTGTGCCAGAGAAATCTAATGGGGAAAAGCAAAAGCATTGAGAGAATAGCAAATAATCCCACAAGTTGGTATCCCTTTTTCTAGACCGGAAGACAAGAAGAGTGCTGCTCAAATTAACCTCAACTGTGATTTTTTTTCCTCCATAATAAATCTTGTAGGGAACAACTGTACCTAATATTAAAGTCATGTATGACATAGTAAATGTAGCGTTTTGGATACTGGACTCGTTGACTTGTGTTGACTGTATTTAATCGTGTCAGAACAAAGTTCCAGTGTTGAAATCCCTACGCAAGGGGATTATTGGCTCTCTATGCTAATTGACTATCCTTGGGCTATTGCTAAGTACAGGGTCAAGGCAAAGGGGGCTGTCTTTCCCAAAGCTGCAGCTAGGAAGCTGTTATCAAGGCAAATACCGTCTGATACCGATGTACAGCTGATAAATCAGTGCATACGTAGCTGTCAGTTTTACGCGTTGAACTAACGTCATTATAAGAAGATGTGACTTGTTTGCCCAGCAGGGGGGCTCACACTCCTCTCCCTTTTCTCATCATCAGGGTTATGATACTCTAGAAACAGAAATCCACCAGGGTCCTGACTAATCTTAACATGTGCTGACAGACTTGAAATGAGAAAATAATTTGTTGGTTTGATTTATTGATTGAAAATGTCTAAAAAGTCTATTTCCACTGTGAGAATGCAAGTTTAATCCTGCAAGAACTGCAGAGAAAAAAACAAAAGAAATAATCTTAGAAGAACAGTGCAGATAGTGAAATGCAGATAGTATTTAGGTAGTGAAGAAATCAAAGTCCTGTGCAGCCTACAATTTTGTATTTTTCTCCTCTTACACTTCTGAAAGTCAACTTACAGTATGAGAAAATGCCCAGTTCCTTCATGAGCTGATTGAGATCTAAAAAACAAATGCCTCAATACTGCTGAGATATCTCTAGTTACCACATCTGACAAAACACTACTTGTTTTGCCAGATTACGAAAATATTTCAAGCCTTTTTCTTCTCGTGCCTATACAAATGTTTTTTTTTCTGCATCGTTTTTTTGCATAAGTTTGCATGTTCCTCAGAGCACAACTGCAGCACCATGGAAACGTAAAACAAGGCAATAGGACAACACTGTGCTTTGTGTCAAAATAGCACGAGCACATATTCTCTCCAAAACTGACATCACTGTTGTTGTTTTTCTTTTTCTTTTTCTCTCATTTGTGCCAGGCTGCCAGTGGGACGATGGTGCATGTGTCCTTATCCTCAGCACTCCCTTCCCCCAATACAGCCCCTGAACCACACACACTAACACCACAGGCGATGACAGCAGCCACGCATTGATCTCCATTTCCACACAACCCATAAAGCAGTAGGCACACATGCAAACAAACTGTATGACAATTATCATCCACATTTTACAGTCGTGTTCGAACGGGTCAAATTTAAATCTGATACGCAGATACGCTGCCCGAAAATAACTTAAAACTCTTGTAAGTACTAGTAGTATGTTTACGTTTCTCATTCAAACCCTACATATACTGTACAGTAAAATGACTAGCAGTCTAAGAAGAAAGTACTTTTTCCATAGTGTTAAACTAGCTGTGCATTCACAGAATTGATTGAATCATCCAAGAATCTGGTCCTGAGGTTTCCAACAAGACAATTAAAATCACAGAAGAAACCTACAACTGCATCTAATGAGAATGTGTCAGTGTAACCACTGAGCAACAAAAAAGGCAGCACAATGTCGGAACACAACCACTAAATAAAAACATACCCAATGCAGGAGTGTCTTCTTCGTCCAGAACCGAAGTTAAACAGAGAACTTTTACGGAAAAAACGGGGATCTTTGTGCGTCATTTCCAACTTTCAGATGGCTGCCCGGAGAGTTTTATTACCATGGGAGTAGAGACGTGCACTTCTCAGCACTTGTCTGATCAAGGCACATTTTGAGAAATCCTCCAAAAAGGCATGGATGACCCAAGAGAAGCGCGAGGTCAAGAGAAGTCTCAGTCAGATAGCGTGTCCAAGTCTAGTCGAAAAAATCAAAGTGCTTCAGGTGCACTTTCTATTTTGCTCCAGGTTTTTCATGACGTATCCTAGGAAACACAAGTCAGCTCCATATCTGGGCAAAGCTTTACATCGTCTCGCAGCAGTGACAGGGAACTTTCTCAGTGCAGAGTCTTTCGCTTCACAAACTTGTCAAGAATCCTCTTCCTATTTTTCCACGAGCATGTGAAAGGGATGGGACGAAAAAGGAAAACGAGTTTTACAGAGCGTCGACCTTTTTCCTCAGTGCAGGGAATTGCACGATCCCAGGAGACGTCTGCTAGGGGTACGAGGTCCTGCTAAATTTCCATATTTGTTTTGCTCTGGTTGTATATCCAAAGTTGGGAAACAGCAAAGGCCTGGGATTATATAATGGCAGAGAAAAAAAGGAGAAAAGGCGAGAATCTTTTTTTCATCTGGGACAAGTTGCACATTTTTGAGACTCACTAAACTGAAGAAACACAGTAAGTCTAAAGTACGGAGCACGGTCACAATGTGGCTGTGAGCATGTTTGTGTGTGTGTGTGTGTGTGTGTGTGTGTGTCCTGACTTGTCGGAGCCAGCACTGGGTGTCTCCTCTCTGCCTGCCTACACTGGCCCAGCCTAACACACTCGAGTACACTGCATCCCCATGAGACACTGGCAACACACACACACACACACACACACAAACTTTTGTTGCAATTCTTATGAGCACTTTCCATTGATTGCGAATTAAATACTGTGTTATGATACTACTACTGTAGTAATAATTCACTTAAATTAAAGTAAATTCCACACACTAATCAGCCACAATATTAGGACCACCCACCTAATATTGACTAGGTCCCTCTGCTGCTAACACATCACTGACCTATCAACTCGCCCTCTGAGCATGTGCTTTGATATCTAGTTTTAAACTGTCAGTAGCTGAACATTTAAGTCCGGTAAGTTGCGAGTTGCTGCCTTCATGGCTTGGACTTGTTTTTCCAGCACATCCCATCGATTTTTGACTGGATTGCGATCTGGAAAATTTGGAGAGCAAGTCAACAGTTGTTATTCCTCAAACCTTTCTCGAACCATTTTTGCAGTGTATTAGAGCTCATTATCCTGCTAAAAGAGGTCACTGCCATCAGGAAATACAATTGCCATGAACGCATGTACTTCATGTCAAATAGCATCATCATGAATGGCAGGACCCAAGGTTTCAAAGCAGAAAATGGCCCAGAGTATCATACTGTCGCTGACGGCTCACCGTTTTCCCATAGTGCATCCTGGTGGCATCTGTTCCCCAGGTAAGCCGTGTACACACACACATATGGCCATCCATGTGATGTAAAAGAACATGTGACTGATCAGACAAGGCCAGTTTATTAAATTGCACCGTGGTCCAGTTTTGATGCCCACTGTACGCACTTTTGTAGCATGGACTCCCTGACCAGTCTGCGTCTGTGCAGATCATACTCAACAAACTCCAATGCACTGTGACCATACTGACCCGGAGCTGCAGTTTTAGAGTTGCTCTGACCCATTACATCACACATCACAAAATGTACCAAAGTAAAATTAATAAAAATAATTATTGCTTGATGTGTCCGGCAAACTTCGATTCACTTACCGGCTGGCTTCAAATCGAGGGAGAGGAACAAACACACACATACATGATCACACATACACATACATGATCTGTCTGCAAAGAGAGCATGTTTAAGCTTTTGGCAAGACGCCCTGTGTCACGTACATCCTGGATATCAATAGAACCAGTCGTTAACATGTGAGTCATAGAGAGAAAGAGACCCGAAGACAGACAGACAGATGATAGGAAACAATTTCAGGTTAGACAAAAGCGCTCCAGCAGACATGCATGTATATATGTCTGGATATGAGCTATACGAAACGTTACCATGTAAGGAATCACAACGAGGCAGTTGTTTTATGGGCATAGAGGCATGGGAAAGTTCATATCATATTACAAAACCGTTTAGCTAGCTAGTGGACAAAATGCTGGTGGGAATTTTAGAGCTTGCTAGGATTGCTAGATAGCTCGTCTTATGCTTATTCTTTTAGGTTTCTAGTTACATAGTTAGCGTTCTAGCAAAGATGCAACATTATCGGTATAATGTCTTGTATAAAACATAAAAGCATCTGATTAGTAAGGCTAGCACAACCTGCTAGCTAACGTATTAACTGTATATATTTACACTGTCTGGATGCTGAACTGTGATGTATCATGTTGTTTTCTTTGAAGTATTTACTATAGATATTAATGATAGGCAGAGGTGGAAAGAGTAATAAAATTTTGTACTCAAGTACAAGTACTGTTACTTCAGTGAAATTTTACTTAAGTACAAGTAAAGTTACCATTATAAAAATCTACTCAACTAAAAGTAAAAAGTAGCTCATTAAAAAATGTACTCCGATTTACTTTTTTATTTTTTAACAGCGGGGTGGGATGAGGCATTCTAGTGTAGTTCAAAAAAGATGAGCAGATATAAAATCTCAAACTAGTTGTTTTTTAACTGAAGGAACACCTTTGCATAATAAAGCTGTTGTCTTTCTTGTGCTTGAAAATCAAAGTGGTCACTTAAATATGGTGTTACGTCCCAGTCTAGGGCCAAACAGCAAAAGAATGGTTCAGGGTTCTATTTTAAACTGTATGGAAATGGTGGTATATGGCAGAAAGAACTAGATCCAATCATTAACTGATGAAATAATGAGGTTTTTATACATACACACACACACAGACACAAACACACAGACACACACACACAACAGGAGGAGGATCAGATTCAGGATGGACCCAGGCCAAAATAATAAACAAAATGGTATTTATATTTAGTAGCTAGATTACCTGCAAAAAAAAAAAAAAACACAAACAAAAATACAGGTACCTTCCCGGACTCCCTAAACCTATATAAACTATATAAAATATAAACCTAAGCTAAACTATATAAAATACCTGGCTCAAAAAAGTCTCACAGTCCAATATTTCACTGGATTGTTTTAGCTATGATTAAGCTGTGGGACTGCTTTGATAAAATTATATATACATAATATATATAAGGTTATCACCCCCCCCATCATTCCGTACAATAAGGTAGTCAGCTATCTTTATTTTATTCCTGAGAAAATAAATTCCCAAATAAACTCCCTCTTCCAAAAATAAATGGCAGCCACGCCCCTGCTACTAGTGAGTGCACAGACATACAGTGAAATTATCTACAAATATATACAAAGACCAACGAAACCATAGGGACAAAGCAATAATCAAAGTCAATTGGAGGCAAAAAGTCAAACCAGAATACACAACCAAATGTCAAAACGCCAAAATCACAACCTCTTTCATCTTTCGCGCGTCTCTCTCCAGTCGCGTTAGTCGATGACGTCACTCAGAGCGGAAGCGACCGTGTGGAAGGTCAGGTGATGCCGATGTCAGAAAACCTGGAGTGGAGTCTGGAGCGGCGCGCGACCAGGACATGATACACACGCGCGAGCACAACGTAGCATTTATACAAAGCATAATATTTTTATTATTTTATCATTTTCATTCATTTATTTTTTACTCAGTAGCGAATATGATTTAAAATGTAGCGAATTACAATACTTCAAACAAAACGTACTTAAGTAAAAGTAAAATTACAGATTTTTAAAACTACTTTAAAAAGTAGAAATACACAAAAAAGCTACTCAATTACAGTAACGCGAGTAAATGTAATTCGTTACTTTCCACCTCTGATGATAGGTGACACTTCGGGACAGCAATCCGTGCCCACTGTCTCAAACTTTGCTGCCACTGATGAAAGTGCAGTGTTTAATTCTTAAAAAGTAAATAATTGTGGTTTAAAAATTATTAAAAATGACAATTAGCGTGAGCCGTGCACTCTGTACTGTAAGGAGTACATGTTTTTCACTAATTCCCACCCATTCCACCCACTTAAAACGAACCCCAACCTTAACTTTGCTAAACAACAGGAAAGATTTAAGATCTTTAGGATTTTTAAATAAAAGCAGAACTGATTAAAAAAAACAATGCTAGTCACTTCGTAAAGAATAAACATAAAGATCTGATAAAGATGCCAAAAGATTATTCATCTAGGCTCCGCCTTACAACTCCATACAAATAGTGAACAAGCTTTCATGTGACACAGTGAGGACACATCGCAATGTCCTCCTTAACCTCCATCTTACTAATTCCTTTGCCATTTCTCAACCCCCTCGTCATCATCCTGTTTTCAGAAACATTCCTCCTGTTTTAGTGTTTAACTCAACCACAGGTCTATTAGTCAGTTTAACAGAGGTTTGCTGATGAGCTCAAAAGATTAAAGCCTCGTCCTATATCTGATGTACATCGGTATTCACAATCCTCCTCAGGAAAAAGGGAGTCACATACTCATCATAATCAGTGACTAAGCCGGACACATACGTACATGTGCAGTAAGACATAAAACCAGCTCATTAGAAGGGAATTTTTTCCTCAGAACACAAAAGAGGAAAGGAAGTTGATATTTAAGGTGAAAATGGTATTGTGTCAACATGTCCCAATTTAAAGGTACAGTACATAAGCATTTAAAAGTACATACAAATAAAAGTTAATTAGAAGTCAGGATTGTTTTATAATGCATTCAGTGCTAATCTTATGAAAATTTAAATTGGAATATGAACTTTTGCATGAAGTATACTATCTATGGCTCATGCTAAATCTGTCCAATCAGAAGCCTAATTCATCAATGCATTTTTTATTTTTTTTTGCTTTAAACTGTGTGGTTTCAGTGCTGCTGAATGGTTAATTTGGGGCTTTTCGAGTATTATATAAATATAAATAATGAACATCAAGGACTTGCAGGCATCATCCTGCTGCATGAGAAAATGCCGAAGAGACAGGAAAATCAGAGATGCTGTCACAGATTACTTAGCGAAGGTCATGGTGTGAAAGAGGGATTTCAGAAACTAATAAACACTTGAGACCGGAAATCAAAGTTGGCCTCCTGAAACTGCTTCTAGTGCTATTATTTTCTTTTAGTCTACAGTATATAAATACATTTGAATAATAAACAGTACATTTAATAGTTAAATATTGTAGGATTAATTAAAAGTTTAGTCTTTACATTTTTAAAAGTCAGGACTTTAGGTTGTAGTTGGAGTGGAGGCACTGTTTATACCTCTTCATCTGACCCCACGCTTATGAAATACTGCAAAATCCAGTGACTTCATCAGTGTTCATTTGAATTTCTTTGGATTTTCCTCAGCTCAGGTTTACCAATGTATGGTAATGAGTTAAGAGAGCATAAGAAACCGTAATATGGGCCTTCCCCATTTCCCTGTTCAAACCCAAACTGATGCAATCTCAAAGTTGTCAAAATTCAAAGGGCTTCCATCAGAAAATTGGTAAGATTTCATCATCCCAGGATTCACAAAAAATACTCAACAGCTTGAATTATAGTCGCTGAAAATCATAGGGTGACTGTAGAGGTTTGTAGATGCTTCATACAGTAGGTGGTGTGTGCCTCTTCATAATGGACCCTAGAGTCCAAATATGCAGATAATATACAATAAGCAAAATGTACAATTCCTTGTTTAGTGTCGACATGGAGAGCTTTGAGGTGTCACCACTGGAGCGCTCATAAAAATAAATAAAAAATCTTATACTGGGGGATGGAGTAAATATATACTCCATAAATGTATATATTTACATTCCATAACAACAAGTATGATGATACTGTATTTATTACAGAAGTGCACAGTAGCTTCTGTAGTCACAAGAATCTTCTAAAACATGGGACTACAAGTCGTTGTTACAGTATCTAAAGTGTGAGCTTTTGAAGGAGCCTTTTAAAGGAGCTTGGTGATTAAGGTGTTGGACTGCTGACCAGGAGGTTCCCGGGCCGGGTTGCCACTGTTGGACTCTTCACCCCCAAGTGCTCAGATACAATCAGATGTCAAGCTGGCAACCTGAGCCCACAAGTACAGTAGCTGCCACAGAAATGACGGCTATACCTCTAGGAGTATCCGTCACCAGATAGAGTAGACGGACCCTTTCACCTTTCAGTGTATTAGTGGGTTTCTAGGTGATTTTTAAGTACTGTATATATTAATATTTCATACTGTAGCTAATGTGAAGTTAAATGTGTACTGTAGGTGATTTAAGGCATGTGATTTAAGACAGAGTGTCTAGACCAAGAACTGGCAGAAATTTCAATTCAGAACAGTTTGGCATGTTCCAGCAAAAAGTTTGGGAATGTGGGAAAGAACAGAATTTCTGCAAAGTTGATTGGTTGAAATGTCTGTTGAATTCTTGAATCTGATATGTGAGATTGTTGTAATTTTCTAAAAGCCCAATTAAGTCAGTAGAGCAGTCCTGCCTTTGGGTCTGTGTGCGTGGAGTTTGCATGTTTCCTCTGGGGACCCCCACAGTCCAAAGACATGCAGATTAAAGTAATTGGCGTTCCCAAATTGTGCATAATGTGTGAGTGAGAGGTTAAATGATTAGAGTAAAAATATGTTGTTATTTAATACAAGAAGTATAAAATGAACGATCTGATGAACCTTTCTGTAAGGAAATATTTATTTTACATTCATGAAAGGAGTCTCCAGGGTTTGTATAGTCAGAGGTAAAGCTGTACTTTCTTCCACATGAAATGCTATAAAAACAAACTTTTAGGTGGTAGACTCACATCATACAATCTGATTCAATAATTTTCCTGTTCCAGAACACCATATTGTATTCCTTGCCAAAAAAAAAAGCAGAAGAAACTGCACTGGCAACCAAAAAACATAATATTTTTTCTTTTATAAGGGCTGAATAAAAATATAAGGTGTTTATAACATTATAAAGTTATTTTCATAGTCCTGAATTACTTTATTTATACTCAGTTCACATGCAAATCCCATAAATGGCGATGTACTGTATAGTAACAAAATTAGTTCTTTCCACTTCCGTTTAAATTAACGTTCAAAAAAGTACACAACCAAGACGTGTGCAGATAACCATACTGAAAAAGTATATACAGTATGCTGACTATAACTCTTGCACTGATTATAATTCCTCCATGCTGCTATATGAAAATACTCGGCTACACTAATTTGTAGAATTGCTCAGAATAGAGAAGCTGATTCTTTCTACAGCAACACTTTCCTCTTACAGAAGAAGAAAATAGCCAGCTGCTGCAACACACAAATAGCAATCCTACAGTACAGGCATGTTTATCTTTAGCTGGCACTGTTTAAGTTTCTCCTTAAGACTCAAATGCTCTCTTTATCTTTTCTGACACTAAAGCTAATCACCAATAATGGAGGCCCTCTACATAGAGGAAACATTTTGCTATTTGAGTGCTTCTCTGGAATTTGTCTTTTTTTTTATTCACTTCAGCACTTTTTTTTTTATTATGGTATGATCTGTACTGTACACTGACAATTCAAAATAAAAAGTTACACACTAATTACAATTTTATTTGACCACATTATTTTATTGTATTAAATTATTATTTCATTATGGTACGCAAACGTGATGGCCAGGTCATGTCTAAAAATGGTTCCTCATATTTCCAGAACCACTCTATGACAAAGTTCTGGAATATCCCGTGCTATCAGGGGAAAATAAATTCATACATGAATTTGTACCAACCTGATCATTTGGTACATTTATAAAGTCAGGTACTTGCTGAGCCTAGACCCGACTTGAAGCAAACCCGGATCATGCTTCCAGAGGCTTGTATAATGGGCACTAGACATGATGGGTGCATCGTGTCTTGTGCTTCCCTTCTACCCTGACGAGTCCATCACTCTGAAATAGGGTTAATTAGAACTCATCAGAACACTTACTCCAAAGTCCACTCCAGTGCAATTGAATTAGACCCTAGTCAATTGAATCCTTTTTTTTATTAGCCTCACTAACATGTTATTTCCCATTACTCTCAATATTAAGCACACAGTACTTGTGATTTTTATGATGCAATATAGCCTTCCAGGGTCTAGATAGATAGATAGATAGATAGATAGATAGATAGATAGATAGATAGATAGATAGATAGATACATACATACATACATACATACATACATACATACATACATACATACATACATACATACATACATACATAGATAATGCACTGCACATATTTTTTCCTGCCTTGATGTTGTAGGCCAGTAATTTGACCCCACTGAAATGAAGACCTTTTAGGCCAGGCAGTATATGAATGCATGTTTCATACATATTTGTATTTTGGCCTGAAATATAAAGTAAAAAATTACCATTTACTTTAAAAATTGGTTCTGTTTGTTTGTGTAAAATATGGGTTGTGTCAGAGCCAGTTAATATAAATGCGGTACAGAGACTAAACCCTTATTCTCCTTTATAAAAAAAAAACCTAAGCTTATTTCCTGCTATGAACATCTTATAATCATTACACTATGGATAAATATAAATACTATTTATTTATAATTTTATTTTATTAATTTTTAGCCCTGCCATGTAACATTTCATAATATCTAGCACACACTATAGAGCAATATATGTCTTTGTTCATAATCCATAAAAAACATGGTGAAGTATTATTATAGTATGCAATTAAATATGAATAATAAAAAAAGATTGCATATCATACTGTGAATGGTTGTACAGTATACATGACAAATACAATAAAAAAGTATTACACTAACCTTCCTATTTAAAGAATAATAATTATAATTGTTCCATTACTTTTGCTTCACTTGTGCTCAAGAGACGAAACATATCACAAATGATCTATCTGATGACCCCTCCACTCCACACCACCTCATCCCACCCCTTGAAGTCTAATCCAGACATTCTTTGCCCACATGACTGAGAGAATAAACAAACAAGTCTGAAATACATACAGTACATACATACTGTGGACCCGTTTCATTCGTCTTCAAATAAACTTGTTAATCATCCACCTACATTCTGTTAATTCACAACTAAAATCGCATTGATCTGACTCTCTTGACCAGTTCAGAATGAGCTCTGGGAGCTGGAATGGTCAATGCAACACCGAATGGGGTTCCCCTAAATCCTTTGTCTCATGGTAGTTTCAGACATTTTTGTCCATGTCTCTGGTGATTAATGAGGACATTTATACATAGGAAATAGTGCAGAGTTGATTTGTGTGAGAAAAATTCAAGGGCTTAAGAACTCCAAGATGATGTCTCATCAAAAGCCACCAATTCCATGACAATAGAAACTGTTAGACTTGTTAGGCCGAAACACACAAATAAATTCAGAAGATCAGAATGACCTATTATATTACTTCTTACAGTAGTATATACGCAAAGTAGCTATCAAGCAGAAATATATTTATCAATTTTAAAAATGTTGCTTTGTAAATTTTCATATGGTATTCTGGAAAACCGACGGTCATGACCTGAGTGAAAAAAAAATCTATTATGTAAGACTCTACGGAAACAGTTTAAGAGCATCTGAGCTATGGAAATGTTTATATGAGGATCAGAGACATGTCTTTACAGTTGGACTCATCTGGGTTACAATACACAGTTTCCAAAGACAGATTGATGGACTGCTACATTTATTGCACCATACTCAAAAGGTTTCCTCAATAAAAAAAAGCCTTTAAATCGAGGGATTAAAAATAACGGGCCATTGCATAAAACCATTTTGTGTTTTATTCACAAAAATCTAGGTTGATATCATAATTATGAATAGCGCATACATCAAAATACATAATCTTAACCTGAGAAGTGAGAAGTTAGTAGAATCCATAATATTTAGGTAGATTTTTTTTTTCAAATACAGATGAGAGGAGAAACACAGAGCCTGCTTAAGAACTGTTCCTAGTGAACAGTGAACTCGAACACCAAAAGGAGAAGAAAACTGCAGACAAAACAAAAGGCTCTTTTCTTTGCTTCTCAAAACAGTTTACTGCAGAAACACGTCTTCGTCTTTTACCAGCAGATTACCTAATCAGCACGACAGAGCCTTGTGTCTTGCAAGCTTCCTCGTGATGCTCAAAGTTGCATGATATGCAGAAGCAAACTGGCTATGTGACCCTGATCATAACAAAGGCCGTACATATTTCAAATCAAGTGAACAAGGTGATCATGCTGCAGACCTTTCACGTGAAGAACTTCTGCTCGGAGGGCAGCAGATAGACAATACCTGGGTGTATGAGCCAAAGTGAAGCGCCTCTGGAGAACAATGCTGCGGTTCATCAGAAGTTTCCTGAACAGCAATGGGGAGTTACGTGGAGAGTTGCGTGGAGACTGTTTTGAGGTCGGGGATTCACATGGAGAACCTCCTGATGATCTTGGCTTCAGCTTGGTGGCCTGAGTTGTGATCACAGAGCTATCCTCTTCTTGTGTCTCACTCATCGTCGCAGGGTTCTTTGATCTTGTCCAGGCTGAAATAACCTCAATCCAGCAATTCCTGATATAAATCCCAGGAAGCCTGCATAAGCTCGCACGAGGGATCGACAAAGTGTCGAACAGGAATTTAGTCATTCTCCAGAGGTCCCATGTCAGACTCAGGATGGTCTCACCTAACACACGAGCCACTGAGTCGTTTTGACAGACACAGGCACAAGTGTAACTCATCACCCTCCCATCCATCCAAGGTTTTATTTACATTACAAGAGTTCGCTCCCTCCCCCTGCCTAAATATGGCCAGATGAATTACTGGGAGGTTTAGGCTTGAGAGGCTGCAGGCAGAGAAAATTAGGGAGGAGAGATGGTGGACAAGGCGAAGGGGTGGCTTGGCCTGGAAGTGCACAAAGGACTGCATGGTCGGCATGAAGGGAAGGAAAAAAACGTTCACTGCATAATCATTTCCTTTCTCAGACTGTGCGTAGATAAACACTAACCACCCTCTCTCCCATTTCTTCTAGGCCTGTAGCACTTCCAAAGTGCTGGTCTGTGTCAGGCCACAACACACACTTTCTCCCTGACTATGGTCTGCCTTGCTAGCACCAGACACTCAGTCATATGAGAGTGGAAAAAAGAGAAAGGGCAGCTGTGGTGTGACAATGGAGTGATGTATGAGGCTTTCCTCTACTGACATATTTCACTCATTCACAAACAGGATGCTAAGAGTCCTAACCTTTATTTATCCAGTATTGTCTTACTGACTCAGTGCCAATAATAAGCTTTTTTTCCACACCGTTTATACTTATATTTATAGTATTCTCTAAAAAAAAAAAAAAAACTTATTTTTATTATTATTATTATTATTATTATTATTATTAGTTGTAGTAGTAGTAGTAGAATTGACACCACCAATGACAATACAGGCAAAGAGACCACTATCCTTGTAAGTTTAGAATATTAAATCATTATATTATATCTCTCTCAGCCCCATTTACAGTTTGCTTAGAGAACAAATGGAGTATTACAAAAACATATAAAATCCCTTTCTCATTTATTGCCAAAGAGCATTCTCATAAAATAAACAGGTGGTGCATCCAAGGAATGTACATTTTTGCCAGAAAAATTGTGCAACAGACATCTAAATATCAGGATTAAAATGTAAAGTTTATTAAAAATAAGAAAATAAGAGAACACTTTATTAAAGAAGATATACCAAAATATATATAGAGGAATGTGGAACATTTAGTAAATGTTAATTGTAATAATTTCTCATTTCAAAGACTAAAAGTGCTCAAGAAAACAGTTTAAGGTCTAAACATGCTGGTTAGATTTACATGTCTTTTTTGTGCTAAAAATTGCACAAAATTGGATTGGTTCAAGCAGCCAATCAGTGGACAGAGGCAAAGAGTGTGTGAGAGTAAATGAAAATGTTTTTTAAAAATAGTCAGTATAATATTATAAATGAAACATAAATTGGTCCTTGTTGATAAACCCTTGTGGAGAATTCTCCATTTTTTGTTGGGGATTTTGCACAAGGAGCGTTCAAGTCAAAGTGGGACTTTTGATTGTGCAGAATAACAAAACACAGTTATGAGAGTAAAAACTCCACTTATTTATTTACATTTAGGCATTTGGCAGACGCTCTTATCCAGAGCGACTTACATTTTTATCTCATTACACATCTGAGCAGTTGAGGGTTAAGGGCCTTGCTCAAGGGCCCAACAGTGGCAACTTGGTGGTTGTGGGGTTTGAACCTGGGATCTTCTGAACCGTAGTCCAATGCCTTAACCACTGAGCTACTCCTGGCCCCATTTATCCATATAATTCCTTCTTCACTAATACATTTATCCCATGTTCACAGGAATGACGGCAGTGGGCTCCAAGTCACCTCAGCTGGGATGATCATTCATACAAACATTTGCACCATCCAGATGTTTTCCCGCACTTGAGTCACATCAATCGTACAGTGCTTCAAGTCTTGAAGTCAATCAGTCTCATCTGCTTATTCATGAGAAGTTTCATCATAAGTCCCTGTTTGACTTGAACACACCTTGCAATTTGAAAAGTTTGCTTTGGCACCTGTAATTCTTCAGCTACAGTATTTTTTGTCTGCCTTCTTCACATATTGCAGAACAAAACACACAGATTAGATAACGCTGAGTAATATACTGGACTGTAAATGTGCATATTGGACATGAACAAACTTGATAGTTTTACTCTCTATGCTGTATTTTACATAAATAGCAAGTGTTTATGAGATAGCTTGCATTTATTGGTGCCGAACAAACAGTTACGCATGATGCAAAACAAGGATGATTTACTTTTCATCAGTTACTCAGTACTCATTTTGATTTATTTTAAATAATTTGTTGTCCTCACAGTTGCAAATACTTGGGTTGCATCCGTAATCCATCCCTGCCTTTCTTAATACTGCACAAAATATTTACTACATCAACGGTGTCACTAATATTTATAGGTGTTAATGAGCATTATGCGTTTTGAGACTTTGACTGAATGTGTTTCATAAATTATCAATATAAAAAAGCCATACAAAATATGTGAAGCATGACCAAAACAAAGTCATGTACAGCATGACTAAAAAAAGAGATAATAAATACGGAATAAATGGAATTAACGGAAGAAACGGAAATAAATGTTTTGAAAAGATATAGAGCACTCTAGGGACATGGTGGTGATCAAAAAGATATTTCTGACGTCTTTACCTATTCAAACACAGCTGTCGTGTTAATGCTTGCCAAATCCAACCAGCAGATGGGGCTCCCAGAGAATATTCCCAGCCTTACATAAAGCCTAAACACGTAGAACAGCTCTCTGACTTGGCAGTGTGTGCATACACACACACACACACACACACACACACACAGATTTTGTGGTGGGGCAATATTAACACAAATGCTTCACTGTGTTAATAAGAAGTTAAGAAGTTAAGTTAAGAAGCATTTTCAATTTCATGCTTCACTAAAACCTTGTTTTCGAAGTATAATTATAGTGAATTTCTCATAAGAAAACTGTATTTTAAAGCTTTTGGTAGCATCATTTTTTAAAAACCCCTATTTAACATTCAAATCCGATTAGCAAGGTTCACACTTGCTACATAACGTCAAGATTTTTACAATCATCCTGATAATAAAACACATCATTTAAATATTATGACCATTTTATTACAGTACGTAATGAAATAATACACGATTGCTGTATAAATCATTTTCACTTCTTAGCTTGCTGAATATGTTATACTTGAAATTTTATCTAATATGGAAACTCGGTTAGAAAGACAAAAACATGAGGAAAATGGAAATGTGCAATATACTGTATGTTAATAATTTCATCTCCTTTCTAAATGAAATGGTCTTATCTTATTCTGTAAAAATGTTGAGCTGCCCTTTAAGGAGGCCCAGGCCCATTTTACTTGCAAGTTCAGGCTTGGGTATGGATTCCAAACCACATACTGTAATAAGCAATGTCCTCTTCTGCCTTTTCACTTTATGTGACCCAAAAACAGTTTAGTATGAACAGACCAGTGAAAAGAAACTGAGAACTCTGACTCACAGCCAGAAGCTGATTGGTTGGTGAATCGAGTACTAGAGTTCGGTAACCTGAAACAAGAGTCCCAAGTCCATTTCTGTAGAAAAACATACGATTCTTTGTGCATGGCCTCTTAATTACTAATGGAAACACACTATGGATGGAAAACTACATGTAAATCGGAGCTACTGCACTAATCCAAATATTTCATTTTTTTTTTATTTATTCTTCATTTATCATGTACTTATTTCTGTTTTCTCTGAGTTCATCTGTGTGTGGTAGTAATATATTACAACAATCATTATTTATTAATAGTAGAAATCATAGAACTTCAGTGCACATAACATGTAGTTAATGAGTATTCTTGACTGCTGTGAAATCTGATTGGGTTTAGGGCACAATTTGAAGCACTTGTGCCCATCTACGTTCACTGCTGTGCAAATGTCTTAGGATCCAGTTCTTCTTGCTAGTCTTTCGGACAATTCGATCAGCACAGGTTTTTACGCCAGATGCCGTTCCATTTTATACAGCCAGTGGTAGCTCAGTGGTTAAGGTATTGGACTACGGTTCGGAAGATCCCAGGTTCAAACCCCACAACCACCAAGTTGCCCCTGTTGGGCCCTTGAGCAAGGCCCTTAACCCTCAACTGCTCAGATGTGTAATGAGATAAAAATGTAAGTCGCTCTGGATAAGAGCTTCTGCTAAATGCCTAAATGTAAATGTATACAGGCTTGGGACCAGCACTGCATCCAGTGGTTGGGGGTTTGGGCTGTGGGTGGGAATTGAACCAAGATCTGACATATGGCAGGTGAGAAACCTACCACTGAGTCATCAGTGCATTTTTTTTTTGTAAAAAAAAAAAAATAGAAAAAAAAAAAAGAAAAGAAATGGAAGCTGTTGTGTTTAGTCATCAAAAGAACTGTGGGTTGTTCTGCAGGTTACTCAGTAAAACTTATCAAATTTCCTCATCCACCTGTACCAAATTGGACCTCCAGCCCACAAATCGTTGCTGGGCTTTATATATTATTTCAAGGCCTCCTTACCCCATAGCATTTATTTAATTCATGTACCGAAGACTTTTGCACAGTATTGTACATAATTAATAATGCCTGACCTGGCTATGAAAACTTTCATTTGATTGATTATCTTCCACAAGGTTGCCCTTCTTAAACTGAGGACAAACATTTGTACTAACAAAAAAGTTAATACAGCTCTGTGTCCACCTGTGACATATTAATGTTTCGTTGTACAAATGAAAAACAAATTTGCAGCAATTATTGGAAGACACTGCCCCCTTGTGTGTGATTAAGGCTAAATAACATACAACATAATGCCTTCAAGAACACTTGTGTAACTCTAAACCGGTCACGTCTCTTCCCTGTAGGTAAGGGGAGAGGAATAAGGCAGACCGAAATCTGTGCCGTGACAAATTTGCCGCTGAGAGCAAACTCTGCAATCAATTCCTCTCAAGCCATGACTTAACAAACAGCATGTCAGTATCTCTCAAGAACATCATGTTGACTGAAGTCAAACAGTGCCAGGGGGGACAAATGACACATCACTCATCACAGTGAAGAAACAACAACAACAACAACAACACCTTGGAAGACACACACAAGGAAAGATGGGTACATCTTTGAATAAAGATGCTTAGTAAAGGTTACCCTTGTCTGACATCCAGCTATCCAAGCATCTGTATCTCAATACAATACAATACAAAGTATTTATATAATAATATCAAAAATTATTCTTATTATATAATTATAAATATTATTTTAGAAGCAGAACTGTTAAGACAGTTAGCTTCAAAAAAACTTTCATGGAATTACTCATGAATAAAGGCAGAAAACCTATTGATATTCATAGAAGACTTCAAGCACAGTACGGTGATAAGATTCTTTAGAATGGTGAAAGCGTTCTGAAGAAGGCCTGGCAGAAGTGGCTCAGAGCCTGCTGTAAACATTCCCATGAACATTTTGCAAATGGAATGCCCGGTCCTTGAAAATCAATAGATAACTTGTCGCCAACTTGGAGTAGAGATGCATCTACTGTATGTGTGGGAACTAATTTGTACACACAATCATTCACAAACACCACTTTACAGAACATTACAGAAACTCGGCTGGGAGTTAATGGCAAATCCTTCAAGCCATTTCCACATGGTCAGTTTATTAAAGGAGTTCCTGGTAGGCCAGACGTGAAGATGTGATGACGTTTCAGACGTAAAGCAGGCAGTCTGATCATGGCTTTGGTGTACTGACAAATCTTTCCACCTTGATGGTATCCAAGCACTAATGAAACGCTGGTATACTGTACGTGCATTAGTGTATCAGAGGGGATACTCTCATAACTGTGTTCTGTTATTCTGAACAATAAAACGTTTTTGTAGAAAAGTAAAGAACTATTTAGATGCATGTTACAGCTACAGACTTTATTCTCCAAGCAAGAAATAAAGTACAGTTAGGATTTGATCATTACCAACTAAAAATAATTCTAAAGATTGAAATTGTTCTTTAATTAATGTTGATTCCCTTTCATGTGGTGTAAGGACTAAAATGCATTTTAAAAAGTTCCTACTTTTTTTACTTCATCATTAGGATTAAATGCTTTGCTTTCGAGCTGGTTGATGTGTTTTGCTCTCACACTGTGATTTAAAGTGCCTCCAGTGGCACCACACTGCCCATAATCCTACTGGGCAGGTGTCCATGGTGACTATCTACTGTATATCAATTGTCACACAACACCCACACGGACCCCTTACAGAAGAAAACGCTTGCAACTCTAGCGAGTTGGAACTTGTGTCCCTGTAACTGAGACAAGGGTGTGTCTCTTTGGTTTAACCACAGATTGCTACCTCCAAACTTCCTGGAATAGAGCGGCACACTTGCTGGGATCTGAAATGTTAAGAACAACTGAATATATGTTGACATCTGGCTGATAAACAAAGCTGTGCATGACTTCAGAATGCTACATGACTGGTCCTTTCTACAGTAGCTTCTGAATCCTGTTTGGCCCCTGGAGAAGGGGGATTATCCTGGAGGTATTATATAGGGTAGTTTTCGCAGGGTTGCCTTAGCCACAGATCCACTGGTTGGATAGATGGTGAAGAGAGAGAGAGAGAGAGAGAGAGAGAGAGTAGAAGTGTCAAGGGAGTGCGGTGGGCTAACTGAGCCAAAGCTTGCCAGGGAAACTCAACTCTTTGTGCATGTTAGAACACTTCTGTATGTATTAGTATCATTGAATATTCTCTAGAATCACTCAGCATACTGTACATTCACAGGCCTGCAGGTCACAGATGGATATGGAGATGGTGGGGGAGTGCCATACTGTTCAACAGAACTGAATTTTCTATCAGATCCCATGCTGTACTCCTTAACTCTGTGGAAGGAAGTGCCATTCGTATACACACAAACACATATGCATATGACTCTCATTGCCTCTAGCAGTTATGACAGGTGGAACAGACAAAACAGGTCTCGATTACAAGTAAAGCATTACGTTACTGACATAACACTTAGCAAGACGTAATAAGACGTAAAAACAAAGACCACTTTTACGAAATAGGATGTTAGTTTGTTCTATATCACAGTGTGTAAGATGCAGTATAAATGACAGTGCTAGACATGATATTAAAATACTGAAAAATCCATTCTTTAATCCATTATTTATTCCAGAAATAATAAAGGTAAGAGTTTACTTTTGTGTTCTTGGATCAGACTGTACTCTGCAGGAGCAGAACTTCGTGAAGATCATCTGGGTTATTTAATGGGACTACACAAATTAATAGCTGAACACTGTGAGCACGGATAGACTCCCTGTGACTGGTCATGTCACGGGTCATAATGTGTATCAGTAAGCTGGGTATCATGGGAATTACTGCTTGGGGTTTCGCTTTCGGTTTAGGTCAGCGCAGAATGGCTCTCTCTATTCATTTCTACAGGAGTTGCTTTCGAGAAAAGCAAATGGATATTATATGTCTATATTTAAGATAAAATACAGGATACAGTACCATTACAGGATGTTACTTTAACTAATTACATTACAAATTTTTTTAAAAAGTCTTTAAAAAGTAATCAGTTACATTACAGCATTATTTTCTGATAAAAGTAACTAGTTTGATTACTTTTACATTGCAGCAAATGAAAACTCTTTTGGCATTCCTCATGCATGTTGTTTTAGTCAAGACCTTTATACAGTAATTACTGTGATTCTGGTATACTGGTTTCCATCTTTCAGCGCATCGGTCTTCGCATAGTCAAACCGCATAGGTGAGATAACAAGGGTATAACAGCAGGAATAACGGTTATTAATGATTTAAAACACACGAGGAAGGGCAGAGAAATGAGAACTAGACTAATTTAATCTAGAACAGTTATATTGTTTAGTTGATGATTGAATATGAATGTCCATTTCCTAATCTTATAAAAAGAAACAAAGTGGAGAAAATTATGTAAATGGCGTTCGACTCAAACCGAGACTAGTGATGGAATTTCTCATGAATGATCGTGTAAAACCGATTGGCATTTACAGGCTTCAAGGACCACAAAGTTATAAGACTCTTAGCTGTAGTAGAACATTAAAATGGTGTTTAAAATTTTTTTTTTAAAAAGCCCATATGTCTGTGAATAGTTGTGGTGGCTCTGTCGACTGTAGTCGTTTCCTTTCAGCGTCTGATCATGGCTCATAGAAGAAAACTTTCTACCGTGATGTATCCAAGCACTAGAGATTATATAAAGAAATAAATATATTCTGTTTTCTGTTATTCTGCGCAATCAGAAGTCCCGGTTTGACTTTAATGCTCCTTATATTAGTTTGTAATATTTTGTATTTAATTTGAAATTTTAGTTTTATGCAAAACTTTTGGAGAATTTCTTTTAAAATGTGCATATTACATTTTCGGCCTAAGCATTCTGCTCGATCTCATAATATCTGTGAGAAAATAAAACATAATTTTGTTAGCAATATAATAACTCAGGTGTATCATACATATAATGTTGAATATTTCAGGCAGCGGAACAACCTATCATGGGAACTTCAAACTCATTTACATTTGTAAAATTCAAACTTGCCGCTAGCTAACAGTCCCACTATCAAAGTGAGAAATAACGGCAATTTAAATTTGCATTGCCACTAACTGGTGCTTTATATAAGCCTCCAAGGCTCTTCCTTTCCTAAACAGGAATGTCAGGTGTGATGTTGATTCATTAACACTGCCTGCTCCTGGAGACTCACGGATTGCTTTTAGCATTCCTGTCTGTACGATGTAGTCAGGCAGTACTGCAATAACTGCTGTGTTATCCACCAAACTAATGGGTAAAAAAGTACAGCAGAACAGGATACAAGATTTATTTACAATGGTTTAACTTTTATATAACCCTTATAACCTAATAACTGAAATTTGCAGATCTAAAGCATACTCATGACATTAGGAAGGACATCAGTTTCCCCAATTGCTTATCAGGAAACAATCATGTTAAAAATGTCATAAATATTGGACATTGTCTCATACAATCCAATATACTTGATATCACTGCTGTTTATTCTTCATTGAGGGAATGAATTTCAGTGCAATCATATTCAGTCCTTCTTTAGACAGAGGCATAATGTTTTAATATAAGTACTTTTTTTTTTTTTGGTCTTTCGGCTGCATCCGACAAGGGGTCGCCACAGCGAAATATCCAGTCCGTACTACAACTCAGGTTTTTACGCCGGATGCCCTTCCTGACGCAACCCTCCCATTGTATCCGGGCTTGGGACCGGCACTGCATCCAATGGCTGGGGTTTGGGCACTGGCTGGGAATCGAACCCGGGCCTTCCGCATGGCAGGCGAAACACTTACCACTGAGCCACCAGTGCTCCTGTTTTAATATAAGTAAATGAATTGTAAAATAATATATTATTTATAGTTTGACGTGTCCGACAGGAAGCCTCTGGTTTTTAAAAGTTTAGTTCTTGTTAAAGAGTCACTTGTCAGCCAACTGCTCTCAAACACTACAGAAGAGACAAATAAACACAAATACTACTTATAGCTATCGTCATTACTGCTGTAAACAATATAGCATAAAAGCTGGTTTCTGCATTCACTTCCAATAATTTACTGCTCACAAATATCTTGTCAAAATATTTATGTCAAAAATAATTTACTAAATATTTTGACAATAATTTTGTCATACTGTCATGTTCAAAAGTTAGTACCCCCTATTTTAATTCAGTTGTGTGTTGTTGTTTTTTTGTAAAAACATAATAATAATCATCAGATCAATCAGACAATACTAAGTGCCCATTACTGCTCTCACAAGATTAAAGAAGGTAAGGTGCAGCCATGTGCTACTTATCATCTGCTCTTTATTAACTAATCATCATCAGACCTCTATAAGCAGAAGTTTTGGCAGTTTGCCTGTCTGGCGCATTCAGCTGTGTGTGAATGCCAAAAGGAAAAGACATATGCAATGGCCTTGGAGAAACGATTGATCCTGCACATCAATTTGGAAAGGGTTATAAAACCATTTCCAAACAATTTTGAGTTCAACATTTTACAATGAGAGTGGAAAGCATTCAAGACAGGTGACAATCTTCCCAAGAGTGAACTTCCCAGCACGTTCACCACAATGTCAGACCACACAATGGTCAGAGACGTGCAAAAAAAAAAAATAACACAAGTTACATCTCAGACCATATAGGTCTCACTGAGCACATTAAACCCTATAAAGCCTGCTATATGAATGAATAGTCAGAAAATTCTATTATTTCAGGATTGAACTGTTTATTGAACCATTGTGAGAGTTAAAAAAAATTTTTTTTTTATATCACCTGGGAATGTGTTGTTTTTTTTTGTATCACATTTGAAACACCAGGCGTTTCAGGTGAATCTAATTTTTGTGTGCCTTAAAAACCTTACACACACAAACATGTTTTACAGCATTTAACAACTTTTTACAACATGTTTAACTTTACACCGTGTGTAAAGTATATTTGGCAACTTGTTTAAGTTTCATGAAATGCCAAAAAACAATTTCTGTCTTTGTTTAGACAAAGGTTGACTTTTCTCACAGTAGACATGTGAGAAGTGACTTCCCGGGCAGTGCTTGCACCTCTGTCTTGTTTTCCATGTTGGTAAATGGTCAATGCCATCTTTTCTCACATCAGGGGGTACAGCAGCAGCTCGTCTTTTGCGTGGGGGTGCTTTCTCTGCTTCTGGGGAGGACAGTGGTCTGCCACATCGGATCTTGCCTTTTTCTGCGCTTATGAGAGAAGTCCCAACCGAAGCTTGAAATCTTCTCAATGGCATTGGTTTCTTCCTAGGTTCCAGTTCTTTCTGGTCTCTCTTGTAAAGATTCCATGCATTTATGACTGCCACAGTGACAGTGTGCCACCAAATGTACAGATACCATCTTCGGGATCTAAAGGAAAACTTGTAAAGAACAGACATGTCAAGAAGATCAACACCACCCATAAATTTGTTGTATGTCTCCACAATAGCAGGTCTTGGCACCATTATGTACTTTTTGGATTTTCGATCCCACCGTTTCACATTTGTCACTGGGTCAACTCCAACAAATGAAGAGAGCAGATTCACAGCCTTGTTGTCACACCATCTCACAATGACAGTGTTTTTCTCATTCACTCTGAAATCCCATGACCCTCTTCCTTTTTTCTTTAAATCATTTTCTTCCATCATACTGCAGTTCTTCACCCTGTTCATTCGAACTGTCCCCAAATAGTACAGTCCTCGTTCTTTCAGATGATCCACCAGAGGTACTGATGTAAAATAGTTGTCAGCAAAAACCTTGTGATTTTGTCCTGCTGGAAGGGTCGAAGTCAATTTCAGGACAACATCTCCAGAAACACCAACATCTGACTTCTCCTTATCTGGATTTTCCGCACCTTGGCAGACAGCAAAATCATAAAGGAACCCAGTTTGTCCAGCACGTGCCCACATCTTGAACCCCCATTTGTGAGGTTTTGATGGCATGTAAACACGAAGGTTAGACTTGCCTTTGAAAGGCACCATTACTTCATCCACTGCATGAAATTCTTCAGGAGGAATGAGAAGAAACTGTTGTCGAAGTTTTTCTAACCATGGTCTGATTTTCCAAAGTTTGTCTTTCTTCTGGTCATCAGACACACTGAGGTTGTCTTGAAAATGAATGAGTGTCAGCAATTTCAGGAATCGTTCTCGAGACATCACATCACACACTGTGGGGTACTTCGTCTCCATTTCCCAATAGGCTCTTACATTGGGCATCTGTACCAACCCCATGTGCATGTACATGCCAAGAACCTGTTCAATTTCTTTGGGTGTTGTGTTGACTGATGTTCCCAGTTTCTGTACACTGTACAAGTTAGTTTGCTGTGCAATTTCCTGAATCATTTCATCAGTAACAAATTGCTTGAAATAAATGTATGGTGTCCATTCTGATCTTTCTATACAGACATTATCAATATGTCTATCAAAATCAACATTTGGACTTTCAAATGGCACTTTTCTCCATCTGTATGCTTTCTTTTTTACTTTGTCTTTTGCTGACTGCTTTGTTTTGCTCTGTTTTGATGTTACTGGTATGTCTGTTTCATCTACAGGTTCATCTTCTTCATCACTATCACTATGTGATCCCTCTGTAGCTGCCTTTCCCTTAGGAGTCCATTCCTCATCACTAACATCGTCATCTTCCTCCCCAAACTGTTCAATTTCACTTGAATTTGCATCATTTATCATATTTAGGACATCTTCTACACTGTACTTTTTTGCCATCTAAATAATAAAATCATACAAACAATATATTGTTATATTTACAAATTATATATTGACTATTTACAACTGACAAATATACAATTCTGCTCAAAATAAGTACTAAAAGAAATATTCAAGCTTAAATTAAATAATATATTTAGTGCAGCTTGAATTACTGTGCATATAAAACAAACTTGATGCACTCATGCACTAAAACAACAATTGATGTACTGACCCATGAAATACATTTATATACCCATAGTATCATATTTGATTCACACTTTTTCACCATGGTTTTTCTATAAAATATTGTAGCGTTTTTCAACACTAAGCAGGGATCTTGGAGGACGAGTGAGCTTGGTGGCTACCCAATGTAATGACTAGGAGTATTTTATTATCTCAGCACAAGCATAAACACACATACAGGTCAAAACACACACACATACACGCACCCAACTTGGCCGAAGCCACTAACCCAAACACCCTTCTCTCTCATGGTAGAGACAGAGAAAACCCCCGCAAAGCATGACGGTCTTCAGCCGCTGGCCCGCCCACGCCACACTGCCCCCACCCGAGCTGTGACCGTCCCCGGTCACCATGACTCTCAGTCTTGGAGGCGTGAAGGCGGTCGGCGTTCACGGGGTCCTGTTGTAGTGCACATTGTCCCGGAGGCGGTTCGGCCTCCGCAGAGTTCGATGTCTCGCCGGCGTGCGGCTGGTAAAGCGCAAGACAGTCTCGGTGGAGCAACACTCGCGCCCGCCCCGCCAACCGCACCCGGTAGATGAACTCGGCGAGCTGAGTTAGTACCGTACAGGGGCCCACCCAGTGAGACGTGAGCTTGGGTGAACGCCCTCTCTTCCTTCCGGAGGAACACACCCACACCTGCTCACCAGCAGCAAAGCCTCGCCCCTGGCTGTGAGTGTCCACGCCCACACGCTCCACAGGTGCCCCCACCCGAAAGTCCCGCAGCGATGCCCGCGAGCGCTGGGTGGGGCCCTTCTTTACCAGCGGCGGCGCAGGTGAAACGACTGCGGGCGATGCTCTCGGCGAGGGAGTAACTCGGCACACGCGCTCTTTACCTCGCTCGCAGTTCCGGCGACGCGCTTTGCTGCCCGGAGGTTCACCTGGCATGACCACCGGCGCTCGTCCGACGGCTGCTGGGGTACGCTGTCCCTCAGTCCCAGGAACGTTGCATCGCCGCGAAACCCCAGAGACGTTGTCTAGCCGTGACGGGTAGCCCTGTCCCCGGCTAGATTCACCGACCGAGTGCCCCCGAGCTGCGGGCGATCGCTCGGCTCTTTCGCCGTGATGCACCGCAGTTATGGGTTCAGCGCGCTGTGCTGCGCGTAGCGCCTCGGTGAGGGAAGCTGGTGCTGCTAACCTGGTGTGCTCACGGAGCCGCGGCGGTCGGAGTCCTCGAAAAAAAGCGTGATAAGCTAGCTCTTCCTGCTTATTGGGCTCGCATTTTGGATAGCCCCGGCGCGCCAGGCCTCTTAAGTCCATGGCGAACGCGCCCAGTGGCTCAAATGCGCGCCGCTCGCGGACTGCCAGCTCCTCGCACGCTGCTTCTTGACGATCACCGGCGCCGAACCGGAGGTGAAGCGACTCGCGAAGCTTTGCCCAGTCCTTCCGATCATCGGCCCGGAGGCCTTCCAATGCCCGGAGCGCGTCGCCCTTCAGCGAGAGTGCAACCCTTACGGCCGTTTCCGCCGGAGACCAACATGCGAAATCGGCGGCTAGCTCCACTTGGGCGAAGAACGCGTAGGGCTCGACGGCGCCGTTGTAGGAGGGAAGGCGCACATCGCCGGCACGGAGCTGTAGCTTGCTCCGACATTTGCGCAGCGTCACCGTTGGGCTCCGTTCCGAGATCCAGTACCGGGATCCTCATCTCGCCGCTCCATTTTTGTCGTGCCGTTTTGCTGGCACTTGCTCCATCCGGGAGATGCTTCTTCCGGAGTCGTGCTGCAACTCGGCGGCCCTCCTGAATCTTTCGCAGGTCCTCCGCCGTTCGCTCGAACTCTAAATTCTCCATCCCACTTCTGACACCAATGTAGCGTTTTTCAACACTAAGCAGGGATCTTGGAGGACGAGTGAGCTTGGTGGCTACCCAATGTAATGACTGGGAGTATTTTATTATCTCAGCACAAGCATAAACACACATACAGGTCAAAACACACACACATACACGCACCCAACTTGGCCGAAGCCACTAACCCAAACACCCATCTCTCTCATGGTAGAGATAGAGAAAACCCCCGCAAAGCATGACGGTCTTCAGCCGCTGGCCCGCCCACGCCACAATATTTTATGAAAAATTAAGGTATTATGAGCTGTGTCACCTTAGTAAAGGCTTATTTTGAAACATAATTAAAAAATTTTTTATTTCACTTACTGTAACTGTTCCAAAATTAAGGAATCTTATCACTTGTAAATTGCTCTAACTGCCACCTAGCATGCAGCCATGTTGGATTCTGGGGGAAAAAGTGGCCTTTGCCACCTGTAGTGCATAGATCATCCTCCAGGGGGAGAATACATGTATAGGATTGTATACAACAGGTTTTTGAGGAAAATGGTAATCCTGTTACTGAGGTACAGGCCTTAGAAATATATGTATCCAATATAATACAATATAATACAATATAATACATATGGCGTTATAGGGTTAACTACAGGTTCGCCATATTATATATGATAAAGTCCATGAAAGCACAATTAGAAGAAGTTTGTTTGGAAGGGTTGCTAGGAGAAAGCACTAAAAGGAACATGGAAGCACAACTGTGGTTTATAAAACTGCTTCTGAACAAAGCACAATGCTTCTGAAATAATGTCCTTCAGACAGATGAGACCCAAGTGGAGTTGTTCGGCCTTAATGCCCAGAGCAATGTTTGGGAAAAACCAAACAGCATTTCAACAGAAACATCAGATACCCACTGTCAATCACCGCAGTGGAAGGGCGATGATTTGGGTTTGGTTTGCAGCCACAGGACCTGTCAATAAGCCTGTCAATGAGGCAAATACTGCATGAGGCCATCTGTCTGACAGCTAAAGCCTGGTCGAAATTCATGCAAGAAGTCATACAACAGGACAATGATCCAAAGCACACCAGTAAATCTACATCACAATGGCTGAAAAATAAAATAATCAAGGTTTTGGACTCAACCCAGTCGAAATGCTGTTTATGCTCTTAAGAGAGCTGTGCATAAGCGAATGGTCAAAATGAGCCTCAATGAACTGAACCAATGTTCAAGTCATACTGTACATTTAATCTGAGGTTGTATTTGCCTAATACTACAAACTGCTACGATCAGATGATTTAAAAAAAGATTTGTACACAAAAACACATACCATTAAAAGGGGGTACTTTCAAACATGCCTGTATTTGCAATCACACATCATTTTCATCAGTGGTACTTGGGCACATTTAGGTTCATGTATTTTTCGACCCAAGTCACTGACAAGTCAATGCCACATCATCATCATCATCATCATCAGCGCTTGCGAAGAGACACATGCAAATGATAGTCACAGGTGTAATGAGCGCAAATGAGGTGAATCATCCCCCCTCCCCCACATGCCTGAGCTAAAAGTTGACATCCTGCCCACAAGCTGGGCAATCAAATAACAACGTACCCAGAAGCGCTGATCCCAGACTCAGATTAATGTTCTTTGGTTTTGAACGACGACCGTTTATACATTGCGAATGCGGTAAATCATGAGAGCAGCTGCCTCATGAAGCACTCATCTGTTTCCGAATATATGATCTTGCCTCTAATTTTATGATCTCCTAAAGTTTATTTGCTAAAGCTGGCTTTTCTAAATTCCGTATTATACGAGCGTTTCTTCTTACTGTATTCTTGTGTTTTGGTGTAATGTGTCACTGATACTAAACACATCAAGGTCAGAGATTAGTTATCAGCAAATGATCTACAGTATGATGCTAGCTTATAAATCATAATAAAAAGCAATGCTTTTAGGAGGTAATTTGGTGATCAATAAAAAGAAAAAAATTGGCTGTGGTTCTATTCCTGGAAGCCTATTAATAAAAGATTGAAAACCTTTTTTAGGGTTCTACAGGTTCAATAGGACTACAGTACAGCTTGTTCGCTTTAATAAACCTTTATATATTGGTTGTTACTGGGGTGTATCTACTTACGAAAATGCATTCTGTACTGTTCTGACCCTACAGTAGTTTGTTTTTTGCTCATGTAAAGTTGATTACAATTATGACAAATAACCCCTCTTAAATATTGATATTCTGTATATTTTCAGTAAATTAAAGCTGCAAATGTTTTTAATTCTACAAAGAACGTTCAAGTCAACCCGGGACATTTGATTGTGCAGAATAACAGAAGACTAAGATTTATAAGAGTAATATCTACATTTATTTCTCTGTATAATCCCCTGCTACACTAATGCACTAATCGCAGCGTATCACTAGTACTTGGAAACTCATCAAGGTAGAAAGTTTTCTTAATATCCCAAAGCTATGATCTGACCACCATAATTACCATGATCATCATGCTTCTCGTCTGAAACTGCCAAACATGTGTAAATGGCTTGATGGCTTGGAGAAAGGTCAGGACTTATGGTAATAATCTGCTTTCAAGAATCATGTGTTTCACTCACTGAATGTTCACGGAAATGACTGCAGCGGCCTCCGAGCCACCTCAGATTGTCATTCACCAAACTATGGCTTTCTTTAAAAGGCTTGCACCATTCAGATGTTTTTTCCTCGGCTAAGAGTCTCATTCGCGTACATAAGTCTGTTAATCTTTTTTTTTTTGGTTTGTTTGTTTTGTTTTTTTTACGCTTTCATTAAAGAGAAAGTTCACCAAAAGTCCCGGTTTGACTTGAACGTTCCTAGTTACTAATTAATTAAACATAAAATTATTTTGTTTCAGTGTGTGGCCCAAAAACACTTCTCATGTGCCTGAAATAAAATTGCTTGAAATGCACTTGCAGAATTTGGTGGTACCTTCCCAATGTCAGATTGAAAAGACTACAATAAGAAAAACATCAGAGCTCAAGTAGCTTACACAGAAACAACCCACAATACCAACTAGTTGCTTATCTGATATGAGCTGGGTAACAAATTTGTGTGAACAAATTGTGAAAAATGGCCTGCGTCTAAAGACATTCAGTCAATGTCATCACAGGTCCCAACTCCATTCATTATACTGTATACAGCTTTTGACAGATAATTACATTTATAAAAAGATAACAGGAGATAACAGATGTATGTATTTCGCAAGAAAGAATGAAAGAGGCAAGCTGATCTTCGCATGGCAGGGTACAGCTGGCTCATTTAAATAAACTTGATCAGCTATCAAACAGAGCAGTAATGATGACTATGTCATCAGTTTTGCCATTCCAGTCTTGGCCATGTATCAAAGAATCCTTACAAGAAAATAGACGAGAAATATCTTTTCAAATACAGGGCAGCGGCTGGCATGTTAGCTGATGCAGCAGAGGAAGAGGAAGTGTTTTTCTCTAGTGGAGGATGGGGATGTGGTACAAATGTTCAGATGATTATCTTCATTGCAGCATATATCAGTAGAAATCAGATACATTGCTGAAAACGATTATTCTTCTGTATTTCTGTCTGCGAGTGGCCAGCACAATATTGTATCTTTCTGATTTACAACAAAGTGCCTTTGTTTATTCTGTTATGGTTCTACTTCAGGGTGAGAAAATACTTTTATGGGAAGAAGGATGTCTGTGATTCATGTCATCTTTATGACCATGAAGAACAAAAAAGTACAGTACAACACAAGTTAAAAATACGTACATTAAAAAATAATAGAATACTGTGCTTTAGTAAGGCTGCATATATCATTTTAAAATAAATTTTAATAGGACACTCACTGTTCATTTAATAGGTAAACATGTACAGATGCTCATTCATGCACTTATTCAATCAGCCAATCAGGTAGAAATGCAGTGGTGTAAGGCATAAAATTATGCAAACACAGGTGAAGGGCTTTAGCTAATGTTTTCATCAATCCTTACAGGGACAAATGTGATGTCAGTGACTTTGAATGTGGCATGGTTGGTTGTGGTAGATGGGCTGGGTTGAGAATTTCACACACAACAGTCTCTAGAGTTTATAGGAAACAGTGAAAAAAACAGAAAATATTAGTGAGTGGCAATTCATGCTTTGGTCTGGCATATTTTGGGCTTGATGTGACTTTCTCTCCTTGGACAACCATGGTCAATCTTGTGTGAAGAATTCCTTTGCTTAATCTATGAGGTGCATTCAAGTCAAACCAGGATTTTTGATTGTGAAGAATAACAGAACATAGCTATCTCCCTTTATTGGGGCCTCTGAGTGGCGCAGTGGTAAAGTGCTCGCCCTATCATCCGGAGATCGCTGGTTTGATTCCCGGGTGATGCTGTAACCTCTCGCAGCCGGAGCTCTAGAGAGCTGATTGTCCGAGCTCTCTCAAAGGGGAGGGATGAGAGGTACTTCGTGTTACGCCGACCCCAATGGGGCGTGAGCAAGGAGTTCGAAAAGATGTGGTCGGCTGGCGTCACATTGTTCGGAGGAAACATGTGATAGCCTTCGGCCCTCCCGACTGAGTAGCCTTAATGTGGGAGACCCCTAGTGACGGGGAGGAATTGAACACTAAATTAGGGAGAAAATCAGGAAAAAATCCCAAATAATAATCAAATCTCCCTTTATTTCTCTATATAATCCCCCTTCTACACTAATACACTCATCCCAGCCTTTCACTAGTGCTTGGATACCATCAAGGATAACTCCCACCCAAGTTTCTATAATGTCCTAGCCAAGTTCCTAAAAGTGGTGACAAGTTATCTGTTGATTTTCTAGAATCAGTTGTTCCACTTGCCGAATGTTTACAAGCACGACTGCTGGGCTCTGAGCCACCTCATCTGGGATTATAATTCACTGATGTACGGCCTTCTTTAAAATGTTCATACCAAGTTGCTGGCACATGTGTACATACAGTATGATCTTATTAAAATGACCAGTGAGTATAGTTGAGGTTGTTATTTATTTATGACATTTTAAAGAGCTGTGGAGAAGACTCGATTCAACCAAAATCATGAAAATAATTCAGTAAAGAACAGCAGGGTGGAAAATGAATAAAGGCAAATGGGCTTTAAAAATGAGTGTGCTTACTGTATTTACAGAGCAAAATGTTCTCTCAGTCTGTTGAATGTTTTGAAAAGACAAACAAAAGACTAGCTGATGTGTGTGAGCTCAGTATAACAGCGGAAACATTACAAAATACACCAAATGTCTAAAAATGGTTCATTTACATTTATGAATATGGGATATGTATTATAAAATATTCTCTTTACATATACAGTAAGTCCCTGACCTACGAATGAGTTCCGTTCCAGGAGCACGTTTGTAAGTTGAATTCGTTTGTAAGTCCGACAAAGTGAGTTTTACACCCAATCTCACCTATGTGGAGGGATTGCAGTTTCGGGCGGTGGCTGTAAGTACAGTTTTTCACAATTCACTGCGGGTATTAATTGCATATTTAATTTTTTTGGCGGTCCTCAGAAGCTTACAGAACCTCGTGGAACATCAGGTTGTCACTCGCAGTGCCTAACACCACATCTCACCACAAGTCAAACTGCGTAGGTAAGATAGGGGAGTTATACACCTTTAACACATTTGTCAAATGTCTCCGACACCATTATGACTTAGAGCTGTATTTGACTGTGAACTCTCTCCCGTTGAGGATTAGAATAAATTAGATCCGAAATTAGAATAATTCACCATTGGGACAGCTTTACAGGACAGCCATTTTCTATCATCATGCTCCCAGGCTGTTTCATTGAAATTGGTGAGGCCGAGTCATTTCTCCCCACAAGCACACACATACAATACACCGGACTTTAGACATTTTATACATTTATACACTTACACACTAAGAGAATATCGTACAGTATATAATTGTAAATATTGGTTTACATATATCTAGTGCACTGCAGTGTCTATTTTTGTACAATACACTTGACCTACTTCAGTGATGTGTTTGCATCTACAGTATGAATGTTCATAGAACCGTGGTCCATTCATTTCTGCAAAAAAATAAGTAACTCAAATGTTCGTGACTTACTGTACTGACAACTGCACTAATAATACAGAATTTTTCACATACACATTCAAACTGACTCATGGAATATACTGTAAGATGGAAACTAAAATAGACACATAAATTAGTGTAAAGCTAAAATAAGTGAAATGAGGTACAGACTCAACATACAAGCTCTACTATGATGTAACTATGATGTAACAGTATAAAAAAACCTGCATGTAGACTGCAATCAGTAACATGTGAGACAGGGAAGCGCATCGGCTGCTGGTCGTCTCAGGGACACTGAGATACAGGGAAACTGCTCTTTACTTATACGAGGGACTGAACATTTTTTAACTAAGCATAACACATACTATTCCATAAACCATTTAGTCAACATGTAATATGATGTGTATTACATGTTTGCTAAACGGTTTATGGAATAATATGTGTTAAGCTTAGTTAAATCATTTTGTTGTATTTTAATAGTTCAATCACAAGTAGTAATGATTATAATTATAATGTAAAGTAGTAAGGAAATAATGATTAACTGTACCTATTACTTATCAGAAATAGTGCTGTACCTTTTTGTGTTTTTTTTCATTTAAGGTTATCAACCACTTAAGTGAATCTACTTTGAACAATTGTTGTGTAACATGCAAAGCTGTCAGACACAAGAATTAAAAAGTGATTCCAGAGTTGATCCTCATGTCCCCTGTAGTTGGCTAATGGCTTTTTCTTGGTTGAAGCGGAAGCTGATGTGCAAATTCCCAGATAACTCGACAGTTAGCTCTTTGTGAATTGCCTCAAAGTTGCAATTGTGTAAAACTGACACTTTTTGAGGAGTTGATTATATTAAGCACATGAAGGTCTTTGATTCAAAACGTGGTAAGCATAATTAAACTGGAAGAGGAATAAAATCCTTCTTAAGCAATTCACGAAGATCTATCAAACAGCTCATTTTAAAATGAAACTCGTTTGACATGGTGTTATATAAACTTTTTAATTAAGGACCACGTCTACTAGAATTAACATGCAGTAGTTAGCCCAAGGTGTTAGCTAAAGATTTTTTAAAAAACAGTATGAAATTTATTACAAGCAAAAAAAAAAAAAGACAGCACCATAATTTATGCTTTTTATTGAGCCTAGTTTAAAAGTTAAACTAGGCTTCACACTTAAGCTATTCCTTCTCAGCAAGCCTAAGAAATCTTTATAAATGCCTTCATCCTTCATTCACCTTGGCCCTTATTTACTGCCATTGTGTAGACACCAGAGCAACATCACAACATGCTGTATTTCAGAACAGAAGATGGATCTGCTTCAGCTACGTGAAAGCTAGCTCATCCTTTTATTTTACATGATGTAAAAATTTTACGAATCGAAACCCTTGAAGATGTGCTAGTATGGGAATGTAATCACAGACAACCAAAATCTCCAACGTTCTGGAACATCCACAAAACAAGTTCGTTTCTGTTTGGTCCTCTATAAACTGAGCATTTTCTCATTATCCTTCCTTTTATTTTCGCTTTCTAGAAAAAGAAACTCAACTTGCCATGATGCCAAGAAATGTTTTACCAAGAGTATGTGTTAAGTTAAAAAAAATTTAACAGGACTCATGAGGAAAATAGTGAAAAACCATATGATGTGTTTTTTCCATATTTATACAGGTAGGATTTTCATTATTTAATATTTTGTATTTGTACAATTAAGTTTTTCTTGCATTTTATATTTAGTTTTACCATCTATAACGATATTATCCTTAACTAAAGTTTTTCTATATTTTATTTCTTATTTTATTTCATATTTATTTCCTATTAATAATCTTTTTTAATGTCACGGGCGGTCATTTAGCATTTCACTGCAAATCGTATTGTATGACTGTGTATGTGACAAATAAAATTTTAATTGACTCATACACGTAGCATAGCATACATGGCATTGTCTGAATGATATGTGTTTTATTTACGGGATAGACAGTATTTAAGTTATCACATACAGTACATTTGTATCACATACAGTACATCTGTTGCCTCAAACATACAAAGGTAATTAACTTGTTCCGGGGAGAACAAAGGGAGAGAACATTTCATGGACATGCGTCCCGGACACTGGCTATAGGAAGTACTGCCATGTAAGGAATGAGGAAGTGCTTGGAAGGATTTAACACCATCTATGAGGAACTTAAGAATACACTAACAGAGGATGAAGAAAGAAAGAAAAGTCTGGGAAATTTCACAGTCTAGGAAACGTGTCAGAAAAATCCTAACAGCACGCTCAAGCTGAAAACAACAGCTTTACATCTTAGTTTGAAATGTACTGTAAAAAAGGCACAATCCTATCCAGTCTAAGTTTGGAGTACACATGCACAAGGCTCCTCATGCACATCCTCGGCTAAACTCGTCTTGTACACTAATGCACTCATTACTCACTTTGCATGTTGAATCACATTCTCAAATTACTTTTTGACATTTAAGTGTATTACCTACATTGCATGATGGTATTAATATCGATTTTGATTTTCAAACTTCATATCATGCATTAATTAGGATCTAATTCTCAAGTGTTGTTGACTTTGCTTGTACATATATGGCAAGCTCACTCAATCACTCACTCACTCATCGTCTGTACTTTATCCTATATACAGGGTTGCAGGGGACCTGAAGCCTATTCCAGGAGATTTAAGGCACGAGGCGGGGTACATCATGGACAGGGTGTCAATCAATTACAGTATGTGGCAAGCTGTTTGTTATAACTTAATTTTTGATCAGACTTAGTACAGAACAATAAATATCAGGACATCATTATGGAATCAAGATGTCCTAACTGAACCTCACTTTATGTCTTTTTTTAAGGTGATCACATTATAAAGTAGATTATATTACACTAACTGATGTTATACTCCTAATAAAATATTAATATAATGTCCATATTAAATCACATGTTCTATGACTTATTTCATTCTCTTAGCACAGATAAGAAACACACACAGAGGAGTTAATAGGAAATTGGAGATTTGCACTGCATTGCCATTTGCACTGTTTCGGCTTTGTTCTCTATGAAGGGCTAAGAGATTAAACTATCTGACTTGATCTTATTTATACTATACAGCAGGAATTCAAAATTGATTTTTTATTTTGATAAATTCCCTAAATAATTTATTCACCATATTCACCTCTTGCTTTCATATCCAATTTGCCTGCACTTGGCAAAGCAAAAGCATGAGACTTCTGCAGTTTCCCTTTGTGGTTGTCTTTTAGTCATATGTATAGTCATATACATTATATTAAGCCCTTTTTTCATTCCATCATGCTTAGCATAATTTTTAAATAATGTCACTTAATGTGGGGTAATGCTGAAAAATTGCATAATTTTTACAAAGATCTCATATTGTTTAATTTATTTATCAGTTGTTTCCACATCTTGATTTAATCAAAGCTATTAGTCTTTCTTTGTTTATTGTTTAGAATAACAGCCTACAGGCATGTTTTCGGCATAAACAGAACAGTATTATCATCCTAAAACCATGTTTCATGAAACTGAAATATAACTATTATTATTTAATTATAATCTCCAATAAACATGATGCAACTATAAAGAGTCTATGTATGAATGTATTTTCTGTAATTATTCCTAGAAAACAGATGGCCTTCACATCCACACCACCTGTACCTGATCTTCGAAATATATTGCAGTGAGTTTAGTGAAGAGGACAAATGCAAGCTTTAAGACGAAGAGAGGGCTCTGGAATAGCAGGAGACTCATATAAACCTGGCTGTCCAGAAAGTGTAGCCTCAAGTGAGGACCCCATGTGACGTTACTGCTCAATATGTTATAGGATAGATGACAGCAGGGAACCGGGGGGCTCTTGTTTCTACAGTGCGTGATCTGAAAAGATGTGTTGCCCAACATGTCAGGAGAAACGTGGGGAGAGGTTGAAAAACTCTAATGCAGTGCTAATTCCAAGGATCATTGAGTTCCAACAGAACAGTGCATTTAAACAAAAGAATGGAAAATATATTACAATTAAATTAACAAACTGTTCACTTGGAACAACTATCTGCCTAATAACATACAACCACCCCAAAATATTAACTTGCGCCAATATTGTATATTGTATATCAGTGCGACTAAAGTGAGCTAGCTGATGATGCGTTATACATATGTCGAGTGACCTCAAATTGTTTCCCACACCTGGTCCATGTGAACTGAGTCATCTTGTGTGGGGGATATAAATGTCATGGGCCTATAGGAATTCAGCATTAATATATAAAAATAAAAAAAGTACATAAATAAATGAAGACAGAGCACTGTGAGTCATGTTCATACACCTACCTCTGGCACTCTGTGATTCAATGCTATTCAAAACTCAATGCCAAACAAACGGCACTGGCAGGTTTCATCACTTACACGTACAAAAAAAAGAAGACAATTTGCATAACCTGTATTTAATGGTGCGCAAATGCACTAAACTATTTCATGGGAAAAGGTAAGTGAAACTTGGCTTTACGTTGTATGGCGTTACAAGTGTTACCAAGGAGAAAAATAATAAGCGGCACTCACAAACGTGTGAGCCACAATCGAATTAACAGAAGCACTGTCTGGCAAAGCTAAATGGCTACGGTTGGCACACGCTTCTATTATGCTCGCTCTCCTTTCCGCTATTGTCTTGTAATGTTCAAATATTGTCTCACTCTGTTATGATCACCACCAAATCCCTAGTGTTGAATTAACAGTCCCGGTGTTTGTGTCCAGCTGGATTTACACTCTCTGGAACAAAAGGATTGTACAGTTAATATTACTTTCCCTTGTTGCTCAGGAGGTACTGTACCCTCAAGGCTATACAGCTTTCGAACACTTAGGATATATGTTTTCAAATCAAATCATATAACATTTTATGGACTGTACACAACTATACACATTATGACATAGTAAAATGCTTCATACGACTATAAAAAGGTATATAAAAGCTATTAAAAAAACTATGAACTGTATGTGGTATAAAGTGAAGATCTGTGCAATTCTATGTTTGTCAACCATTTCTAGGCTGCTTGAAGAAGGATTTTGTCCCTGATTCTTTAGTCATATTTTGTCATAAAAAAAACTGAATAATCATTTTGGAATCGTTAAGAATCAAAACAACAACAACAACAACAACAACAACAACCCAGGTCTAAAGAACCTTTTCCCAACACATTTGCTTTTATATCAAGAAATGTGGTTGTGGTTAAAGTATTTCCATAATCTTTGTGATGCTTTTAAACGTTATTTGGAAGTTTTTGGTTCTTCTTTAAATGTTCTTTAAATGCTCACTACCCTGTCCAGGGTGTACCCCGCCTAGTGCCCGAAGTCTCCTGGGATAGGCTCCAGGTCCCCCGCAACCCTGAACACAGGATTAAGCGGTATAGAAAATGAATGAATGAATGAATAAATGCTCACTGAATTATTAAGGAGTCTAACATGTAGATCCCAAAAGGGTTCTCCTTTGCTGAACCTCTGTTATATGGCTCATGAGTATATATATGATATAATATATAAAAGCTATTTAAAAAAACTAGCAACTGTATGTGGTATAAAGTGAAGATATTTGCAATTCTATGTGCAACACAGAGTAATAATAATAATAAAGGTAATGATGCTATTTAAATATTTTATCAACATGGCATATGATGCTGTGTGCATTCCTGTGTTTTATGCTGAGGTGTAAAGTCTTCATAACTTTAAAACTATGTTATATATAATAATAATAATAATAATAATAATAATAATAATAATGTTTTGCATAGTCGAATTAATAGTATTTTTAGATATAATTTGCAGTAAAGGATATGTTTGTAACTAGTATACAGTAGGGTTTGTGAGGGATATTTTGAAATCAGGCTAATCAGGGAATCCTTAGAGTGTAATAACACAAGGAAACATTTAAGCCAAACAAGTGTTACTTCAATATGTTGTTATTCAGGCTTGAGGGAATCATAGTGAAGAGAGAAGTGTAAACCTCTTAGACAAATTGATGACGGAACAGTGCAATAGTAAGTCTAATATAGCAGGTGGATTTCTGTCCTGAACTAAAGACACTCGGACAGTGAAGAATAATTTTACCGTTTGTTCAGAGATGACGGCCAGGACATGCGCGGCTTTTTGAGTCCGGGTCGGTGGTTCTCCACAGTTCTGTTCTGGCCCAGGTAGCGCTCGGTGTCTGAGTGGTAGCGCTGTTTGATGCGGATGTGAGTCCGCGGTTGTCTCCACAAATGTTTCGGTGGTTTGGCGAAACCGGCGCCTTCGCGAGTCAGCGCCGCGCACTCCATGCTCTCCGCACTGAGCTACACACACACACACACACACTCACACACACTCACTGGCTAAATCTAGGATGTGTTCTGGGTGAAGTTAAATAGACGATCGCTACGCACGGAGCTGTTCACACGCGGCTGGTGCTGAAAGAAAAGTTGTCCAAAACTAAAGTCGAGCTGATCCTCAAACAAACACACACTGCGTCTAGTACATACAGATCTAATGTCTCAGGCAGCAGACTGACTCAGTCCATACCGCTGCTGTTCTGCCTCAGAGCTGAAGGAGAAGTGCAGGAACTGAATCAGGCTGATCAAACTCACGCCCAGCCTGCATTACATCAGCACACGCACTAACCCCCAACTCCATCTGTGTGTGTGTGGGGGGGGAACAAACAAAAAAAAGCTCTCACTGCGGAGTGTATGCAGTGCATCACCGACATGCATTATGGGGGCATGGTGGGGGGGTTAAGTACAACACAGACAGGTTAAGTATAGTATAATAGCCTATGATCAACTATGGTAATGAACACTACATTAACTCATCATTGTAAAATGTTCAGTTCTATAGCTCTTAAAGTTCGATGTAGAGCCCTACATACTGTAGCTTAAACACTGTCTTCTCCATCTAAGTGGAATCATTGTCAGAGGCTTATTTTAGGGGGATTTTTGAACCATTGAATAAATATCCTAAAGAAGCATTTCCAAGGCACGAGGGCAAAACGAGTGTAGTTACATACAGCATTTTGTTCACAAAGCTGATCCTAAGAGCCTTTATATGGCTAGAAGCAAAAGCAAATTAAAAAATTTCAATAAAATACTCACTCACTCACTGACTCATTCATTCTCTACACAGCTTATCCTTGGGTGGAATACACCCTGGATGGGGTGTTAATAAAACTAATGTCAGTTAAACAACAAGAAACAAGGAATCAAAAGAATAGCGAATAGATTCATGGATGTATAAATAATTCAAACCCTTTTCCCTAAAAACGTAGGTCACAATTGTCATTTTGACAAACATTACATTGTAGAGTGAAAATATACGTCTTAATACTCCTGGGGGGACAAAAGTGTAATCTAGAATGTTTGTCAACCATTTCTAGGCTGCTTGAAGAAGCATTTGGTCCCTGATGCTTTAGTCATATTTTGTCACAAAAAAATGAATAATCATTTTGGAATCGTTAAGATTCAAAACAACAACAATTCAATAAAATTTTATTTGCATAGCTTTTTTTTTTTTAGCAATTGTCATTGTTGCAAAGCAGCTTTACACAATCAAAAAAATTATTTAAGTTTGTATGAATCAAATTGGTCAGATAGTCCCTGATGAGCAAGCCAAGGGCAACAGTGGCAAGGAAAAACTCCCTGAGATGGCAATAGGAAGAAACCTTGAGAGGAACCGGACTCAACAGGGAACCCATCCTCATTGGGTGCAACATAAAGCAAGAATTGTTCTGCATTCATACTGTGTGTTAGGTGGCAGGCAGTTCCGCATAAGAGTTGATGTTAATTGATGTTAATATGGAGTCCAGGTAGTTATTGGAGGCTCAGGTAGGCAACGACAACAACAACAAAAACAACAACCCAGGTCTAAAGAACTTTTTTCCTGCACCTTTGCTTTTATGTCAAGAAATGTGGTTGTGGTTAAAGTATTTCCATAATCTTTGTGATGGTTTTAAAGGTTATTTGGAAGTTTACGTTTTTGGTTCTTCTTTAAATGTTCTTTAAATGCTCACTGAATTATTAAGGAGTCTTAGATCCCAAAAGGGTTCTCCTTTCCTGAATCTCTGTTAGATGTCTCTACACACATCCTTGTGTGTATATACTGTATGTCAATATATACTATTGACATCACTACTCAGTAGTGAGTCAATAGTATATATGAGTGGTTACAAAGATGATTAATTTTCAAAATATTCAAATTAAGGGCAGCATTTCCACCCCAAGTAAAATATATAATGTAAACAAAAATAAATAATGGTAAATAATTATAGAAATAATAATTAGCAAGTTTAGGGTAAATCCATGAAATAGAATAAATTTTAGTATAAAATAAGTATATTTACAAACTTTATTTATTTCAGTAAAATAGGCATAATATCTATATGTGAAAACTACAAAAGGAAAAATAATTCATGCATGTATTATTCAATAATAATAAAAAAATCGCTAAACAACTAAATGAATATTATAGTATAATTATTAATAAAGTAAAAGTATAATTTTGTAGTAAATTATTAACAAAGGATAAACAAAGTTAAGAATTAAAAAAGGCATTAAATATATGCTGTTTGTCTTTTAAAGCACATGTTAGGATTTGTATACTATTAAAAAAAGATGCGAGAATGTACTGTACCCTGGTAAAGATGCGAGAATGCACTGCACCCTGGTGATTTCGGTCACTGTGTCTGGATTGATGCTGTTGCTATAGGATAAACTAAACATGAACAGCTACACGGTGATTGAGTGGACGGAAATGCACCTGAAATGCATAGCTACCTTGTAAACTGTCTTGCTGACCTTTCTTCCACTTAATCTCCCTGCCATTTGATCCGACAAGCAATTATCATTCAGTCGAGGGGGAGGGGGCCCGGATAGAGAGTTATGAGAGCAGCTGCAAAACAAGCCATTCAGGCTTCCTGATGTGTGTTCTGATCTGGTATCTACAGTACATCTCAGACAGCCACTAGCCTTTGACTCCAGATTGGCTGCTTTGCGTCAGCGAATTTTGGCCATGCTGAGTAATGTGATGTATGAATGCATGCATAAAAAACACAATAAAGAAGCTGATTTCTCATAATCTCTGCCAGCGAGAGAGACGGCTGCAGTTGGTAGATGTGACCCAACTGCTTCTTGGCTAATATTGGCAACAGCTACCATCTGGCACTGAGCTTGGTGCTGAAATGAAGACCTATACAGAATGATATTTGTACTTCTATTCAAATTCATGTGTTTATAAAATTACATTTAGAAAGATCATATCAAGAGAACTGTCTATTGAGTGTATATTCTGGAAACCGATATTGGTTCTAGCATTCTATTTTGAAAACTACAACCTTTTGTTTCCATAAGTGGATAAGTTATACGGTAAGAGGATTTCAGTGCCCCAGGGGTTTTTAAAGCATAACCAGGGTCTGTGTTTTTATTCATTCGATTTCTCATTGATTCGTTCTTTCATCTTTGGTAATAGTGTTGCATCTCAAAAACACTATGTGCAAACAGAGAGTACACCCTGGATGGCATACAGTCCATCATAATGCACACACACATACACACACACACACACACACACACACACACACACACACACACACACACACACACACAGTTACATTGAATGGCAATTTAGCAGAGTCAATCCACCTCAGGAGGTGAAGGAAAGTGGAGAACTCTGAGGGAACCAATGTGGACATTAAGAGAACAAAGAGAAACTCCAAAAAGAGTTAAAAACAATTAAAAACAAGAACGACTGCAAATAATATAGATTTGAATGTGTGACTAAATGTTCAATTAAAATCCAAAATATTTAAACACTAGTATTACACAATTATTATACACTAACTATTATTATTACCATTTGATACTGATGAAGTCCATGGAATCTGTTTCGTAGTAAAAGCTTTGCTCTATGTCATGTCTAGGAAGTTTCAAGCAATTCTAGCTACAGTACTACGTATGTGTCATACTCAGATCTAATTTGTGGTGAAGACTTGATCAGTTATCTAACTTATTTTAAGAGTTTCATTCCATGTTTTTTCAGAACCTATGAAGGCTCAATCAGATATGCCATAACCTTCAAAAACCCCTAACAAAAAAAATAATAATAATCATAAAACTGTACCATGCCAGCATTCACTCTTTACCTCAATTTAAAGTTAAAGCTATGTTTAGAACTATGGACAATTACTGACCTGGGTTCGTTGTTAATAACATTCAGATCTTGCGACTCAAAGTTTGCCAAAGCTGATTTGTACAGGGCCTCGAGGTCCAGCAGCTTCTTGGTGTCCAGAATGGAGTGGCGACGGGAGAGTGGAGGCAGCAGCAGTGGCCCAGAGAATCTTCGGCGCACAGCATAGCTTGGTTTGGGCACCGACTCTGGTGCACAAAAGCCCAGAGAGTCACGCCGCCTCTGTAGATGTAAACAGATACACAAAGAAAAATTTTTTTTGTATTACGACTATTACGACTGTGATCACAAAGGACTGTGTGTATAGTGGCAAAATATCTTTCTGATTATATTATAAAAAAAATACTTGTTTATATGAAATACCTTAAATGTGGTAATTCTAATATAGGATATTTTCTATAATGAACACTTATTCACAAGTGTATATATAATAATAGGATAAAAGTCTAACAGAGGTGGCGAAGCCATCAGTAATAAGACATTTATTTACCATTTATGGAATGAGCGTCCAGTGTCAGTGCTTTGTACAGTAACTGTCAGTTTGTTTTTCACCCCGAAGAGACTTTGGGTCAGTTTTTATATTTCTATTACAAGTTATAGATTAGTAAGAAAAGAGATTCCTCAAGGTTTCCATAAAATGGTTTTATTCTGTTCCATTTCTGATAGGAAAACTCAGTTATAGGCCTCTATATATACTAAAACTATATGAATTCCAATATGAAAGGGACAAACCAAAGAAACCTTTAGGGTTCTAGATTGAGCTTTGTTTAGGAATGCACATGAAAAAACTTGTAAACTTGAATATTCAGTCGCAGTCTTGTCTAGATTTATAAGAATTTGATTGAATCAGATTGCAGTGAAAAAGATATGTGATAAAGATTAAGTTTATTCATTAATTTATTCATCTTCCAGACTGCTTTTCCTGTACAAGGTCATAGGGACGTGAAGCTTATGCCATAATACCTTGGGCACAACTACACCATGGACAGGGTGCCAATCCATCACAGGGCACACACAGGGCCTGGAGCCTATCCCAGAGGACTCATGGCACTATTTGGATGGGGTGTCAGTCCATCGCAGGGCACAAACACACACATGCACACACAACCGGCAATTTGGGAACACCAATTCTAATGTTTTTGGACTGTAAGAGGAAAAGAGGCAGAGATCGAACCCTGATAGGATTAGTAATGGAATATTTAATTACAATATGCAAGTCATATACTGTCATATGATTAAATCTAATATGAGTAGATCTAACACCTCAAAAGGAAATGCCTCAAAATGTAGAATTTTGCTTTCATAGACATTTCCCTTGGAATGAAATGTCACAGCTAATTAATACAAACTCCATAGAGGATTTTACATGAAGGTGCTAGATAGAGATCTTGGCAACCTGGGAAATATCTTTTGGGAGATAACATTCTGCCATTATACACTTCCAAAGATATAATCTTGACCAAACATGTTGAAACTGGTCTACTGTCTTGTTGCCCAACACCTTACTAATATACGTCATAGTGCTATGTCCTTCTACATAAACTCATGTAGATATAAATATTTAAATTTCTGAACAGTGTTACTTAACATAGTAACACTGTCATTTTCACATATGACTACCAAAGAAATTCTAGTTGTGTGTCATAATCTATTTATACTATTTGACTGACATACATATAAGGACTGTAGACTGGAAGTGCGAAGATAGAAATGTTTGGTTTAATATAAAAAATAAATAGATAAATAAACAAATAAACCAATAATTAAAATGCTAGAATGCTACATATGTATAATTATCATCATAATTAAGTGACATTGTAGAATAGAATGTCATCAATGAGCACAACTTGATTCTCACAAATCTCTCATATGACTAACCTGTTGTTTTTTAAAGACATCTTATATGTATTGCTTGCACTAAACTGTACAGTCCTACAGAAAGAGCAGTTAAATCCAAGCCCAGTCTGCCTTCATAAAAACTGTGTGATCACAGTTTCCTGGAAATAAATAAAGCAGTTCCGACTGGCATACACACTCACACACTCGCAAATATACTCACACACACACACACACACACACACCACGCTCTAACCTTCTCTTCCACATTGTGTTGTCTCTGTGGGCCTGAGAGGTGTCAAACTATTAGAAGTGTTAAAGCTACATTACAAACACGTTAATTTCTAAGAAACACCAGATAACAACATGAAGGATCATTTTCTTCAAATATTACAAAAGTAAATTTTACACTTTGTCTCATTTTATTAGCGAGATTAGCGAGAGAGTGATGGACTAGCTGTCATCTAGCACAAGAGTGAACATGTCACATGCTGCAACTTCTGTCTGTTTTGTCAGTAACTTATGTTGTTCAAAGAAAAGGAGGTTTTAATTTTTCATTTCTTTGAATCAAAAAAAACAAGAATGCAGGTTTCAAATGTGCCAAGCAAGCTGTGTGACCATATTTTGGCTACAGCTGGTATGTTGACATGTAAGCCTACAGGAGAGATCTGAACAGACTATGGTTGTTGTTAACCAAAACTAGCTTTATGAGGATCTTTCAAAACAGTTTTTTTCTTCTTCTTTTTTTCTAATTGCAAGTCGGTATCCTGAAGTAGGCTAATCACTGGCTGTGAATAATTGCCTTAATCAGACATGTATTTTGCACTGTAAGGGAACAGAAATTGTCTGTCACTCAGTTCAGTTGGAATTGTTGCAGAAGAACATTCTTGAAATTCAAGGCTTTTTCTATACCTTTAGATATTAGAGTTGCAATAGAAATAATATACAAGTTATTATTGATGTCATCTTAAAGAGCCAGTGCAGGTGACTGATATTAAAATTACATGTAAAAAATTCTCGTCTAAAACCTGCAATGATCATTAAATATTTCCATAAAACAAATATAAGCATTACTCCATCAGAAGAGCTCAGGTTATTTTTCATTAAAGTCTACTGTACACCCATCCATCACAGCTAAAATAATGTGACTCTCATTCATTCATTCATCTTCTATACCGCTTTATCCTGTATTAGGGTCGCGGGGACCTGGAACCTATCCCAGGAGACTCTGGGCACAAGACAGGGTACACCCTGGACAGCGTGCCAATCCATTGCAGAGCACACACACACACTCATTCACACACTAGGGTCAATTTGGGAACGCCAATTAGCCTAATCTGCATGTCTTTGGACTGTGGGAGGAAACCGGAGTACCCGGAGGAAACCCACCAAGCACGGGGAGAACATGCAAACTCCATGCACACAAAGACGGGAATCGAGGAATCGGGAATCGAACCTGGACCCTGGAGGTGCAAGGCGACAGTGCTAACCACTACACCACCATGCCGCCCTAATGTGACTCTATTTTATTTAAATATTCTATTTCATTTACTGAAATAGACTGTTTCAGTTACATGAACTGATAATCTAAAAACAAAATACAAGATTTTCATAATGGTCTAGAAGTATGGATTGAAAACCCACGAGACAAAGAAAGCACACATTGATTAACATAAAAGATTTCTGCCATGCAATGACAGATGTATACTCATACTAATACATTCATTCATTCATTCATTCATGCATTCATTCATTTATTTATTCGTTCATTCATTCATATATTAATTAATTCATTCTTTCTTTCTTAGAATCTGCCTAATCAGTCAATGTGGCTTAAAATGAAGCAATATATTGTGGGAAACATAACCATCCTTTGTTGTTATAAAACATTATAGGCAGGTTATGACAACTAAAATAATAACCCAACATTCTGGTTTAAGTTCAGGGCGCCTAACTTGACAGCAAATGACTCTACATCTCTGCGACCTTGAATGAAAATAACACACCGCCTTGTATTGGAGAAATCCCCCAAATTAATTCTATGACTGGTTCTACTTGTTAAAGTTTTTTGATTTTGTTAGCCTTTGTCTACCACCATTACTTTATTTAATTATTGTAATGCTGGTTATTAATTGGCATTAGTTTTTCAAGTACTAATCATCCAGTTAAAAATACTGATGTGAATGTAAATGCATACCACATGTTTTGTTTGTTAAAAGTTTTACTGCTCTGCATACTGAAAATAATTACCTGGAACATTAGTACCATGTAAACTAAGCAATCTGGGCCAAATTTCACAACCCTTACTTTGTGCAAAAATGAGACTCAGCTGAGACTCATATGAAACTTCTGCAGGCCAGCTGAGCTAAATCTAGTTGGTATCTTTCAAATGTTCAATCAAAGATCTTCAATCTTTCAATCTTCTGGAGAAGGAAAGGAGTTCATACCAAACACACACCTTAACTTCAGCTCAGTTGGATTGCAGAAGCTTCATACGCATCTCAGGTGAATTCAGGTAACTTCATAGGCAAGGTGCAGAGCAGGCAAGACCTATGTAATGTACTTACTGTATAATATAGTGATATTTTAATTTAAGACAGACTTAAAAAACATCTGAACAATCCCTTTAAAGCAAAAAAAAAAAAAAAAACTCAAATAAAAACAAAAAATTAACTAAACCTTTGAACTTGTACGGTGATACATCTAAATTTGAATACATTATTTAGAATGAACAGATGGTGTGACATCATACCCAAAAATACTGTAGATAGTAATAGGAGGTATGCCTTGTTGTTGACATGGAATAAGACTTTTTCCCCCATATGCAGTCAGATATAAATGTACAGTGCTTATTCAAATAAATAGACTCAAATAAATTTAAATATATCATATTTAGGCAGGTACAAATAAAAAATAACATTTGCATGACTTATATACAGTATAGTTAAGACCAATAATAATGATGAATTTACGGCCAGAATTCAAAGAGTGCTGACATTTCTAATACTGTTTCAGTTTTTCCAGACTCATTTCTGCTTCCGATCTTCACTGGAACACTAAATAGATACAGATACAGATAGAGATACAGATATAAATCATGGATTTATGTTACAGCTCTTTATGCAGCATCACAGTGACTCTGTCACGAAGCTCTGCAAACTGCATCCCACAAGCAGTAGATAATATTCGCAAGCTAGAACAAAAAACAGCCACAAAACTAAGTGAAAACACGTCTGAAAACATTTCACTGATTTCAACCATTTATTTAAAACACCAGTATGCTAATGAAGTCAATTGTACGTATATGTTTCAGCTGCATTTTTTTTAATTGTCCACGTTTGAGTACTTTTGCTAGCAAGTGATTAGTCGGATTCTTGGTTACGCTAATACATCCTTGATTTCATCTCGCCTTGCCTTAATAACAACACATAATCCTGTCTGGTCAGAACGCCAGCCATGTCTTCAGATGTCTTCCTGTCAATTTTAGCCCACTCTACCTTTATCTGTAAGCTAGGATTTCCCACCTGCTGTTAAAAAGACCTATGATTTCTATCGGAAAGCTCTGGTAAGGTCTGTTTATCTAAGAACACTAAGTCTCCTAGTGTTCATGTTCACTGAACAAATCGAACATAGATTTGCCTCTACGCACCCTACGGTTTGGACATAAAGCACTAAAAGGTAACCTCAGAGTCTGGCAAACAAACTGATAATACAGTTTAAGGCTAAATCATTAAATGCTAAATCTGTGCTGCACTGTAATTATAAATAAGATGTCAGTATTAGCATTAAATATTCAGGTTTGACCTACTTTAATGCCTCGCTTCAGCACGATTTTCTGAAAGAATGCCTGCTGTGTAAGAGTCACTACAGAATTTGAGTAAGGTCTGACTGTGCCTCCATCTGCTCAGCAATAAGGCGCAAGATAAGGCAACGTTCATTTCAACATTAACATCCATGGCTGATTCTATTTGGGAGGTGGGGAACACAGGGAGGACACCTGGGGCTGCCCAAAAACAAAAAAAAGAGGCCAATGACTAATACAGATTTGCTCTTTTTCCAGAAGCTCCTTACAAATGTTTATGCTGTTGAATTATGAAATCTGATTGGTCACAAGGTGTTTTTCTGTAATAACCAAGTCAGAGAGTCATATTAATGCACTTGTTCGAGTACATAGTCCTTTCTATACAGTAGTAACAACACATTAACAGCATCCCAGGAACTTACCTTTTTGTGAATGTTTGACAAGAATTAAAGTTAACCTTTAACTACACCACATGTTAATTTTTTGTAAATTTGTAAATTTACTTTTATATATACATTCTATACAACAACAGAAAAAATAGACAAACCCACACCAATCAGGAAATACCTAGAAATTCATAAAAATAAGAGACAACTGTTGGTTAAATGAATGTCTCTAATGACTGAAACCTCATAGTGTATATTTAATCTTCTCCAGTTTAAGATAAAGTAATAAATCTTTAATCCATTGAGTGATGGAGGGATACTTAATGGACTACCAATGTGCAGCCAAGTAGTATATTTGGAAATTAGGCAGATCAAGAAAAGCACTGAGTCTATATCTCTGTAATAAAGTCTTACGGAGGAGGTTCTCTCTTCTACATTGTTTCCCACCCATCTCCAAATAAACGAAATGATTGAAAAGCAGACATATTTAGGAAGAATGGTCTTTTTTAACAGCATTTATCTTTTATGTTCTAAAATACAAAGGCATATTTTAAACACTATATGTGCCTGAAGAATAGATAGTGTGGCTGTGGAGATTGAATCATCAGACACTGATGTCGCATGAGGAGACTTGGGGGTCACGTACATGCTCCTGTTCAGATCCAAATTATTCAGTGGGATTGTGATCATGTGCAGGCGACTTGACTTTTCCCAATTAAAGAGGGAAAGACAGGAAGGCAGCAAGGTTCTGAAAAGCAACATTGACCCACTATCATCTGTGCTTACTACTATTTTAAACTCTAGGAGACACGGTCTGTTTTCCCTTCATGGGAATGCTTTAAGAGGTCATGCTCTATCATTTCTGTGCCCAAGTCATCCACTTCATCCAAGCTGAATGATTACTGTCCAGTGGCCCTGACCTCTTTAGTGATAAGATACTTCAAGAGACTCAGGCCATGTCCACACATAGCTGGGTATTTTTAAAAACAGTGAGTTTTATCTGCGGATTTCGTACACATGCAAAAGCAGTTTTGGTCATTGAAAACAAAGCTTTTGGAAAACTCCGTGCAACGATTTTCCAAAACTCTATTTTCAGTGGTGTTGTGTGGACAGGTGAAACAGATTTTGGTTTTCTGTAACGTCACCTTGTGTGATGATGATGATGTCAATGTCTTTTGGTCTCCTTGATTTGACATCAGCTTTGTTTAATAGTGGACTTACGTACAGTAAACTAGTGACTGTGTTAATGTTGCCTACTGGACTTTTTACGTACATAGATGCGCAGTTACTCACACACAGTAAAATTATAACAGAGGTGCCTGATTGTACAATGAAGCTCACTGCTGCAACATACAAAACTCTGACGACTTCTACAAACGCAACCAGTAATGACATTTCTGGCTTCTGATTGGCCCCCTGTTGATTAAGGATGCTCCTACAGTAACAGCACTTTACAGGGCGTTTTGCGTTTTCATGTGGACAAAAATATTTCTAAAACATAGGTCATGTGGACAGATCCAGCTCACTAAATATTCAAATAGTAGTCGTTGCTCATTGCACTGCTCAGTGAACTCAGGGAGCTCAGCCTGTGCTTCTCATTCTGTGGTCAGGTTTTGGACTTTTTATTTCTTCAGCCACAGGTGAAAAAAAATAGGAAGCTTTCCCTCCAACTCCCACACTCTCAACATTATTAATTCTGCACATGACACTGTGGTTGTAGGTCTAATCCTAGTGTTGCCAGGCCCACAACCTCTTGTCAATAATTTGGAAGGGCAGAATAAAGGAAATGTACAGCTCTCAATGGGACACTGGTGGAGAGAATGAGTAATTTCAGGTTCATTGGCCTGAAGTTGATCAAAATCATGAAACTGGTCAGGTACAGGGGCTGGCCTAAAAATGAGAGCCAAAGACTTGCCAAAAATGAGACACAAAAAGTCCTTTAGGAAACCTGGAGGACTATTCCTTGAGACTACATTAATGAAAGAAAGTCAGGCTTTTTGGAAGCAAAACAAGAAGAAATAAGGACTGGCGTCTTGTTGACACTTCGAAATATACAGTATAAGTACACAAGAACACATGTAATGAGAGGAACAATGTTAGCATGAGTTAAAACTCAAAGAGTAGGCAGTAGTGGAGCTTTAATTCAGCATAAAAACTGGAAAACAAAGAAACCCAGCTTTTTACACAATAAAGTATGGAAGATATTACATGTAAGTTAGAATATCCATATTTAAAATAAAAATAGACCATTTTCTAATCGTTCATACTCGTTCTTGCTACTTGTGACCCAATAATTACTGATATACTCCACATCCAGGGCATTCAAGATGACGTGATGGAAACAAGAGAGTTTTGTACTAGAGAGTTTTAAACCGAAACACTACGATAAACATGTATTTTGCATCTATTATTTTTTCTTGAGCCAAAAATGGATAAACAGACAGGGCCATAATATGCAGTCCACTTATGAAGATAAACTACTGTTTTAATTATTTTATGAGTCAAATAACTCAGGCATGACATCTCTATCTCCATTTGAATTCAACAAGACAGTAAGTTGTCTCATGAACTCTGCTCCTCAGGGAACATCAGCAGGGATCTTCATTAAATGTCATAGTCAAAAACAGATTTGATTAAAGACTAAATGAATGTCATTACAAAGTAGATTAACGTTGATTAAAATCTGGGCTTATCAGTGTTTGATGATTTGTAATGATTATTAACAAAATATTCAAAGATATGCAATGTAACAACTAATTAACCTACATCAATCTGATTGTTTCGTTTGTTCCTCTGATATCAAGTACGGCCTTTCCGTGTGTGATTAGGCTACATTCATTATTCGCAAAGACATTTTTTTTTAAGAATTTGGATTACTGATGCTGATTATTCTGTACTTCGCTTGCACATTTCTACTGCCTTCATAATGGATTGTGTAGGGAAAGAACCATAACAGAGCATTCTGTTGTAGAGAAATAATCAACAGCAAGAACTATAATGTGGCCTGACAAAATTGTGAGTTATTGTAACCAAATCATTTTCTCATAAGAGCACATCTAGGAGTATTTCATTCCTCTTGTATTACAATGATTTGTCAGATTCTTTTATTTTATAGTTCAAGATTTTAAAAAATGAATCTTCTGGAAGCTCTCCCATTAAAGAAAACTTGCTTCCAGTTACAATGAGCTTACAGTGGCGACTACTTCTATAAATGTTAAATAAAGATGTCTTTAAGGGCGTTCAAGTCAAATTGAGACTTTTTTTTCAAGTCAAACCAATAGACAAGCGCAGTACAGTGATGGCGAGGTGGATCTGAACCCACTGCAGTCATTCCCGTGAACGTTCATTGAGTGGAAAACCATATCCTTGGAAATTGACAGTAACTTGTCACCAACTTACCTTGAGATGCACCTGTCTTTGGGAAATGTATGCAAATCATTCATGAACACCACTTGCACATTACAGAACTTTGGTTGTGAGTAACTGCCATATCGCCTGTACAGTCCTGACCTCGATCCAAGAGATTTCCCCATGTTTGGGCCATTTAAGAAGTTCCCGTGAGGCCAGCAGTTCAGACATGAAACAGGCTCCGCTATACTGAGAAAACTTTCTACCTTAATGGCATCCAAGGACTAGAGAAATGCTGGGATAAGTGCATTAGTGTAGCAGGGGATTATAAAGAGAAATAAAGGCAATATGTTGCCTTTAATAACCTTGTTCTGTGATTTTGCACAATCAAAAGTCCCGGTTTGGCTTGAACACCCCCCATAATAAAGTTACCAGAGACTAAGAGATTATTTTATGTAAAAAAAAAAATTTTTTTTTAATTATTTGTTCAATTATTTGAATTAGTCTTGTTAAAAATAGTAAAAATAGTTCATCCTATGGTTTTACTGCATAAGCTTTTTTTAATGAAAGGTGACAAATATTCTGGAATGCTTTTACATTATGCTTTTACATTAGAAAGAATGTGTGGGATGGTGGAATGAATGCTGTTTATTACAACTTATAGAATGCAAAATATGTCTGGAGGATCTAAAACAAATTAAAGGTTGTTATAGTATCAAGCAAGCAAACAAGTTATTAGAGAATATTTAAAAAGGAAAACGTGGACATGATGTCATTTAATAATTATCAATATTAATTCCATAGCATTCCACACTACATGGAACTGTTACTTGTGATAGTAAAAGAACATCTGCTGCACCTGAGGCACTAAATGTGTTTTGGTAACACATCATAAATCTTTTCCTTCATTTTTTCCTAACTTGTTTACTTGGCTAGGATCAAATTACTTAATAATCTATATATCCATTTACGCAACACCAATAAAGTGCAAGTAGGTGTTGGCTGCTAACTTGAGACCTTTGGCATAATGTGTAACGAGTAAGACTGTTCTTGTATCTGCATGTTCATATCACGTACGCATGACTCATTTCTCCTGAACAGTGCAGAAGCAACATATTCTTTTGAATCCGCTCTGTTCAACTTCCTGACACCATGACAAATTTCCAATATGTTGCTAAGACGAAAGCAAAAAGTTGCTGGGCAGACCTTAGAATCTGCTTGAGGATTTCCGCTGCATAATTCATCAGTTAACAGTTGGCACTTCTCCAATCGCTAATTATTCAGTGTTGACTTTACTGACAACGCAACATATTGCTGATATTTTCTTGAAGTGTTAATTTCAGATTAATTGATTCATACAATCTAGCAAGTTTAACAGATCGGTGTGTGTGCATGTGTGTACTCTGTACTGGTTTGTATGGAGGACGTGATTGTGTGTACGCCCCTAATGCGTGTAAGATAAGCCTTTACGACAGCATGACACCCTCCACCTACAATTAGAGAAACCTACATACATACATGTCTGAAGGAAAAATTCGCTCTTTGCACTCATAAAAAAAATTCTTTACTTCAGTATTGCTTTACTACAGTTTTGATTTTAGGTAGTAAAATGTTATTTTATTTGGGCAAAGTCCTACCACATGCTTCATGTGCATATCTATTCCATATACCATTTTCCTCTATAAGATACGGTCATGATGATAACCACCTTCTATTTATCAAATGAACAATACAATAATTTATTTCTTATTTTCCAATCATTTTATTTAAAACCTCACTTTATCATTGTGCTTTCAAGGTGATTTGTATGATTGATAAAGGGATCAAAATGGATAAAAGTCTTATAAGATGTACATTACCTCTGTTTGTAGACGGGAAGACATTGAATTCCTCCTGTATATTGTCTGAACTAAGAAAAATAAAGGAAGAGTATGAATTACAGGAATAACCATGCATCAGTCACATCATAGAGGTCAGATTTTAAACATAAAGCCAAAATGTGCACACCCACCAAGCTTACATAAACACACTTTTATTGATGTAAAGAAATAAAGCGTATGAAAACACCTTTTGTAATAGGAACCCATTGCATGAACTAAGGCCTTAAACTGTTATCACTTATCACTGGGTGTCATAAAGTACACTTATGATTTCCTTTGAAGTGTCCTGCGCACTGACGCAGATTAATACTATTGGCTGGAGTAATAAAGAGAACTGATTCATAACAGAACAGACTCCAACTGCTTCACAAAGTGAAAGAAGGCATCAATTATATGGTATGTTATTTTGTAAAAACATAATAGTCATACAAATCAAGCAACTTATTAAAAAAAAGGCACACTATTCAAGAGTAAAAGTATGCACCAGACAAGACAATCATAAAAGGCTAAGCAGTCCTGTGAGACTGATAATGCAATGTGGAAAATATTGAATGCACAGTACTGTGCTCATCAAGGCGGCTCAATTTGGACAAAGAATGAATAAGCGCTTGACCTGTTTCCGGCTTGCACTCACAGTGTCTTCTAAATTGAGTGCAGTGATTTGGAACCTTTGACTAAATCGCTTAATGGGCCTCCGTTAAACAGATACTTCATTACTTTTTCCATTATGGCAAGGTGCTGATATTCGGCTTCAGGGGAATAAAAAAAAGCATTCACTTAATCTTTTTTTTTCTCTCCTCAATGTTGGCGAAAACAGCAAACGAGATTGTAGTAAAAGTAAAGTAAACTCTTGCCAGTGCAATTTCTAGTGCATGTTCGGATATGTTACTACACATTTTGATAACAGCAAGGTTTTGCCTAGGATGCGTTTCTAAATGATGTGTTAGAACTTTTAACAATTATTTTTGCAAATGATGTTCTTTCAATGGAATTGATTTCAGCTTTCTCAATTGCACACTAAATAACCGTGTTCATGGTCATAAGAGCGATGCTATCTCCAGATGCTGCACTGGAAGTGATTTTTGTGAACTGGCTAAAAGCTGTACACTTAATGGTGGTTCAGATGGTCTCCATTGAACATTTCTTAGAAAGGGAGTTAGACAAAGCATATTGATTTTAGGAGTTCCCCAAAGGTTCAAATCAAATATAACAAAACAGGAATGAATGAAGGTGAGAGAGGAACAATACAATCGCAATACAATGTGAAGATATTTTCTAACAGGATAGTTTCTATCGCACTTCTAATCAAAGGAAATTTCAGCAAGATGAGTCAACCAGCAGATCAGTAACATTCCGTTAAATAATACAACGCGAACTAGACAAGAGTTCAAAGAACATTTACTTAATAACAACTTACTTTAAAAGTCTTCCGGCTGTATTTTTTTCTGCTGTGATGAAAGCCTGAATGAAAGCAGCGCAACAGTTCGGTCGATTTTTTTGTTTGTTTGTTTGTTTCTTTCTTTCTTTCTTTCTTTCTTTCTTTCGAGGCGCTGATTTCCACTCAGTCTATCTGGAAGTCACACGGAGTGAACAACAGCTGGCTACATTGTTACGCGCCCGCGGTTCCTCGCTGTCAAACTTCAAACTCCGAAGCAAAAGTTCACTGACGCGAGAGTGTGTGGTCACGTGGCAGGAAATGAGTAACTCCAGATGTAAACAAAGCGCACGCGCTACTTGGCGCAGATGGACGTTACTTTTCTAGAGCTTTCGCTGCCAGTCAAATCCAGCAGCTCAGCATAATAACATTACTTACGACATGGGAAGCTACAATTTAGTAGTCTTCTTTTCTGAAAGTGCCTGTTTTTTGGCGCTCCAACTTTTCGACTGTTTATTTGGTGTGTTTCTGTGTCAAGTCAATTTAAATCAAGTAGACTCTTATTGTCATTTCAAACATATACAAATACAAACGTTCCTCCAGGACCAAGGTGCTACATACATACAAATTCGGTATTTTTCGGGAGGGGGGGGGGGGGGTACATGAACAGGGTGCCAATCACACATGATCACACACTAAAGGCAATTTGGGAACAGTTAGCCTAATCTGCAGGTTTTTGGACTGTGAGAGGAGTACCCAGAGGTACCCACCAAACAACAGGCACACAGAGACAGGAATTGAACCCAGACCCTGTAGGTGCAAGCTGACACTGGTATCCACTACACCACCTAATTTGCTGACTATCTAAGATAAACCAAATTGACACCACTCACTCACTCACTCACCTTCTATACCGCTTTATCCTGTATTCAGGGTACAGGACCTGGAGCACATCCCAGTAGGCTTAGGGCAAAAGGCAGGGTACCAATCCAACACAGGGCACACACACACACTACAGGCAATTTGGGAACACCAATTAGCCTAACCTGCATATTTTTGGACTGTGGGAGGAAACCGGGGAACCCAGAGGAAACCCACCAAGCACGGGGAGAACATGCAAACTCCATGCACACAGAGACAGGAATCGAGCCTAACCAGGAATCAAACCCAGATGCTGGAGTTGCAAGGTGACAGTGCTAACTACTACACCACCGTATAGCCCTAATTTGCTGACTATCTAAGACGAACCATATATAAACGATACATATATAAGGATCGCTGGGGGCCTGGAGCCTATCCCAGGAGGCTCAGGGCACATGGCAGGGTTCAACCTGGACAGGGAGTCAATCCATCGTAGGGCATACACTCATTCACACACTATGGGCAATTTGGAAATGCCAATTAGCCTAATTTGCATGTTTTTGGACTGTGGGAGGAAACCCACCAAGCACTAGGAGAACATGCAAACTCCATCCTGGAATGGGTTCTAATCCATCGCAGGCCACACACACTCATACACTCACATGCTCATTCACACACTACGGGGAATTCGGGAATGCCAGTTAACCTAATGCATGTCTTTGGAATGTGGAAGGAAACCCACTAAACATGAGGAGAACATTCACACAGACTCTGAGGTGGGAATCGAATTCCAACCCTTAAGGCACAAGGCAACGGTGCTATTTTATTTATTTTATTTTATTTATATATTATTCCCTACGGCAGTGCCGATTCCAAGCCCAGATATAATGGGAGGATTGCGTCAGGAAGGGCATCCGGTATAAAATCTTTGCCAAGTTGTCTTTTGCAACTGTAGCTCATTTACCTCAAGGTTTACTATTGTGCACTCTGAGATTCATTTTTAGCTCGCCACTGTTGCAAAGAATGTTTACTCAAGTTAAAGGTCTTTCTGTCAGCTCAAACTGTCTGACCATTCCTCTTCGACCTGTTCATCTCATCAGCATTATGTTTCTGCCCATGTTGGTGGTGGTGGTGGTGTAATTTTACTTAGACTCGACAGAGTGTTGGGTGTGAAAATCCCGGGAGATTCTGAAACTCAAACCAGCCCATCTGGCAGCACAAACCATGCCACAGTCAAAATCACTGAGATCGTGTTTAACACAGTTTTTTTGCGCATATCCCAGGTTGTTTGGAAGGGTCATCAATAATACAGCACCAGTGAAGCAGACAGGGTCAGGGGCCTTGCTCAGGGGCCTATCATTGATCGTCTGATCAGGAATCCAGAGCCCTAAGCACTGAACAACTACTGTACTACCCTTGATAAACCACTTCTCTATCCCTAATGTTAGATATACACATTAGCTTACTCTCCTTTGACTGGCACATGGTTGCTTTAAATAACTTGGAATACTGTTTAAAGTATTGTACTTATTAGTATTAGTATTGTACATGTGTTCGGCTTGTGTGTTTGGCTTGTGAATATTATATATAGTTTCACTAGGCTCTGTCAGAAAAATTGCATTATACTGTTTTCTTGTCACAGGGATGGTTGTGAAAATGGGTATCTGAGGAAAAGATAAAAGGTATCTTTTAACATGCATTTTTATTCCACGTTAAATATTTTTTTTAAATGGAGATGTCATAAAGCTGCTTTAAATGAATATATTATTTTTTAGATATAAATTGCCTGCTCAGATACATAAACATGCAAGTTTCTCTAGAGAAGGGTGTCTGCTAAATGCCATAAACATAAATGTAGTTACATTTTTCACTAATGAGCAAACAAGAGTAAAGTAAAAAAAAAAAAAAAAGTTAGTGTAATCTGCAGGTCTTTCGACAGTGGGAGGGAACCCATCAAGCGCAGGGGGAACATACAAACTTCACGCATACAGACCTGAGATGGGAGCATAGCCTTGACCCTGGTGGTGTGAGGACACAGAGTTAACCACTACGCCACTGTGCTGCCAATGCGCTAGAGTGTCTATTAAAATGATTAGTATGCCCAGAAGAGAATGTAGTGTTTTTATGATAAATACAGTATCAGTCCCAGAGCTTACATAATATGCTTCCAATTTCCATTTGGGTCTCCAATATATGCAACATATATATGCAATATATTAATTAATTCATTCATTCATTCATCTGCATTAAATAGTATACAGTATCCTAATCAGGACTGAAATGGAGATTGTGTCTATCTAAGGTGAGGATGTGATATTACATGGTACCATGCACACACATTCACAATTAGGGGTTATGCAGAATAATTGATCCACTCATTGGCACTTCTATGTGAGTTGGGAGGAAAACAGAGCCCCCTAGAGGAAGTTCATGTGCACAAAGTAAGAACATTAGAAAATCTGCATAGCAAGTGAATTGAAATCAGGGACCCTGGAAATGTCAGGTGGTAATGCCACCCTAAATAATGTCTTGATTATTACATAATATACTGATTATTTATCATTTAAGAAATAATAGTTTCTTACTAGGTTTAAAGTACATAAAAGTCAAAGCTGTGGTGAAGCATGTGCAATATTATTTATAGTTTCACCAACTCTTGCACTTATGACAATATTATTTCCAGTTAGTGAATGAACAGTATAGTGGGCAAAAATTCAAGCCAAAAAAATAAAGACAAATGACTCAGTTGTTAACCCACATGCTCTCCTACACATGCACACACCCATGCTCTCTCTCTCTCTCTCTCTCTCTCTCTTTCTCTCTCTCTCTCTCTCTCTCTCTCTCTCTCTCTCTCTCTCAAGCACACATGTAACGGTGGCACTCTCCCCAGATCATTTGAATTAATTAAACAGACTTATTCAGATAATAAAATGACTCAAAATAGCATTTATATGCCAATTATTTATCTTTCTTGAATCATGTCTGATATGAAGTAGGACATTGGGCACTCCATCCATAATGCCTGTTACACATTGTAATGTCTTGCTTATTTTGGAGGGTATCGAGCAAACGGTGCATCTTCGCTCATCTTGTTCTGATGGAAGGGGGGAAAAATATTAACGACAAAATACATAAAATGAATTTGCACATTTGTGATTATATGTTATGATGTAAGCAATTAGAATCTCACCATAGGTACCTCATCCAGCCTTTCAAACTGCGAGCTTCTTTGGCTGCTGATGAGCTTGGCGATGATAACCACGCACAACAAAGCCAAAATTATAAAGAAAATGCATAGGATGGCCACAAGGCCTGGGTTCGTCGCCAAGCTGTCTCCCTTATTACTGGATGCTGTGTCAGAATAAACAATTCATAATATTTTGTTGTAGCAGCAATTAGAATCCACATGTTTTACTTTCACTATAGTCTTAGTTAAAACGTGCCTGTAACAGTACCTGAACTCTGGGTTGAATTCACTTTTTCTGGTGAAGTAGCAGTCTTACCAGGTTCTTCAGTAGATGATAGGCTAGGTATTACTGAAACAAGTTCAGTTGACCTTAATGTAGTGGTTCCACTACTGTGACTGGACACTAAATCAGTTTTGGTTTGGTCAGTGCTGGTGATTTTGCCATATGATGATGTGTGTGACTGTGAAGATGTGGATGTTGGATGGAGGCTTGTTTCAGTAGGTGTCCTGTTTGTTGGATGTGTTTCAATCGAAGTTGGTGTCCTTGCAGACATGGTCGCACTGGTAGAATCGGTGGACCTCGATGCTGTGATTGATGGAAAGTGCGTTTCAGTGATAGTTTGTCTTGTACCTGTCGTTGTCGTTGTCGAATTAGTCGATGATACTGGTAATTAAAAAATTTCAGCGTTATCTTGAGCAGAAATACGTGTCACTGAAGTGTATGATACAACAGTTATAGCTAAAGAGGAATGTTTTAATGTACTAATTTAGTAGCATAATGTTGTTTAATGGTTAACAAAGAAAAGGTAGCATCAGTTATACAGTAAAGCTTTCATGTTTAGGAATGTTTATTTAACTTTTATGGAAGTCTCCAGTGTCAGTTTTCTGCACAGAGGTACATTTCTGTTTAATGTTAAAGACAAGCTGCTATGTGTCTGATTAATATCAAAAGAGAAAAAAATGAGATTAGTAAGGGGTAATTTCTATATAAGGGGTGTACAAGTGAAACTGAGACTATTGATTGTCCAAAATTACAGAACACAGTTACGAGAGTAAAAACTACCTGTACAATACCCTTATTCACTAATGTATTTATTTCAGCATTACACTAGTACTTGGATACCATCAAGCATTTTTTCACAGTTTACCAGAGCCATGATTGGGCTGCGTGCTTCACATCTGAAACATTGGTCTCCTTTAATGGCAAAAACAATATGGAAATTGCAATAACGGAAAGTCTTTGGTGAGCAAACTACACTGTAAGCCTTTTTTTTCCATGAGATTGGTCCACTCACTCAGCGTTTACAGGAATGACTTCAGTGGGCTTCAAGCCATCTCGACTGGGATCATCATTCATTTAAAATTAATTCTTTAAAATGTTTTCAACATTCAGATGTTTTACTGAATCTCATCACCATACTGTGCTTAAAGTTTTCTCTAAATGTAAATTTATATATATATATTATTATTATACATATATGTCATAACAAAATACACTTCCACACAAAATCTGCTACTGTTTTTGTTGTATTTTCAATTTACTGTACATATCTCTTACTCAATTGTCCAAATAATACTTGCTTATTTCCCTCATACAAATGATCTTTTCTATTATAACAATGTAATTGTCAAATTCATAGCATTATTTATTCTATAAATATTCACTGCCCATAGCCTTGTTCAAGGATATACAGTTACATCATACTTTAAGTTCCGGTTTGACTTGAACGCCCTTCATAGTTGCAATAAATTAAATGACTTGTGGATGTCCACCATTAAACAAACCAAATGAATGTTTGAAAACATGAATGTATTTTATTCATTTAAGTCAAAATTGTACTTGTTGGCAAACAAATTGCCGTGGAATAAAAGTTATTTTTAAATGTGCAATATTTTGCAATGTGTTGCTATAAAGCAGGTGCCACCCTGAAGTGATTTTTTTTCTATAACAATATTTATGTTTTACTTTCTATTCCTTGCCTATAGTATCTTTCTGAAAAATGCAAATCACTTCCAAAAAGGAAACTGGCCAGTAAGAATAACTTCACTGTGAGAGTAAATCCCCAATGTGGTAAATACTCTTAAACAAACTAACCAGTTAGTTAAACCTAAATTGGTGAACAATAGCAAATTATTTATGTAAAATGTATTTTTAAACTTTGATACACTGATCTTTTTGCAGTCACGCATGGGATTATTGATTTGCAGAATTCTGAAACAGTAGAACAGTCGCATGAAAAATTTCTCAGCAAGCTTACCTTGTAATATGTTGCAAGCGATTGTTAAAACTGTCATGATTTGTAGTATTTTAGCCATGTTGTTAGGTAAAAGTAGCTGATATACACCAGCAGCAGCAATGAAGCAGATTGTTGGCTGATATGACAAACCACACTCTTAACAGGATGTGGCTGTATAGCAGAGGTGTGGTTTCTTCAACAGGACAATATCAAAAAGCTGGTTAGTCACTGTTTGCACTGTTGGTGTAAATACGTTTTAATTAATATGTTTTTTAGACATTTAGACATTTTTTAGACGGTAAAGAGACATTTTTAGACAGTGGACATACTTTTAGGACACTGTTGATAAATCTAATCACAACAGATTTATATACCAGAAATTTATATGACAGTTTTTAATAGTTTGTAATAGTTAATTCCATACATCCATCTAGAAACCTCTGTAGTCCATCATTTGGAGGCCAATGGTGACCACAGTATTTATTCCCATTTGTACAACTGTGGTAGGACCTCTGGTCAACATTCACACACTACGGGCAATTTGGAAATGCCAATTAGCCTAATCTGCATGTTTTTGGACTGTGGGAGGATCCCGGAGAGCACAAAGAAAACCCATCAAGCACAGGGAGAGCATGCAAACTCCATGCACACAGATCCAAAAGGGGAATTGAACCCTGAACCTGAAGGTGCAAGGTGACAGTGCTAACCACTAAGCCACCAGAAATTATTAGGACCAATTCAAACTCTGGATTTACTTTTGTGAAGTAACAACAACAACATTTACAACAATGACAACAATAACAACAACAACACTAACGTATCCTGTAACTAAAACCATCACTGATCAAGCAATGCTGTACATATTCAAGCAATGAAATACTCAGCAGGCATACCTTGACATACTGTATACTGAAAACAATGATTTAAACTGTAAGGGCATGTAATACTTTAGCCAGACTGTTGTAGCTGCACAATAAAAATGACTTGTCAAACAGAAAAGCACACCTTCAACAGGATGTGGATATTTGCAGAGGACCGCACAGAACAAATACATCAATTACATTACCATAACATTAAAACCATTAACATTAAAACCACCTAGGTTTTGGGTTCTCCTTGTGCCACTCGGGGCGTGTTTCTGCAGGGTCTCTTGGGCTGTGCTGTGGTGTCTGGCACCAGGATGACAGCAGCGGATCCTTTAAATGCTCTGGGTTGTGGGGTGGGGCATCCATGGATCAGAATTGTTAGCTTAGTATACCCCATGGGTGCTTGATTGATTAGGATCAGTGGAGTTTGGAGGCTGGGTCAGTGATCTTGAGCTCTTTGCCTGCGGGCCTAAAAAAGTAAAACAAAGACCAGTGACATGCTCCTCTGAACAAAATGTTAAAAAAATAAAAAGACACTATCCATTAGACAAAACTTTTGTGTTAATACGTCTTTCAACATAAATAATTGTACTGCAGAAATGGTTTTCTATGCAAGTGAAGGAAAGGTTATGTAATCATTAATCTATTATTTATATATAATCTATTAGCTATTGTGTCTAAATAATCAATAAAAACTATAAATAAGTATTCATACATAATTATATATGATTTATTTACATTAAAATGTATTTAAATTGTTGTTAGTCTTTTAGCTAATAAGAGTATAGTGTAGTGATTAGCATTGTTGCCTTGCACCTCCAGGTGCTTGGTTCAATTCCCAGCTAAGTTCGATTCCTGTCTTTGTGTGCATGGATTTGCATGTCCATCCTATGCTATGGTCACCATGTCATTGTGATGTGTGTGAACATTGTCTCTAAAGAACGTCAATGAATCAAATTGCTCCCTTTATTCTCTGTACTAAGATATTCCACCTTTTTGCCATTCCTGGAAATGCTGCTTCAACAATTATGGAAGGTGTTAATTGAATGAATTTATGCATAGAATTCCTTATATGATATGTACACTATTTCAATATGAATTTTTTTTTAAAAACCTCAGCCATTGGATGCATTGCTGGTCCCAAGCCTAGATAAAATGGGAGGGTTGCGTCAGGAAGGGTATGTGGTGTAAGACCCATGCCAAGCTTATGTGCAGACCAGATGGTTTGCTGTGGCAACCCCTTTGTGGGGGGAAAGACCAACAACATATTCTGGACCACTAACAAAATTTCTGAAATGTCATCAAGCAAAGCAGAGCTGTTTGCTTTTTTTTAAATAAGTGGTATAAAGTTACCCAACAGCAATGTGAAGAACTGCTGGAGAGCATGCCAAAACTCATGAAAGCCGTAATTGAAAATCGGGGTAAATCCACCAACTACTGATTTCTTAATGATATTTACATTTTGATTTCTTAATGATATTTAGCATTACCACAATTTGTTTACAGATGATTTGCATTTTGTTTTATTTGAGTTATTAAAGCTCTTCAAATATTGCATGATCTTGGGTTATTTTGATATGTTGTGGTGATGTCATTTCCCTCAAATATACACTGTAAATAACAATAGTTATATTTTGCATTCAGGAAAAATGTTGTCAGCAGTTCATAAAAAAAACTGTTCATCTCACCAATATATGTAACTATAAAAAACAAGCATAGGATGGACATGCAAATCCATGCACACAAAGACAGGAATCGAACTTAGCTGGGAATTGAACCAAGCACCTGGAGGTGCAAGGCAACAATGCTAATCACTACACTATACCTTAATGGGCTCATTACATAAAAATGGAGAAAGGGTGAGTAGAAGCTAGAGTCTTTAGCGAGTAGGGGAGGGGGCCAATTGTTAAGAAGCACCAGAAATAGTCATTGAGTTGTAACAGCTAGAGAAAGTAAGGTGGGTCTTTATTGTGGCTTTTCTGGTGGACCTGTGAGGTGGGTCAGTATGAAAAGTAGAAGACTTCAGAGAAGGATTTTCCACTTAAATGGCCTCTTTCACTTTTCTGTCAAACTATCTATCCTCTCTGTCGAAGATCTGTACTTTATCTTTGGGTGGATGGGTCTCTTTCTTAGTGTGTTGGTGGGTTTGAAGTAAACTAGTGTGTGTTTTCCAAAAATCCTTTTCAGCGTCTCTGACCACATAAGGGATGATAATGTTTTTTCTTTAATTGTGGATCTCAGCTGTCTCTGTTCTCCTTTTATTGGATCTGGAAGCTATTTTGTTAAAAGCCCACATAGGATATCCGCGGGCCTTAAGACCTGTCTTCAGATGCTTGTATTCCTTCTGTTTAGCTTCACGGAGGTGGGATGTTTTCCTGCTCTGTGGTGGAGCATGCAGATGACGCTGATGTGATATGTGTGTGATGCAATCATATTTTAAAGCAGCATCCTGGCTGGTTCCATAGTGTTGTGGTTATCACATCTGCTTTACACGCAGAAGGTCCTGGGTTCAATCCCCAGTGGAACCAAATGTTTAAACAACAGATCAAAAAGATGTGTCTTCACTTCAGGGACAAATGCTAGAAGAGGTTTTAGAATACAACCCCTGGCAAAAATTATGGAATCACCCCTCTCAGAAGATGTTCATTCAAATGTTTAATTGTGTAGAAGAAAAAAACAAGCACATACATGCCACAAAACTATTTTCACTCAACAATCCAAACTACTGGCTGTAAAACACTTTAAAAAAAACAAAGAAAGATAACTATAGTCAACGACAACTGTTTTAACAGCTCAAACAGAGGAAAAAAATATGGAATCACCAAATAAAAACACTACTTGTACTTTGTTGCAGCACCTCTGGCTTTTATAACAGCTTGAATTCTCTGAGGCCTGGATTTAACTAATGTCAAACAGTATACTTCATCAGTCTGTCTCCAGCTTTGTCTTATTGCAGTTGCCAGATCAGCTTTGCAGGTTGGAGCTTGTCGTGGACCATTTTCTTTCATTTCCACCACAGATTTTAAATTGGATTAAGGTCCGGACTATTTGCAGGCCATGTCATTGACATTATATGTATTTCCTGTAGGAATGTTTTCACAGATTTTGCCCTATGGCACGATGCATTATCATCCTGAAAAATGATGCTACCATCACCAAACATCCTTTCAATTGATGGAATAAGAAAAGTGTCCAAAATCTCAACATAAACTTGTGCATTTATAGAAGATGTAATGACTGTCATGTCTCCCATACCTTTACCTGACATACAACCCCATATCAATAATGATTGTGGAAATTTGCATGTTTTCTTCAGGCAGTTGTCTTTATAAATTTCATTGGAACGGCACCAAACAAAAGTTCCAGCATCATCACCCTGCGCAATGCAGATTCGTGATTTATCACTGAATCTAACTCTCATCCAGTCATCCGCAGTCCAAGATTGTCTTTCTTTAGCCCACTGAAACATTGTTTTTGTTCTGTTTAGATGTTAATGATGGTTTTCTTTTGGCTTTTCTTTATGTAAATCCCATTTCTTTTAGGCGATTTCTTACTGTCCGCTCACAGACATTGACTCCACTTTCTGCCCATTTGTTCCTCATTTGTTTTGTTGTGCATTTTCTGTCTTCAAGGCATATTGCTTTAAGTTTTCTGTCTTGGCGCTTTGATTCTTTCTTGGTCTACCAGTACGCTTCCCTTTTACAACCTTTCTGTCTTGGCGCTTTGATTCTTCCTTGGTCTACCAGTACGCTTCCCTTTTACAACCTTTCCATTTGATTTGTACTTGGTCCAGATTTTAGACACAGCTGACTGGGAACAACCAACATCTTTTGCAACATTCCATGAAGATTTACCTTCTTCAAGAAGTTTGATAATTCTCTCCTTTGTTTCAACTGACATCTCTCGTGTTGGAGCTATGAGTTATGTCAATCATCTTGGTTCAACACATCCCTAATGTGTGCAAGCACTCTTTTTTAACTGTAGACTAATTAGCAGTTGTAATCAGATACAGGTATTTGTTTTTAGAAATGCAAAGTGCATGGTGATTACATACTTTTTGCCAGGGGTTGTAGATGTTTGTAGATGATTACAGGAACAATTCTAAGTACACATTACCAAGATGTAAAAAGAAAATACAGTACTGTACCATAAACTGTTTAGTCTTTCAGGGCTGATAATTTAGTTTAATTATTATTATTATTATTATTTTTTATATTAACAGCAACCTACTAACAGATTTATCCGTCCATCTAGGAACCACTGTAGAGTAATCCGCATGTCTTTGGACTGCTAGAGAATCCAAAGGAAACCCACCAAGCACAGGAAGAACATCCAAACAGACCCAACACAGGGATCAAACCGAGGACCTTCAGGTGCAAAGCACCAGTGCACCATGGTGTAGTGGTCATCTACAGTACTTTACATACTAGTATTTAGGAAGCACAACAAAAAAATTAGAAGATTGTGTTTTTGAGCATACAGTAGCTGCTTGGGTACATTTTAGACATGTGAATTGTAGATAAGCAAACAGTGTTGAGAACAGACCTATGAATTGTCACTTCCACTTTCAGCATGATAATGCACAGTGATAAGGAAAAACTGTTTTCATGAACTTGACAATGAGTTCACATGTTTACTGGTCTAAAAATCTTAAATCTTACGGGAATACTTTGATTATCTTCTAGAATTCATGTCATGAATAATTGAGGCTGTAAGAGAAAAGGGCGAGCCTACCCAGTATTAATACTGTATAGTGTTTCTAAGTACTCAGTTGTGTGTTTCAGCCCAGTAAGGGTGAGTCATAAAACCCTTGTGACGTACCCAACATTGGAGCAGTTCCAAAATTTTATGTGGTCTGTTAACAGTATCTTGTGACATGTATCCACTTTCAACGTGCATAGTGCAGCAACTGCTTCCCTAGTGTAATGGTCATCGTGTTTGCTTTACATGTCCTGGGTTCAAACCCCAGTGGAATCGATTGTTTATGAAACAGTACAAAGAAAGAATCAGGGTGCTTGGGGAAATTTTGGGATTCATAGATGCACACACCAAAACAGTTCTGAGAAACAGATAACGAAGTTATTAAAACAGAAGTGCCAGAATAACCTCACACTTGTGGTGATCAGATTTCTTGATAAAAAAAATAAATCATATAATAAATAAATAAAAATAAACAGCTGGGATTTTCACACACAGTAGTTTCCGGGTCACTAGATCTAAATCTAACAGAACATTCTGTGGTATGTGGTAGAACAGGAGAATGAAGAATTTAGGATGGTGTAAGAGCAAAAATAGAGGCAGTACCCAGTATTGGCTCCTAATAAAGTGCAGTTGGAACATGTTGCATTATTGATTGTGTGGTGGTCTGGTTTGTTTGTGCTATTGTTCCATCCAACCCTCAACTTCAGGGTGTTATCAGATGTGCAAAAATAGTCATTGGTTGAAAAGAAATTAGAGTTTAAGAAAAAAGTAGTCACAACCTCTGGTTCAAATGCAAATCCTGGATTCAAGCCATTTTTGAATCACATATTTTGTTCTGTATTTTTGAGACTCAGCGTGAAACCTATGGCTTACAGGTTAGACTACAAAGACACTGTGATTTAATCAGTGGATTGAAGGAAACCCCTCCTCTCCCTCAGCCTGACTATCATGTTCTCTACAATAATATGGCCTGATTCTACATCAGGAGGGAGGGAGGGAGGAAAGGAGGAGGGCTAGTGGATACCACTTCAGGCCGCCTGCAGGGGGAGCAGGAAAAAGCACACATACAGTATAAGCTTATACAGCATTGCAATTAGTAAAATCACCCACCCTACGAATGTACTGAATACAAACTGAATAGATCATTCATAAAACTGTTTATATATACTGCACTGTACAGTTTCACGGGCATATTTCATTCTTTTGTTCTGTGTGACATCATTAAGAACAATATATACCTCTGAGGTGAGATGGTTTTGTCATGTCTTGACTCTTAATTAGGGTGTGTAATGTCCTGATGCTCCTTGAATTAACCAAAAAAGACAGAAAAGGTCAGTCATTATGGTCACATCTTAGAAAATAAGGAAAGACAAGAAAAAAACGGTATGTACTGTATGCTGCTATCTCTTTATAATATAATGTACATGATACAATAGAACAAATAAAACACTTATGTTTGTTAACCTACCTTGCTGTTGGAACATTGGAATTTCATTTCCAATATGTCATGTCAAAACGTTAGCAAAGTGTAAGTAATTTTTTGTGGGGAACTGAAGGGGCCGTTACCCAGTTCACTATACTAACTAGATCCACTGAGCATTCTGCAAGACGAGCAAGTCTTGGTGTACGAGTATCATGTTTCACGGATGCGCTTCTTATTTTGATGCCGAGAGTCACGTGATCACTGAGCCAACAGTTTTTCTCTCTCTTGAGCTGTGGAATTGTGGGTAATTGTCTCCCCTGCTGGGTCTTAGTGTGCGTCTCTCACTGGCATAATCAACATCCGTGCACCTGTGTACTGGTTACTATAACACTGTGACCACGTGTGTGTAAAACATATTTTATTTTGTGCTTGTAAGCGCAGGTGTACAGTGTGTGTGTACTGTTTCTTATAACACACGTGTGTGCACGTGCAAAGCAAAAGTCTCATTAGAGAGGTTAGGGATCCATTTTCTCTCTCTCTGTCGTTATGTGTGTGTGTGTGTGTCTTTTCCCAACACTTAATTAACGTCAGATATTTTTTCTTCATGTAGTTCTTCTGAATAAACTTATGGAAGGCTGTTTCCACCACTAAAAAAAAAATAAAAAAATAAAAAATCACATATTTCCCCTTAAATCATTCAAGTCAAAGCTGATGCTGCAGCTTCCCGCCCACATACCAGTAAATTTCGGATAATAAAGATACGTCGTATAGACGGAAAGATGATGCATCATTTAACAGCTCAAACAGGCGATCTACAGACGATCAAAATAGGAGTATAAAAAAACGAACGCGATGTTCACCAGATGATATGATCTTTAGCAGACGTCTCCGCGACGTACCTGTGCTATCTGGGACACATACACACACAGCGCCTGTGCACATAAACAGAAACACGTATCTGTTGGGATTTATTTTAACTTTTATTTTAAAAGGTAAAGTGCAGGTTAATTTGTTTACTTCATATTTTGTATTAATTCTTTTTATGTATTTATTTTTTGGGGCTGTGGAACGTTTCCATTATTTCTTATGGGAAAATTTGCTTTGATTTACGAGTGTACTTATTTATTTATATAATTTATGTACAAGAATACATACATGCTATGCACAACTTTGTTACAAATCCAAACATATAGTATAGATATGAAAAATAATATAAAAATAGTGTAAACCTCAAACTTTGACTTGCAGTAAAAATTTCTAGTGAATTAAAGCAAAAAGCCAATTGTAGCCCACAAAAAAAATGTAATTAATAAAATGCAAATTTCAGCCCTTTTCTGCTTTCCCCACCACCTTTTCTTCCATAGACATGCATCAGGGTTCCATAGTGTAGTGGTTATCACGTCTGCTTTACACGCAGAAGGTCCTGGGTTCGATCCCCAGTGGAACCAAGTATTTAATTAAACACAACAAAAGATGTGTAAAATCTTGTCTTTGTGTCCCATGATAAGCTTGTTAACGTAGTTACAGTTGCAAATTCAACATGTCTAACCTTTAAATATAAAAACCCAGGACACAACTTAAATTACAATATATATATATATATATATATATATATACACACACACACACACAGTATTTTAGTAACAGCATCCTACTACAACGACGGAATAAATGTATAACATGTAGAGCGATACCATATATACGAGGGTCGTTCAAGTCAAACTGGGACTGATGAAATTAAAAGTAAATAAAGGAATAAAACTAGTTGACATTTACAGAACACAATACGGTGATGAGACTTCGGACATGTCCACACATAGCTGTGCCGATGATGTCCTTGGCTGTGTGCCAAGTCTTCTTGATTTGACGTCATCTTTGAAGCAAAAAAAATAACACAAAAGCAAAAAAAAAAAGTTCCGAAGCTTGTATCGACAGAAGGGGGCGTGTCCAAATGCAGCCTTGCTTCGCGGCGTCTGTGGGGTCCCCGAGAGTCACGTGACCAACGGCCAACGAAGCCTCGCGTTTGCCGGAATCACCTGACCGACTCGTTCGGCGCTTAAGTAAAGGCTCGTGCAAGATTCAGAGATGTTGATTATTTGCATAAACATTTTCTTAAGCAGTGCATATGGAACGATATCGCGGACAATATTCAAATGCAATTGCAAATAAAATTTGCAATTGCGCTTCCCATACGTGGACGCACAAAGTGTGCCATAATTCAAATGCAATTGCAAACGTTGCATTACCGTTTGCTGATTCGCCTTTGCGAGCGCACACTGACTGCCAAATTTCAAATGAAAAAACAAAGTCCATTTGCATTTGTATTTCCCAGGTCTTACACGTCATGAACCTGTCATATTTAAATATCAAAATCAATCACCACATTTGCTTTTTCACTTTCTCTGCACCGCGCGTCAAGCCGGCCAAAATTCAAACGCAATCGCTAATCCATTTGCAATTGCATTTCCAACACGTTACACAGAAACCTGTCAATCAGCGTCAGGGGCGGGTCTATACTGTGGGGCGGGATTGTATGGGGAGTGACGTCACTCGCACTCGCCGACCAAGAGGGGGATATTTGAGCACTGGAGGTGAACCGAGATCATCTCATTTGTTTATCAAGAAATAAACACACAAAAATGACAAATCGCATATTTTCTTGCTCCGGAGTGGACAGAGAAGTTTTTACAAATAAAAATATTTTTAGATCTTCTCCTGTTACAGCCTGCTGGAGCTAAATCTTTCAGAAACGCTGCGTACCGGTGTTATGCGCTAAAAAGCCTCCCTGCCACTGATTGCACCCCCACAAAATCTCTGTCAAATATATGAGGACATCACAATCAAATATTCATATTATTATTATCAAATATAATATATGAATATTATCACGAAGCGATTTTTATTATAAATAAGAAATATAAAAATATACATGTACAACCCCTGGCAAAAATTCTGGAATCACCCCTCTCAGAAGATGTTCATTCAAATGTTTAATTGTGTAGAAACAAAAACAAGCACATACATGCCACAAAACTATTTTCACTCAACAATCCAAACTTCTGACTGTATAAAACACTTAAAAAAAAACTAAGAAAGATAACTATAGTCAACGACAACTGTTTTAACAACTCAAACAGAGGAAAAAAATATGGATTCACCAAATAAAAACACTACTTGTACTTTGTTGCACCACCTCTGGCTTTTATAACAGCTTGAATTCTCTGAGGCCTGGATTTAACTAATGTCCAACAGTATACTTCATCAGTCTGTCTCCAGCTTTGTCTTATTGCAGTTGCCAGATCAGCTTTGCAGGTTGGAGCCTTGTCCTGGACCATTTTCTTTCATTTCCACCACAGATTTTCAATTGGATTAAGGTCCGGACTATTTGCAGGCCATGCCATTGACATTGATGTTTTCACAGATTTTGCCCTATGGCACGATGCATTATCATCCTGAAAAATGATGCTACCATCACCAAACATCCTTTCAATTGATGGAATAAGAAAAGTGTCCAAAATCTCAACATAAACTTGTGTATTTATAGAAGATGTAATGACTGTCATGTCTCCCATACCTTTACCTGACATACAACCCCATATCAATAATGATTGTGGAAATTTGCATGTTTTCTTCAGGCAGTTGTCTTTATTAATTTCATTGGAACGGCACCAAACAAAAGTTCCAGCATCATCACCCTGCGCAATGCAGATTCGTGATTCATCACTGAATCTAACTCTCATCCAGTCATCCGCAGTCCAAGATTGTCTTTCTTTAGCCCACTGAAACATTGTTTTTTTCTGTTTAGATGTTAATGATGGTTTTCTTTTGGCTTTTCTGTATGTAAATCCCATTTCTTTTAGGCGATTTCTTACTGTCCGGTCACAGACATTGACTCCACTTTCTGCCCATTTGTTCCTCATTTGTTTTGTTCTGCATTTTCTGTTTTCAAGTCATATTGCTTTAAGTTTTCTGTCTTGGCACTTTGATGTCTTTCTTGGTCTACCAGTACGCTTCCCTTTTACAACCTTTCCATTTGATTTGTACTTGGTCCAGATTTTAGACACAGCTGACTGGGAACAACCAAGAAGTTTGATAATTCTCTCCTTTGTTTCAACTGACATCTCTCGTGTTGGAGCTATGAGTTATGTCAATCATCTTGGTTCAACACATCCCTAATGTGTGCAAGCACTCTTTTTTAACTGTAGACTAATTAGCAGTTGTAGAAATGCAAAGTGCATGGTGATTCCATATTTTTTTCCTCTGTTTGAGTTGTTAAAACAGTTGTCGTTGACTATAGTTATCTTTCTTTGTTTTTTTTTAAAGTGTTTTATACAGTCAGAAGTTTGGATTGTTGAGTGAAAATAGTTTTGTGGCATGTATGTGCTTGTTTTTGTTTCTACACAATTAAACATTTGAATGAACATCTTCTGAGAGGGGTGATTCCAGAATTTTTGCCAGGGGTTGTACATGTATATTTTTATATTTCTTATTTATAATAAAAATCGCTTCGTGATAATATTCATATATTATATTTGATAATAATAATATGAATATTTGATTGTGATGTCCTCATATATTTGACAGAGATTTTGTGGGGGTGCAATCAGTGGCAGGGAGGCTTTTTAGCGCATAACACCGGTACGCAGCGTTTCTGAAAGATTTAGCTCCAGCAGGCTGTAACAGGAGAAGATCTAAAAATATTTTTATTTGTAAAAACTTCTCTGTCCACTCCGGAGCAAGAAAATATGCGATTTGTCATTTTTGTGTGTTTATTTCTTGATAAACAAATGAGATGATCTCGGTTCACCTCCAGTGCTCAAATATCCCCCTCTTGGTCGGCGAGTGCGAGTGACGTCACTCCCCATACAATCCCGCCCCACAGTATAGACCCGCCCCTGACGCTGATTGACAGGTTTCTGTGTAACGTGTTGGAAATGCAATTGCAAATGGATTAGCGATTGCGTTTGAATTTTGGCCGGCTTGACGCGCGGTGCAGAGAAAGTGAAAAAGCAAATGTGGTGATTGATTTTGATATTTAAATATGACAGGTTCATGACGTGTAAGACCTGGGAAATACAAATGCAAATGGACTTTGTTTTTTCATTTGAAATTTGGCAGTCAGTGTGCGCTCGCAAAGGCGAATCAGCAAACGGTAATGCAACGTTTGCAATTGCATTTGAATTATGGCACACTTTGTGCGTCCACGTATGGGAAACGCAATTGCAAATTTTATTTGCAATTGCATTTGAATATTGTCCGCGATATCGTTCCATAAGTGCAGCTACATGTACATCTTAATTGTGCTGCTTGTGATGCTACGATGTAGTTGCTACACAACATTTGTCCACTAGATGGCAGTACAATGGGCCCTTGTATGAAGCTTCATGAAAGGAACCTTTTTCAAGATTCAAGATTCAAAGAACTTTATTGATCCCAAAGGGAAATTGCTTATGCTCGGTTACAGGTGCTCACAGTTGTTTAACTAAGGAAGGTAATAAAGGTAATAAATAATAATACCAAAAAAAAAAAAAAATGGGTAAGTATTAGTGTCCTGTTGTATACCAGTCAGTGAAAAAATCCACATACATGTCTGTATGAGTTACAGAGAAGAGTTGTAAAGTTTTATGGCCGTTGGGAGAAAGGATCTTCTGTGACGCTCGGTGGAACACTTGATAGTAATCAGTCTCTGGCTGAAACTGAAGTTTTGGTGAAATTATTGGCTGGGAAGCCTCGAAACTTAAATGAGGCTTGACCTGGACCCAGTTCACTGCTGCTACATACAAATTTTCCCAACACAGAACTTGCAGATAGCGACTGAGCTTTTGGACGAGACCCGGTCAGGCTTCTACATGGCGGAACTGTTAGTGACGTTTTGTCGAGGCTCCTGACTGGCCCCCTGTTGATTAGGGATGATCCTGACAGCATTGTTTTCATGTGGACAAAATATTTTTAACATGTGTATATATAACGGATTAGAAAAAAAAAAATCCAAATACCCAGCCACTTGTGGACATAAAAATTTCAATGGTGCAAACATTTTAAATAATTCCACATGGCTGTAAATGGAACTACAGACCCAGTTGCTTCCCCATATTGTAGTGGTCATCATGCCTGCTTTACATTCAGAAGGTTCTGGGTTCAATCCTCAATGGATTAAAAATAGTTAAAAAAAAAAAAAAAAAGAACAGCAATGGGATAAGTTTGAAGTGCAGTTGGAACATCTTGTATTATTGATTGTGTGGTGGTCTGGTTTGTCTCTACTGTTGTTCCATCCAACCCTCAACTTCAGGATATTATCAGATGTGCAGAAACAGTCATGGGTGGGAAAACAAACTAGAAAGAGCTTAACAAAAAAAGTGGATACAAACCTCTGTTTCAAATGCAGAAGATTCTTTGTTCAAGCCACTGTAGAACACAAGTAGAAAATAAGGTTGTGTATTCACTTTCAGTCTGGTTGATTAACAAAACCCTGCTAAGTTTCTCTCATCAGTTAACCATATCCTATGACATGCATGCACATTCAAATTTATTTTAAGTTGCTGGTTCCACAGTGTAGTGGTCATCACATCTGCTTTACACATAGAAGATTCTGGGTTTGATCCCCGGTAGAACCAAGTGTGTAACAAACACAAGAAAAGATGTGTACAATCTTTCTACAGAGATGAAGTGTTGTAGAAATAAAGCTTGTTAAAGTATTTACAGTTGCAAATTCAACATGACTAACCTTTAAAGATAAAAACCCATGACATGACTCATAATTATAAAGTCAAACTATTCTCTCATTAATTAGAAGCATCCTACTACAAGTAGAGTATGTTTAATGTTTAACGTGTGGATCAATATTGGAGCAAGTTGGAATAATTATACAGAGGATGAACCGGCAAGCTGAAATATTAATAAAAGAGAGGATGAAATGAATAAAGAAAGTGACCACAGTGCAAAGCGGAGCTGAAGTATTCTCTTACTGGAAGTGCTCCTCTGTTTAGTTAGTAGGTTGTGGAGCGGATTTGAGGTGTTCTCCATGATGGTTAACAGTTTAGGTAGAATCCTTCTCTCCACTACCAACTCCAAACACTCTAGGTGAGCGCCCAATATTGAACTAGCATTTTCAATGAGTTTGATGAGTTTCTTGTTGAGCCACTGCTTCTGATGATGCTGTGCCAGAAGATAGAAGAAAATAATATTACACTTCCCACAACAGACTGAAAATACTGGCAACGTTTAGCTGCAGGCATTAAAGGACTTGAGTTTCCTCAAGATGTACAGTCTGCTTTGTGCTTTCCTGTAGACAGTGTCTGTGATGCACTTCCAGTCCAATATGTTGTCAATCTGAACTCCAGGGTACCTTTAGTTCTCCACCCCTCTATCACCTCACCCAGAATGTAGACTGTGCTTTGTGGATCCTCCTGTGATCCACTACCATCTCCTTGGTCATGTTCAGGATGAAGTGTTTTTTCTCACACCAATTCACAAAACACAAAAATTCACAATTAACACATCCCACAAGTGCAGAGTCATCTGAGAACTTCTGCAGATGATAGGTACATAATATTGTAGTACTTCCAAGATTTTCTCATCTATTAACAGTATTCACATAGGAACTTGCAACAAAGACAGTCAAGCAAGTAGTTCCATAGTATTGTGGTTATCATGTCTGCTTTACATGCAGAAGGTCCTGAGTTTAAGCCCAAGTGGAACTAAGTTTTAAAAAACATTACAAAGAAAGAATAAGGCTGTTTTCAGAACTGGAATTCATTTAATATGCACAACCCCAAACAGTTCTAAGAACAGGTAACCAAGTTATAGAAACAAAATGCAGGCATGATCTTAAACTGTTGTGGTGATTAGATTGGTTTATAAAATAAATGCATAAATAAATACAAATCAAAAGTATACTCATAGCTGGGATTTTCACACACAGCAGTTTCCCAGTCACTGGATCTAAACCTAATAGTAAATTCCGTGGTATGTGGTAGAACAGGAGAATGAAGTATTTAGTTTGGTGTAAGAGAAAAGGGAGGCAGTACCCAGTATTGTTTCCAAATAAAGTACAGTTGGAACATCTTGTATTGTTGCTTGTGTGGTGGTCTGGTTTGTTTCTGTCTGCTATTGTTCCATGCAACCCTCAACTTCAGGGTGTTATCAGATGTGCAGAAATGGTTTAAAAAAATAGAGTAAAAAAAAAAATCTGGAGACTGCATAGGCAAGCCACTGCAAAGACATATATTCTTGAATTGCAACGTAAAATAAGGTTGTGTATTAATTTTCAGTTGAACTAAGGACACTGTTAACACTCCAACTAGTTACTGGTTGAATTAATTAATATTGTATTGTTGGGTTGGTCCAACTTCTAACAGCGGTACAGTATTTGTTAAGACAACAGTGTGTCCATGAAAACTTTGAAGACACAGACTGAATAAACTAAACAAATTCTAGTTGAGTCAGCAATTTACCTTCCCTGAGATGCAATCACATGATTTATAAGCTTTGACCTGACTTTTGCCCAGCAAAAGCATCCTGTTCCATCCCAGCACACACAAACTTATTTGTATGAAAACCGAACTGGGTAAAACCCAGTTATTTTTAGAGATGTTCCGATACCATTTTTCCCCTACCGATACCGATTCCGATACTTGGGCTCAGAGTATCGGCCGATACCGAGTACTGATCCGATACCTGGGTGTGTATCTGTACAATATATATATATATATATATATATATATATATATATATATATAGCATTTCTTTTTTTAAGTAAAATACTACTAGCCCTGTGTAACAGGTTCGACCCTAAGTGCACGGGCGACACCATGAAACACGGACACGAGGTGAGGTCTTACAGGGAAAAGGGTAATTTATTTAGAAAAATGGGGAAGGAAAGGGTTAAAGGCTCTCTGCGGCCTTTTCCACTTCGGCGGCAGGGATGCGAAGGCGGGCTCTACGCGGAAGTGAAGGTGCCGCGGGAGCTCGCGCAGCTCGTTCACGCGCTCCTCTCGCGGAGATCAAAGTCGCCCACCTTTTTAAAGTCTCTCGGGCTCATCACATTGCCCCGCTCTTGTGCCACTGTCTCTCATAAAATCCATCACGTCACAAAGTCCAGCTTCCCAACAGTCAGACCCCGAGCTACACTCCCCGCTGTGTTTTATAGCTCCGGGATCATTAGCGGCGATAGCTCATGGGCCGTTGCCTGATTCTGCGGCCCTGCTGGTTCACATACCTAAAGGGGGGGGAGGCCGCCTAATTAGTGAGCGAGGAACGATATCAATTTGGACGCACGCCCATCACAGGCGCATGCCGTGACACTCTGTAAGTAAGCTAAGCTAGTAAAACTAGCGGGCATAAATAGGTTATGTTTTGGAAAATTGTATCGGATCGGTACGTGGACTCAAATACTCGCCGATTCCGATGCCAGCTTTTTTTTGTGGTATCGGTAGCATTTCCGATACCAGTATCGGAATCGGAACAACCCTAGTTATTTTAAAACATCACTCCAAGCATGTAGTTACTCCTGAGAATGAGAAAGTAAAACCCTTGACAATATCAAACCTTTTAAATATGAAGTAAAATGTAGCTTTAACCCATCATTGGAATTCCAGAAACACTCTTTTATACACTCTGGTAGTGTATAGCCTTATTAAAACCTTAGATTTTTAAAATTTTTTATTATAACCATGTTTTCTGCTAAATGTAACATGTTTGTATTTACTGTATAACCAGAACTCTGCTGTGGAGGATTGGGTCAGAGGGGTGACAGATGGCCTTTAGTAGCTACTGGAGGAGCACGAACAAGGTGTTGAAGATGTAGTAGTCCTGGAGGGCCTGGGTGACTATGCAGTTTGGTCTGAACTGGACAGACAGCTTTGGAGCCATCCACACCATTTCTATTGGACTTGGAGAGACATGCTTCCCTCAGATTCACATGTTAAGAAAAGTCTTGTTGCCATTGACGTTTTGTTGTGTCTGACACACTGGGGGGGGGGAGGGTGGTATCCAGGTACTTTATTTACCTTTGGGTGGCTCAATGGTAGATGTTCGCCTGCCATGCGGAAGACCAGAGTTTCCCAGCCAGTGCCCAAACTGGATGCAGTGCTGGTCCCAAGGATAAATGGACGGGTTATGTCAGGAAGGGCATCCAGTGTAAAACCTGTGCCAAGTTGTTCTGTGAACTGGATAGCCAAAAGACCAAGAACAAATTAAGTAGAACCTGTATTCTCCTGTTTAATGCAAATCACAGTTTTAACTTTGACTAGTTTTTGAAAAAATAACACAAAATGTAAGTAATGTTTTTGTGTTTAAATTTCTGGGGTATTGGGCCAATTCGTTTTTATAGAAAAACTTTACTTGAACCAACTACATCAATGGGCCACAATGGAAGACAACATATCTTTTTGAGTAGATGGAAAGTTGGACTCAAATGCCTCTTTTCCACTGCATAGTACGGCACAGCACGGTTCAGTACAGCTCACTTTGGTTCGGCTCAGTTCGGCTCGGTTTGCGCTTCCACTGCAGTTTAGTAACGCTTTAGAGTGGGCGGGATTATTCACGTGTCGTTATAGTTGCAGCGCCTCTACTGCCGTGACATCATCGTAAACACGCCACAAACAAACACACAACAATGGAGCATATCGACGGAATGGTGTTCTTCATTCTCGGCATGTAGATGTTTTTAACAGCGAGACGAAGGAGTTTGTTTCAAAAGAGGCTGATGGCAGCCAAAGAAAATTTTTGGTTAATACAAAAAGGTGCGTCCGATCCTTCGCTGGCTGTTCTAAATATAGCGGTTCTGTTGTGTCTCATGTCGCAAGTTCAGTGACGCAGTAATGACGATTTTCTCCGGCCAATCAGTGACCAGCAGAGTTTACACGTCACGTTTTGGCAACGGTTCGGCGTGCTTGGAAACTCGGGTGAGGTGGTACTAAAAAAAGGACCAGGTACCAGGTACTGTTCCCAGTGGAAAACCCCCCCAAAAGTGAGCTGAACTGAACCGTGTCGTGCCGTACTATGCAGTGCAAAAGCACCAAAAGTTGACGAGCTGGTTCCATAGTGTAGTGGTTATCACGTCTGCTTTAGAAGGTCCTGGGTTCAATCTCTAGTAGGGATGTAACGGTATTGTAAATACTGTCATACCGCAACAACAATTTATTTCAATAATACCGTGGTCGCATGTCGATAAAATGATAGGTATTCTGAGAAAAGTTTGCTTTTCCAAGTAATTCCAAGTAAGATCCAGTAATGCGCACATCCGATTTAAAACCCGCTTACTTCGTAATGATTAATTACTCTTTCCATCCCTTTTCCTTCGCCGCTAATAGCAGCACCTGCCACTTTCGCATTACTGGATCTGTAGCGACAACAGACCGCAAAGGATGATTGTCACGCCAGGGCTGATGGGAATTGTAGTTCCCGCTACCTCCCGTTCGCTCCATTCGCCTGAGTAAACTTTTCTCAGAAGACCTATAGTTTTATCGAGTAATTTCGGTTTCTCTCTGAAAAGAAACAAGAAAGGAAAAAAAAATCCTGTCTCTGTCTGAATAAGTGAGTGAATGAGGTGAGTGTTTTCAAATACTCATTCAGCACATGGGCCAGCTGCAATAAGTAGGCTGCTATTTTTATTTTTTCTGAGTTTTCAAGAATACTAAATTGAAACTTTATTTTTTTATTAAAATAAAAAAAATTGAAGTTTCTGTTTCAAAGTTTACAGATGGTTGGCTAATTTGTATGCCATTGATATGTTCAGTGTTCATGTATACCTGTTAATAAACACTTCTGGCACTTTTTTCGAGTCTCTTCATTAGTTTTGTTTTTCCTGTAAGTGATTCAATAAATACCGTACCGTGCCATTCATACCGAGGTATTGCCGTACCGTACCATAAGTTATCCCATCCCAATAATATACATTGAACCAAGTATTTAAAGAATGTAACAAAAGACATGAAAAGCTTTACTTGAACCAACTACATCAAGCTGCCACAATGGAAGACAACATAACTTTTTGAATAGATTAGGAAAAGTTGGACTAAGTCAACCCTACACAAATATAATGAATTAGGCCCACAACCAATACTACTTAAGCTAACTTAAATCTTTGAATTACAAGTTGAGTCAACTTAAGATTTTGAATTGGGTACATGTCATGCCAACTAAACAGCAATGTGACATTTCTCTGAAAGTTGAGTAAACTGAAAAAAAAAAAAACTGTGGAACTCATTACTAAACTTTTTATGTTGGGGCTGTTTTTTTTTTATTGTGTAACAAAACCTCACTAACTACTTAATCTTGCCAAGATTCTCAGTTGACTGCCAATTACCCATATCCTAGGACATAAATGCAAATTCAATTAAAACAGGACAAGCTGGTTCCATAGTGTAGTGGTTATCATGTCTGCTTTACACGCAGAAGGTCCTGGGTTCAATCCCCAGTGGAACCAAGTGTTTACAAAAGACACGAAAAATCATGTCCAAGTATGTGAAGAATCTTAAAAACAAAGTTAAAGTATTTATAGTTGCAAATTCAACATATCTTACTGTAAGAGATGAAAACCCATGACACAACTGAAAATTATAAAGTTTCCAAAAATTTCTCTGATTGGTTGATTAGTACCATTCTACTAAAAGTACAGTATAAATGTTTAACACGTAGAGCAATCTTATACATACTACTATGACGAGCGTGTCGAACCAGAACTTCTCATGAATGAAGGCATAAAATTGACATTTACAGAAGACTTCAAGTGATATGTCGTGAAGTACAGTGACAAGACAATTAGCCGCAGTACATCTCAGTGGTGCAAACATTTTAAAAACAGTCATACTGTATGTCTGTGATTGACAATCCCAGCAGAGATGTATTTTAAAGCCCACTGCAGTCATTCCTGGAACTCCTGCGCCTTGAAAATTTATAGAAAATTTGTCACCAACTTGTGTAAGAGATACATCTGTCTGTGGGAACTGTACACACAATCATTCACCAACACCACTTGCACATTACAGGAACTCAGCTGGCACTTATTGTCACATTCCTCATAGGGTCCTGTCCTAGTTTCAAACCATTTCCATGTCTGGGCCATTAAAGGTCGTCCTGAGAGGCCAACGTTTCAGACATGAAGCAGGCAGTCTGACAGCTCCAGTGTACTGAAAAAAAAACGTTCTACCTTGATGGCACCCAAGCTTTAGTGAAATGCTGGGATAAGTGCATTAGTATAGCAGGGGATTATATAGAGAAATAAAGGAAATTTTTACTCTCATAACTGTGTTCTCTCATTCCGCACAATCAGAAATCCTGGTTTGACTTGAATGCCCCATGTAGTTGTAAGCAATATAATTAACCAATGATCCCATCATTTTGAAGAACTTTTAATGACAGAAGAATCATTATAAGGAATTAAACGCAAGTCCTAAAATCACATTTACATTATATAATTTGTTTATTTAATTATATTTACAATGGCACAAATCTTTGGTAAAGCACAGCTTCAACCATTCTAAAATTCTGATTAAAATATTCCTGTAAACAACTTTAAACACAGACAGATAAACAAACCAGTGCAGAACTGTAAGGATAATTACTATTTGGACTGTTTTGCACATAAACTACAGGACAGATATCTGTTAGTCTATATGCTGTAATTAAAAAAGGGAACAAGAAATAATAATAATAATAAAGTCTGCAAATGAATAATTTCTATTTAATGTCTTAAAAGAAAGAATTAATTTCTAATAAAGGTTTTTCTAACTAGACACAGGTCAACGCACAAAGCATTTACAAACAGTGTCCAATTTAATAGGAACATTGCTATACCCTGCTCATTTATGCAATTATCGAATCAGCCAATAACATGGCAGCAGTGGAAAGCATAAAATCCTGCAGATTTTATCAAGAGTTTCAGTTAATGTTCTTAACACCCCTCAAAATGTGTAACATGTGATCTAAGTGATTTTCAGTGTGGCATGATTGTTGACGACAGAAAGGATGGTTTGAGTATTTCAGAAACCGATGATCTCCTGGATTATCACAAGATTCTATGGACAGAATCATCTTGTTTATGAGAGAGATCTGAGAAGAATGGTCGGATAGAATTGATTTGACAAGAAGACTACACTAACTCAAATGAGCAATCTTTACAACTTGCCAAATCCTGATCACACCTTTTCTGTTCTAATGTATGATGTAACCATTAACTGAAGTTTTTGATCAGGGTCTGAAAGGCTAATTGGATAATTGCATGAAATGATGGTGTAAATATTGTATAAATTAAGGCAAAAACAATCATTTGCAAAAAATAAATCATTTGCACACAAATCTTCGAAAAATACTACTTTACACTAACAATTCATGTAACTGTTATCATCTGTAATAAAGGAATGATTATTAAAAAATAAGCAAGGATGGGAAAAAATCGCTGAAAAAAACTGACAGTTGTGGAGTGTTACAGGTAACTGAGTGAAATTCCGCAAAAATTGAACAGTGTAACAGAACTGCACTTCAGATAAAGCTCATTGAGCATGGAATATGATTTTACATTTCAGTTAAATAGTTGAAAAAAAAAAAAAAAAAAAAAATCACAGCTTTTTAACAGTTTGATTCATTCTACACTGTCAGTACCAGAGAACAAGTGATATGATTTAGACTTTTATTAGAGGGTAATCACCATCTTGGGGTTAAGTTTTAATACTGTATACTGCATTAGTGTATATACAGTCTGCAAATGGACTGTTTAATGTTTAAACAATCATTTTATTTTTGTGGATGTTGCCAATGCTGCTACTCTCACAGTGTGATTTAATCAAAACGTTCAGTCAAACATCTATGTTGTTCGGTAGTCAAGGTGTGTTTGACTCTCAACTATGTGTATAAGGCATAAGAATAATCCACTGCACTGCATTTTTTGCATGTAGACAAATACATTTGCTGGCCAATTGATTGGGAACAATAAAGCTGTGCAGCAATTTTTTGCAGATACTGGTCAAGAGGAAAAACAGATCAAACATAGGAATAGGGTAAAAAATATGACTTCAGTCACTGTGGTGTGCTTGTTGGCACCTCATTGAAAAAAGAAAGAAAAAAAAAAAAGATTCCACAAAATGGTGCAAACAACAACCAACCAAAAAACTAACGAGTGGCAGTTCTCAGACAGAAACATATTGTTGTGGAGAGAGGTGTTCAAGATGACAGGAAGGCTACATTACCTCCAATATCTGCTCTTTACAACTGTGATGAAAAGGAAAGCATTTCGGTATCCACATCATATTGAACCTTGATGTGGATTCTACAGCAGCCGAAGACAACAAAGGTTCCACGCCTGTCAGTCAAACAGGAATATGATGCTACAGTGGCAGGGTGGCTCCAGTCTCATAAAAACGCAACAGCTTCACCTGGTCTGAGGAAACTTTACTGTTAAAATGTCCAAATTGATATTAACATGGATGAATGTACACATATGTACAATCTACCTCTGACTTCATGGGCTATAGTTTATTCAACTCATAATGGTTGCTCTCAGCATGATTCACCATGTCATATCTGGTGAAACTGGTTTCTTGGATCTGAATCCAACAGAACACGTTTGGGATTTGGTAGAAGGGATTCACAACACTGCAAATGAAACTATATAAATGCACCATTTATATGTTATAATCACGTCAACATGGACCGCAATCTCAAAGGAATACTTTATCAATACATTATCTTGAGTTCATGCAAAGAAACCGTAAGGCCTGAGAGCTGAGCATGTTTTACCCACTAGTTCCTAATAAAGTGGCCAGCATGTATTATTCGCAAGCTGCGCTAAATGACACTGAAAACAAGTATAATTCCCTTCACTAGTAAAAATGTGACCATATTTAGAAATGTTTTGAGAACACATCAAGTATAAGGCTCAGTATATGTGTATGAACTTGTTTACACTGAGACACTGAATAAAATTATGGATTTAACTAATTGATTTATTCAATTAAAGGCTCAAGTTATTTAAGAGTTAAGTAATAATATCTAAAATATGAAATTTAAGCTCACATTGGTGTGGGCCTATAGTTTATCATCAAGTGGTTTGTTTGAGGGAGGAGACATTGATGAGTCCTCTGGCTGTACATCAATTTGCTGGACATCCTGTAAAGAAATCAAAAATACCAAATGAAAGAGGAAAGAAATGCAGATAATACTGATGGGAGGAGAAGTATGAAAGCCTTGAAAGTAAAAAAAACAGCTGGAAGATTTATTTCCAACAGGTGTGGATAAATAGTTGTTTATGGGACTGGAAAAAAAAACAACAGCCTAATAATTAGCATATCAGTTTTTGGCAGCTTGCTTGGGCAAATTGCTACAAATACCAAATAGAGCACAGGCACACTTCTGTTCAAACATTTATACATGCATATCTTCATTTTCAATATTGTTACACTGTTTAATGAAGGGACCATTATGAAATAACACATATGGAATTATTTACCTACCAAGAAAGTTGTGACACAAATAAAAAAAAAAATTACGATTCAAAATAATTTTTTGGTGGGAAACAGTCAAAGCAAACAGTATTGTTCAAATAAATTTTATTTGAATAATAAGCCTTTATCAAATAAGTTTTAAAAATGATAAAGTATACATCCTATCTAGCACATTTAAACTTTGAACAGTGTACTGCACGTGTACTGTATAACCACACTGGTTCTTAAGCAATAGAGATTAAATGTAAAATATAAATGCACAACCAATTAATCTTATTTGCAATCTTAGCAACCTTACCCTGTGCTTGAGGTATGAGAGGTAAGTGTCCCATCCCAGCGTAACTGTATTTACGTACAACACCCGAAACTTGGCTGGCAAGAAGTAGAAGTTGAACACCTGTGCAGTTGGCCAGACACACCAGTCCGCCTAATGAATAAACACAAGAACATTTTTAAAAATGTGAGTCTCTGTCTTGTGTATTATGGTTTGGTTACCAGCTCTTACCCTATAGAACTCCCAGAATTTATCTTTAAACTCAGTGCAGCCATGGAGCAAGCCGTGACCCTCTATCACGCCCATACCTAAAACATGCACACACACACATAAATAATGCAGACTTCAGTAGAATGTAAATCTCAATACTATAATATGTACTATATATTTATGTTCCTCCAGACTGAGTAGGAACACGTATACTTCAGTACTCGTTGAAACTGACATTGATACTACTATTGATATTTATTTAATATCAAGCAATTGAGGACATCATGGTACACTATATTTAGCTCTAGTTATGTTGGTTGCTGTGATATGCTGCTAGCAAAGGAAAAAAAACTGCTGAGTTTTATATTTATGTAATATTGGCAATGAACAATTTTAGTCTTTTTAAAGTCTTTTTAATAAAAAGTGTGAATATCAATTAATGTTATGGGTGTTAATTAATTATTAATGCATTAATGATGCCTTGAATTTTCAGATTTAACTGATTAAAATGTATTAATGAATGTTTGTTTTGTTAAATATTTCTCTGTATCCAATGTCTATTTACTTGTATTCCACACTTTTTAACTCCTCTGTGCATCCAGGTCTATTAAGGATGAACAAGATGTGATTTTCACCATCTTACATTAAAATGTAACATTATTTTGGTTACCATTAATAATCAATAAGGACGTCATTAATAGAGTTGCCAGAAACTATCAGTGTATCCTTATTAATATGTCACTATGGGTCAAATAAAAACAGGTTATTACTTTGACTGTGAATGAAACCCTGTCTCTAGAATGTGTATGGGTATGTCGATGTACAAGACATGTTCAAGTCAAACCGGGACTCATTAATCAAACATCTCCCTTTATTTTTCTATATAATCCCTTGGTAAAACAATGCACTTATCCCAGTTTTCTCAGTACATGCTCGAACTACCTGCTTCATGTCTGAAATGCTTACCTACCAGGAACATGTGGAAATGGCTGTAAGCAAGGTCAGAACTGTACAGGAGATTTAGCAATACATCCCACCCAAATTCCTGTACTGTGCAAGTGTTGTTTGTGAATGATTGAGAGTAGAGTTTTCTCGGACAGATGCATCTTTTATGTAAGTTGGAGAGAAATTAATGAAATTCATTTTCAAGGGCCAGGCGTTCCACTTACTGAATGTTAACAGGAACAACTGCAGTGAGCTTCGAGTTACCTCTGAGGGGGACTCATCACCATACTGTTCTAGAAGTCTCCTGTAAATGTCAATCCTTCATTCACGAGAAGTCCTGGTTTGATTTGAACGGTTCTTGTACATTCATAACATGAATTACATCAGGATTTTACACAAAACCTTGGTCCATACCTATGAAGTACCATGCTCCGAAAAATGGTGAGGCAACAAGCTGGTCTATCAAGACTTTCTTAGCAACAGTCTTTATGATTTTTCCAGAATAAACCCTGTCCAACCACTGATACCAGTAGTGCAGAAACGGTCCCATGGTACACCCAACTGCAAACATGCGGCCTGCAGAACAGAAGGAGGATTGAGTATAGGTAAGGATAACACCAAAACAAACAAACATATATAGATATATTAAGTCACAAATGCTGTATACTAAAAAAACAAACAAACAGATTCAATCTTCTTTTAAGAAAAAAGGAGTTATTGAGTTTAAAAGGAGTTGCAGAGTTTAATGCTTATACTATGAGCAGACAATCTGAACCTGGGGTTAAAAAGACAATCCAGTTCTTTCAGTAATGAAAGTGTAAGAGTGTACAGTAAGTGTAAGACGCAAGAACGTGCTGTGACACTGGTGATGAAATCACGAGTGATGTTACACGAGCCGTGTCAGGTCGTTACCTGTGCGCTGCCAGTCCCTGGTCTTAGCCGGTGTCTGTCTCCTCTCTCTGGTCTGCTGAATGCAGTCCCCAAGCGCGAGCATGCCGCCACTGCTGACAATGTTAGTCACTAACAGGTATTTCCCTGAAAAAAGCGGCTTCGAATAGAAAGCTATCCGCCCGAGGAAGCTTTTACTCTGAGGTATCATGACTAGACCGGGGTGTAAAAAATCATGTACAATAAAACATTAAAACTATACTAGAAATTTACCTCTCAAAAACTTTTAGAACACGAACTGTATAGACAACATAGCCTGGCTCGTGTCTTAACATTTGTTAATGAATGGTTCCTTTTGGAAACAGGAAGTGGTAGTCTTCTGAGATTTTGGTCAGGATTTCAAAATAAAAGTCTTTATAAAAAAACGTTATAATGGATAAAGCAAGTATATTTTGAGATGATTTGCTCAGAAGAATGGAACACCCCCCCCCCCGCCCCCAATTCAAACTTGGGTGCGCGTTACATCCAAAAAGACTTGAATTGTTAATAAGATGAAATATACAGTATTGTTTATATTTCAGAATATATATATTTTCGAAATGTAGAGTATATTACTCAATCAAGAATAATTTTACATATATGTATATCTGCATTAAACAGTAAATGAGAAGGCTTCTAGATAGGAAATAAAATGCTAAAGTGTGTGGGGAAGTGAATGTCAGTCCACATGCGCCGCAGGATAATTACAAGAAAGCATTTAAGCCAAAGATTTGAATACATATTTTGCATAGCATTTAGAATAATTCAGTTCAACTGTCGTTTCTCACACTGGACAGCGTGCCAATCCATCGCAGAGCACACACTATGGTCAATTTGGGAACACCAATTAGCCTAATCTGCATGTCTTTGGAAGGAAACCGGAGTACCCGGAGGAAACCCACCAAGCACGGGGAGAACATGCAAACTCCATGCACACAGAGACAGGAATCGAGTCTGGCCGGGAATCGAACCCGAACCCTGGAGGTGCAAGGCAACAGTGCTAACCACTACACCACCGTCACATTTTTAATTGGCACAGGTTTTTATACTGGATGCATGTCCTGACTCAACCCAATGAATCTGGACTTGGGAACAGCATTAAATGGTGCACTGGCTGGAGACGTTAGCCACTAGTCAATGAAGGAATAAACTAAATGTATAGCACTATATACAGTACACTGTATGGCCAAAAGTATAGTAGCAATATTTCCATATGTGTGTCTTCCTTAAAAAATTCCCTCCACTGGAACTAACAGGCGCAAACCTGTTACAAAAAGGTTAGTATCAAAGAACACATACTGCTTGCAATCACTTTTGCCATAGGTATCTGACCTCACTAACATTATGCAACTCCCCACAGGCCCAATCCCTGGCCCAATGAAAACGCCTGTGCTTGTGGATCTTGCTTAGAAATGGCTTCTTCTTTGCACTGTAGAGTTTCAGCTGGCAACGGCGGATGGCACGGTGGATTGTGTTCACTGACAATGGTTTCTGGAAGTATTCCTGAGCCCATTCTGTGATTTCCTTTACAGTAGCATT